>JAIFZK010000009.1:18177500-18612500 GCA_027481765.1 Tenualosa thibaudeaui
GCCCTCAACTGGAGCATGCTCAGTGTGTTCGTACGCCTGCCGGCTCCCTCCACCTAGCCTCTCATGCCACACCACTGCTGAGACAGGAACTATGTCAGACTGACCAACACACACACACACTGTCTAACACAAACACGGTCAAGCACACATACATACACACACACACACACCTCTACCATGCTCCTTTAGAAAGCATTCCACTGGCCTCTTGTGCAACAGCTCTCCACCTGAGACGGAAAGAGAACCTGTAGCCTGGACCAGTGAATGAATGCTTCTTTTTCCATTTAGAGCATTTTTATAGCTCTAGGCTTCTTTTTCAAGGGTTTAAGGCCCATTAGGAACTGAAGCATAGCTCAGTGCATATGTTAAGACATAACAAGACCACAGTGAAACATCTGTACACCTAACTGCACTCAGTTAACAAGATATGTTGTGATGTTTTAAGCATGCTCTTGTCCCCCCCTGACTTAGTGTGTGTGTGTGTGTTTTAACTGAAAACAGAGTTTGAACAGATGTCTGTTGCTCAGTCTTCTATGTTGTGTTGTATTTCTTTGAGAGAGACCCAGTTTAGCAGTGAGATGGTGTGTGTCATCAAGGGGGAATGTATGGTGTTTATGTTGTGGTCTGTGTTTTAGAGGGTTTTTTTTCCATTAATAAACCTTCATAATGCTGAGATCCAGGCAAAGAAAGGTCGCTCTGTTCAGTTCAGCCCAGCACACCAAAAGCAAACCATCTAGCTGAAGCAGGCCGTCTCAATACTGCCTTTCTATTTTGTAATGGTGTCATGAAATGTCATTTCGAGAGTCAATATTTACACACCCATGGCCACAAATAGACGCCAGTGATCTCTTGTGTTGTTATACTGATCATTTTGGACTTTCTTAGGTCAGGTGGTCTAATATGTGTGTGTCGTCTGAAATATTTTATGTTTTTTTTTTTTTTGAGTAGTCACTTCTATGCATTTTCACCTTTCTTTTAATGGTTGTTTTTATCCCTTGAATTGGGGATGTGCAGGCTTAATCCCATCATGTCCAGTTCTATCACTTAAATTAGTTCAATTATTAGGCTTCTATAAGGAATGAAAGAACTCGAAATTTAAGTTTGAGTATTGGTTTGGCTAAGGAGTGTAAAGTGTAATTTTTTTGGTTGTTTTTTCTCCTGTGTGTGTGTGCGCGCGTGTGTGAATGCATGCATGTGCGTGTGTGTGCGTGCGTGCATGCATGCATGCGCCCTGCAGGTCAGACACCTGCAGAAGGAGACGGGCACAGCAGAAGAGCACAGTCTGAATAAGGAGGCACGGAAATGGGCCACACGTGTGGCCAGAGAACACAAGAACATCATCCATAACCAGCGGGTGAGAGACACAGAGAGAGAGAAAGAGAGAGAAACAACAGACGGACATTTGAAACCTCTTTATTTAGCTATCTCTTGGAGCTATCAGGAACTTCTAAAAGGGCTGCAGTGTGGCCTTTCGCTGAGAGAAAAGGACAGAGAAGTACCAAGGCTTACTTAGGGAGACATTGAAATACTTAACCATGCATGTACTTTGACATTGAAAGACCCTATCCACAGAGAGAGAGGAAAAGTAACCAAGCCTAAAAATGACCACTCCAAAATTGCTAATTGAAACTTTAATCGAAATGAAATCCTAGTTACACAGACATTACTTTTTTTTCCTGACCTGACAAGTGTCATGACCTAGAGATAGCAATGTAAAGACTGTCTAGACTAGTCCACAATTAAGTCATTGTTCTTTCTTGATGATGTGATGCAGCCAAATTTGAATTCCACTGATAAAATTCCAGTTTGCAAGTCGTTTTCCAACAGGAAAGGAAAACCCAGTGATGATCCCTTCTCTCTTGTGATATATAGTAATCATTTTTCCATTCTTTAGTGCTCATAAGATATGTTTCATACCTTTCTCAGACTCTGGCAGAGTGTGAGAGTGTGGCGCCGTCGGCCGAGCAGAGCATTAGCGACCTGGAGCTGAAGATGGAGGAGGCGAAGGAGAGCATCCGGAAGGCGGAGGTGTGTATGGAACTTGACGGAGGTGTCAGTGGAGCTCTGCATGATTTGCATTTATGACGGCTACTGCCCATGTGCTTACATGCTTGTCTATCATGACGGCAATGCACCTGGAATCACATTGTCTCTTGTTTTTATTTGTCTGCCATTGTTAGTCACGTATTATTTGACTTCAAAAGTCATTTGCTGAATCCTAATGTCCTCCTTAAAGCGATAGTCCCGAATACTTCCAACGAGGGTCCTGTTGTTTGAGGTTACTGAGAGAAGCCAGTTTGGTATGTGGTGGACGTTATTCCAAATGATCTCGTTCTTTCTTTCCTGCTGTTGACAGGACTTGGTGACCTCGGGCAACAGGGCTATGGTTAGAAGTACTCTGGGCTACTGCTGCCTTTAGCCCTGAACCCTAAAAAATGTATTTGGCATGGAATCTGTCTTGATTGGCTAATTGGATAATTAATGCTGGTGAAGCCTCTGAGGGTTGAGGGCTTAGGAGTTGGAAGGACACTGAGATTTGAGAGTCAGTCAGTCAGTTGATCAGTCAGCTAGCGCCCTCTGCTGGTTAGGAGAAAAAAATGTGTGTTGCTTCATGCTGTTCCAGGAGGAGAACATAAACGACATATAGATCTGTCAGATGTTTTACCTTTTTGCGTGTGCATGCATGTATTGTGAACTGGGTGTGGGTGAATGTGTATGTAATGGTGTCAATGAACATGTGCAAGAGTGTGTGTGTGTGTGTAATGCTATGAGTAAACATGTGCAAGTGTGTACATGTGTATAATGGTGTATGTCTGCTGTGTCTGCAGACAGTAAAGTTGAAAGCTGAGGCGCGTCTGAACTTGCTGAGAGAGGTGGGTGTCATTGTGGATACATGGCTCAAGAGCGCCATGAACCAGGTGATGGAGGAGCTGGAGAATGAGCGGTGGGCCACCCTCAATACCCATGATGCATCACTCTCTGTAAGTCACTAAAGACTGAATGCACAGTGGACAGTCTGCACTGCTGTCCACAGCTAACTACCCATACCCTGACTGTCCTAGCAAAGAGGATGACCTCTATATCTCGACATATCTGAATAATTCACTCCCTCACAATCAACAGGAATAATTCTATAAACAAAGCTGATACTTTCCAAGCCAATATCACCATGGAAATAGGCCTAACCACAGTTATGAAGCTTTTGTTTTCTTGTCGCTGTTCAAGCTTTTAGAAATTCCGCGTTTCTGGTCATTGTTATTTTCTTGAAACAACCTGTCTTTTTCCAGCCATGCAACATGCAATACATGCGAGTCCACTAGGTGGCAGCATGCACTAAGATGGTTGTTAGAAATCCATGAGTGGCTTTTAACTGTCTGCAAATTCTGAGCTAATGGCCCAGCTAAAATAATTTGTGTGTCTATTTGATAACTTTTGATGTACTATAATATGAATGGTTAAATGTTCCTAATCTGTGACCTTGTTTTCCTTGTCTATATCTGTGTGTGTGTGTGTGCGTGTGTGTGTGCGCGTGCGTGTGTGTGTGCATGCGGATAGGGCACAGCTGATTTGGAGAGGGAGGATGATGAGGACACAGAGGATACTGAAGTGTTGGATGACAGCAGCTCCAGTCCCTCCAGCACTCTGAGGAGCTACCCACTCACCTGTAAAGTGCTGTACTCGTATAAGGTAGCATACATCAACCACAATAGCCACAGTCAATTGCCAGTGAAAGTTTCTCAAGAAAGCCTCCAGGAATGTTATTTTATTTATTGTGGAAATAATAATGGCATGTCAAATTCAGTAATCAGACAGGGAGATAATGCAATTCTGACATCTCTCTGACTGTACAGGAACTGGATGACTGCATAGGAGACTGCTGACATACCTTCTTGTGTGGAAATAGACTTTACTGTGATGACTACCAGTATTAACATTTCTGTTATTCAGTGTATTAAAGCAGTTGTGTCTGTCTGTCCCCTCCAGGCTTCCCAGCCAGATGAGCTGACCATTGAGGAGCAGGAGGTCCTGGAGGTCATTGATGATGGCGACATGGAAGATTGGGTTAAGGTAGCACTAATTATTAATATTAATATTATTCATATATTATATACTAATTATTGTGTGTGTGTCTGCTACAGTGCATAATAGCAGTATTTTTCTTCAAAATTGTACTTCCCGATAAAGATAAACAAAGCTAAATAAGCCTGTTGTTCATGTGTGTGTGTCTGCAGGCCAAAAACAGGGCAGGTCAGGTGGGGTACGTACCTGAGAAGTACCTGCAGCTGCCGTCTTCCAACAGTCTGATGAGCATGCTCCAGTCTCTAGCTGCCCTGGACACCAGGTCCCACTCCTCTAGCAACTCCATAGAGCAGGAGCCAGAGATCACTAGCGCCATGCCCAACGGAGACTCCAGTGGTGCGGGACGAAACTTGGGGCACTTACAGCCCAACCCCACATACATTAACTATTAAACGCATACACATTCAGACACACACACACACACACACACACACACACACATACACACATACTTTTGTCTGTATAATGACACACACACACATACTTTTGTCTGTATAATGACACACACACATATACTTATGTCTGTATAATGACACACACACCCACACATGCTTGTGTGTGTATATATATATACACATACACATAAGTAATTTTAGGTGATCCAAAATGGTCACTGTAGTAGCCAAGTAGAACTGCACATGTTGACAGTAATATTTACTAACCATTACTGCCATCTAGTGGTATTATAGATGCACATCCTTAACTTCCTGGAGGCAGTGATTTCACAAGTTTAATGACATGTCTGTGATGCATTTTGATGTCTCTTGCATATGAGAGCAGCAGAGAAAGTTGTCTCCTTGTGAGGTTCTTTGTCTCTCTCCCTCTCACCTCTCTGACACTCTGCCTTTTTCTATCCATCGGTCTTTAGGAGTGATGTTTGCCAAGGCCCTGTATGACTATGAGGGTCAGACTCCGGACGAGCTGTCCTTCCCAGAAGGGGCCATCATCCGCATCCTCAGCAGGAACGAGGACGACGGCTTCTGGGAGGGCGAGTTCAACGGTCGGGTCGGTGCCTTCCCCTCCGTGCTGGTGGAAGACCTGACCGCAGCTGAGAATGGAGAAGTCTCACCCTGGGGCACGGACTTGCAAGTCTGTATCTGAACCAACACACTCTCAAATACACTCTCAACATCACTGGTTATGTAAGCACACATTGCTATGTTCTAGGTGTAACTTCACACATTTTGGAAAGCCAGATTCGAATTAAGCAGAGTTATTAAGCAATGTTATCACAGAGAACATTACATTTAAGAGTCAGAGCTGTTGACACACAAAGTGACACACAAAGTGACACACAAAGTGACACACAAAGTGCGTATGTGCACAGCTGATGTGCACTTATGTCTTTGTTCTCTTGTTCTTTTTTTAAATGGAAGAAATGCTGTTGACCTGGCATATTGCAATGTGTGCTCTTGAGCAAACAAAAGGCAAACCACACTGTAACGCACTTGCCGAACCCAACCATGATATACTTCCATGCCTCTTTGGACATGATGCATGTGTGTCAAGTTGCATGTTCAGTATTGCATAACTGCTTTTATTTAACCCAAGTTTAACCCAATGGTATCTTCATACATGATTATGATTAAGAAACCTTCAGCATGTAAATGTGTGGATGAAGGCTTTGCATGGGAATGTATTTATTTTCATCATTCTACTTGAAATCATGAAATCATGATCTGATTCTGAATCAATAAGTAATGTTTAGTAAACTGAGGTTAATATATGGGTGAGATTAATACATGGTTTTGTTCTTTTAGCTTGTATAAAACACTGACCTGGGGTTAAAACATGGTGCGGCTTATATTGGGGAAATTACTGTAGATGAGAAGTTTTTTCCTTATCTGGTGCGTTCTGTGTGTTATGTTGAAAAAGGGCTTAACAGAAAAGACTACATTTTTTCTAAATGATGCATACCTATTTCAGAAATTTCTAAACATCTCATTCTAGTTTAGAACAGTACCAAAAAAATAAATAAAAACAAAGATGTTAAACACGAGTCTTCATTTAACTTACATGTTAGTTACACTTCAGACACGTACACACTGAAGCATAGTATGTTTCAGTCTCAAAGCACATGGCTGGGATCTACTGTACCGACAATCTGCTGTGACCCTCCACCAGGTGTCTCCATCCTTCCAGAGCCCCCAGACAGCCTCCCCACCTGCAGCCCAGAGTAGCCCCCTCTCCCTCAGCCCCCTCTCCAGCCCCTTGCAACCTCCAGCACCAGCCCCTCCTCCTCCCGCTGCCCCCTCCCCATACGTCGGCCTACCCACCACCCCTGCCACCCCCACTACTCCTACTACCCCTGCCACCCCCGTCACACCTGCCACGCCACCTTGCCCACCACTGCCCAGCTCCAACTCCAGCTCTGTTAATGGCTACCACCGACCTCCACCGCCCCCGATGAAGACGACCGTTCACGGTGAGTGATACTCTCTTCCTCTGTGTGAAGTGAACTGTAGGGAAGAAATACTAACTGCTGCTCAACCCAGACATACACAGGACAGAGAGAGTTGTGTCCTGTGTATGGTGAGGTGGTATTGGTGGTGGTGGTGGTGGTAGCATTTATTGGTACTTTTGTTGGTACTTGGTGTCTATCCAAGCGACAAAACTGTTGTAATTTTTTTATGCATTTATAAGTTGATTTGAAAATCCTGTTTTCACATGGAATATAAAACACACACATGCATGCTCATACACACACAAGTTTTTTTTTTTTCTTACGTCATTTCTTTGTCAGGTCATTTACTCTGATGGTCTTAAGGGTCATCTCATCTCGTGTCTCTCTAATTCTCTCTCTCCACTCCTGTGTCTATTTTCAGGCCATTCCCACGGCTCAACCCCTCCCCCGAGATACCCATCAGAGGGCGTCACTGGAAGCTTCAGACCAGTAAGACGGGCCCCACCCCAACACTGCCGTCTTTTATGACTCATCTGAGCTGTTATGTCACCTGTGTTGGGTGGAGTGATCTTAATCACTCTGTTTTGTCCTCTTTTCTCTCTTTACTCTCTCTTCTCTGTTTTTCCTTCTCCTTCTTTCCTTTAACAGGTGCGAGCGGCACCACCGCCTCCTCCACCCAAACAGCAGGCTCAGGGCCAGGTGCAGAAGAGAGAGGAGGTAGAAGTGACGCTTGTATGAGGATGGTGAGCAGAGCAACCTCACCCTGCTTCTTTGTTCCACCATCACCACGTCACAGTCAACATCACCATCACCATCCCTGACTTCTGACATTGATCCAATCCTGACCCCTGGCATTGGTCCCTCTTGACCCCTGAGAGAACTGGCATTCTGTACAGGAAGGCACTGGTGCCAACGTACGACTCTCTGGGAGTGAGGAAGGGAGTGGAGCCGACAACAGGACGTGTGTGTGTGTGTGTGCGTGCATGTGTGCGTGCATGCGTGGATTTGGAGGACTCAGAAAGAGGTGATGCTGATCTGTGCTTTCATCTTTTTGACCCTGCAGTTAAGACCCTTCCCCTTCTACACTCTCCCTTTAAATCTCTGATCCTCCACTTCAATGCCATCGTCTTTGCCTAGACTTCTGGTCCCCCGTGTTGTTTTACCATCACTGGTACTAGCAGTAGCAGTTTGCAGACACACAACAGAGGAGGTCACCAGGACAAAACGGGGGAGATAATGAGAGAAGACTGGATCTACAGGCGGGCTGGATCAAGACCTCAAGCCAAGACTAGTAACATCTCGTCTAAGAGGAGGAGATGTTCTAGAGAGCACCTTCACGTAGTATACCCATGTCTGGTTTGTTGTGGCACCACTTCATATTCATTCCAGTAGCTACCCGCCACCAGCGACCGGCCTATTCTCCATAGCCGAAGATCAGGATTGGGGAAGGGGATGGGCATGGGGAACAGCAACAGTTTGGGCTGGACCCTCAAAGACGCCTCAGACAGAGAAGGGAAATGTGGCAATTAGAAAGTTCATGATGTCATGGATTTAAATATATATATATGTGTGTGTGTGTGCTTAGAAAATGCTTGTGTGTACGTGTCTGAAGTGTAACTAACATGTAAGCTAAATGGAAGACTCATGTTTAACATCTTTGTTTTGTATTGTTTTTGATACTGTTCTAAACTAGGATGAGATGTTTAGGAATTTCTGAATTAGGTATGCATCATTTGGAAAAGTTTTAGTCTATTCTCTTAAGCACTTTTTCATTTTTAGTTCCGTACAGTATTAGTGGTTTTGGTTCTCTAGTTGTGGAGATGTCTAGTATCTTTGTCTAGTGGAGATGTCTAGTATCTTTCATTTTCATTGTTTGTATAATTTATTTTCTCAGATTTAGTGAACATTTATGATAAGTTGATACCAAGGGAGATGGATGAACATGCCTTAAATGTTTAAGAATTTAAAAGCCTTTTTTAGGAGATGTGTGGCAGACTATTTTCATTATACAAATGATGGATAGGAGGCTAGATGGACAGGAGATCCTGCCAACCAATGAGCCAATACATATAACTTGTATAGGTAAAATTATTGAGGTTTTGACCTAACCTGCTGGCAACCCGCATTTTCCTCTTAAAAAACACCTGAACCAGCCAACCCTCGGGCCCAGTGGGCCTGGGGTCGACCCGTGCATCACTAGTGCATAACATTGTTTTAGACAGAAACATATTTTGGATTTTTAAATATGAGGAAAGAAAAAATGTTTTCCTGGTTCATATCACCTTTACCGTAGTGATATGAATGCTATCTAACTTTATCTCTGTGGCCCAGTCCTTTTAAAATCAGTATTGATGGTTTCTCCTAATGCTTTAGTAAGATTGTGGCAAGCCTTAAAAGGTTTCATTCTGCATTCTCAGTATTTTGTTTTCATGCTGCTAAGATTGTCTGCATTCATAATGTTGTCTCTGCAACTGTCAGAAAAAAAATGTCAAAGTTCTGTTAAAACGTGTATCTACCTTGTACAAAATCCAAATAAATTTTATGAAATATGTAGATGTTACAATTAATGATTTTCAGTCAGTTGGAATTTATATTTACACTTAATGTTCTTCAAGAAATAGAGGCCAAAGCTCTACAAACCACTTTCTTTTAGCACCTCAAAGATGAGTTGGTGTGCAAAAACTTTCTGGTAGTCCTATAACTTCTTTCTGCCCTCAAAACCAAGTCACAGACTCTTCTGTTCAGAGGATTACAACTTGCTTTGAGTATTCCTTAGGTTTGTCGCATGATGGCCAAATGCTTAAAATTGCCCCCCAGTTCCTCTCTGTAGGCCCGACCGAAGGTGATCTTTGGCTTTGTTTTTTCATTAGCTGCACTTACTCACATACATAGAGCATAGCAACATGTGAACACAGAGCAAACCACTTGCACATCCTGTAGTACCGGTTTTCTGTCTCAAACCAAGGTATTCATGACACCAAGAAAGTGACCTCTCCCCACGTCATCCTTGCTTTTGAGTAATGTTCACTCTGTTGTTCCTACCCAACACAAACTGAAAGTCACTTCAGCCAGAGAATCATTAGCTGGCAGTTTCCTGGAAGCCTAAAAGGATTAAACCTAGCCTGGATATGCCTTCCTACACATGCATTCTGCTTGATTATCATCTTCCGACAGTGCTAGTCTGGATTTGATCCCATTGAGCTTGTCTCTGGACAGTTAAAAATGTCTCTGATCAGCGAACAGAGGGAGGGGTTGTGAATGAGAGCTAGAATGGCATCTGTCAAGGCAGGCCATCACTCAATTGCTGATCCAGTGTCTTTAAACTTAAACACCTCCAGCACACTACCAAATGTCCAGCCCCTCTCTATGTAACAAAGTGGAGAACGAGGGGCTGGTTTTATTACCAGGCTAGATTAAGCCTAATCCTTAACTGAAATATTTGTTTTCAGTGGAGATTTTCATTTATACTGTTACAGTGTAGGACTAGTGGGACTGTAGCGGAGGCTAGATGCACATACACACAGTTAACGCACCTATTGTATTTTTGAAATTGTATTTAGCCTTTGCATAAATACTATTTATGCCCTCGTAGAGTTCCATTTATACACATCCAATACAACAATAGCATAGCTAGTCAGGTTACTGTTGTTACCAGCATAGCATGGCAAAAATCACACTGCCTTAGCAGTGTTATCAGTGACGTTCAATAACCATACATTTATTTACAAAAACACTTATAATAAAACAATATATCATGTGGATACAAAAGTCAAAATGTGCAACACAAGAATGTGAAATAACACCAAAAACACAACTTCACTGCTTATCAACATGAAGAACCAAATGTACCAAAAAGTGTCCACAGAAGACTCCAAGATGAAGATCACCAAGATGTTGGCAACTTCAGCCTTTCCAAAGTGTCTTTGTTATCCCTCATGATGACAGTCCACTCAACTTCTCACTGACATCCCAGAGCCTCTTGGCAACAGCATCATCCCTGGCATTGGCACCCACTTCCTGTACAGCACAGCAGGAGAAATAGCGTCCGCTAAGCGACTCAATGCCCTCTTGGAGGGCACAGTACAGGGTGGTCTGGGCTCCTGTCTTGGGGTCCAGAAAGAGGAGTCGGGCCACAGGCTCGATGAACACCATCTGCCATAGGCTGACGTGACGCGACAGTTCTGTCTTCACAATGCCTGATTGTAGCCAAAGGAAAGGAAAAAAAAAGAGAAGAATTCCCTCATAAGTATGTTATTCTTCAAAACACAAAGGCCACAGCATGTGCCAACTAACATGACTCAATATATCAATATCTAGAGTCTATACTAGATACATACTGTACTTTCTACATGTAATCATGAGAATGCAATGTAATATTTAGCATATTCTTATATGTATAATACTTATGACAGATTGATGGACAGATACCACATGTATAACTAAGACAACATCTGAAACAGAACATGAAATAAACTTCAAGCACACATCTGTTTGTCCGTGGTGTTATTTTACCTGGGTGAACGCTGTAACAGGTGACATTTGTACCCTTCAGCCTCTTGGCAAGCTCATGGGTGAAGAGAGCGTTACACAGCTTACTGTTGCAGTAGGCATGGAAGAACTGCCAGCTGTAGCGACCAGTGCCCAAGTCCTTCTTGGCCTCAAGGGCGTTGAAGTCAATCTTGCCCCAGCGGTAGGCCATGGAGGACAGGGTGACCACGCGACTTGAAGGTGCCTCTTTGAGGCGGTCCAGCAGCAAACAGGTGAGCAGGAAATGACCCAGATGGTTGACCCCAAACTCGATACCAAAACCGTCTTCAGTGCGCCCATCTGCCACAAGGCCTATGAAAAATCCAAACATTACAAGTGAAAAGGGGGTCACTTGTGGTAAAGCCTTTCAGTGCTCACGAAACAGGACCACTGAACCCAGTACTCTATGAGCTCCGGTCCCTGGTTCTGTATACAGAAGTGGCCCTGGAGTGACCTGTTGCCAAACATGATCAATTTAAACAATAAGCCTAACAATGTTGAGTGATGGACAAAAACATAATTAGTATCCATGTACAGCTGAAAGGGGACCGACAGAAAAAAAAATATCACATCATATATGTATGGAAGAGATGCTTACCGGCATTATTGATGAGCAGGTCCAGTCTGGACTCCTTCTTCAGGAAAGTCTGAGCGAAGTTGCGAACAGACGTGAGGCTTGCCAGGTCAAGCTGCATATAAACCACACCAGTGCTTCCAGTTTTCTGAAGATAAAATCTAACAGTTAGTGTCTGAAACAGTCCATGAACGTACAAATAGCCTACACTTCTTGTACAGTTCGCAAATCATACAGCATTTCGAAATCACACAAAAAACTTCATGGGAGACAGTATGTGGTACGTACCCGCGCAATATCCTTAATGGCGTCCTCAGCTTTCTGCTTGTTCCTGCAGGCCAAGATAACCCTGGCGCCTCTTCTTGCCAAGTCAGAGGCAGTGGCTTTCCCAATCCCTGTATTTCCACCTACAAAGACAACAGAACCTTCATGTAAAACTTGAATGGTAATCTATAAAAATGTGATGGCACGCCGAACGAAACAAAGCATCTGCGGTATGTGCAATGGCGTCCGGTATGTGCAATGGCGTCCGGTATGTGCATGGCGTCCATGTTAGACAAATGATAAATTGCCAGTCAGGGCCAGGGCGCCATGTCGAGACGGTTTGGTCTGACATTTCGACAAGAAGAATGTTCAATCATGAGACCTTTAGTGTGGCATTAGACAATTAGGACAACAAATGATCACATTGGCTTACCTGTTATAATGACGGTCTTCCCAGTCATTTCAGTAGAACTCCTGCATTCCGACCGTTTGAAGAGAGTTTCCACTAAAAGCACATAAACTCCGACAAGAATAACAATTGAGCCGATCACAAGTAACATCTTGAAGTCGTCTGGCAACGTACTGGCCGTTCTGTTCAAGTGGAAGCGATAACAACGGTGACAGCGCAGGGTTTATGTAGAGGCCTGACTTCAGTCCTGTTCTACCGGTTTTCGACTTACGGGCGTTAGGTTGTAGCAGGCAAACCGGTCTAGGTTTACCCATTTCTGGCAACAAGGGCAAATAAATACAAAATCATTTAACTTTAAAATACGTTTTCGGTTGTGAAATTGTTGACTGCAGTAGTTCTAGGTCTTCTTTAAATGCTCAACTCTATTCGCCATTATTCTACCAAAATTTTATCAAAGGAAGGCGACACACTCAGGTGTTGAAATGCTTGCATTGCACAATTTGTTTGAGAAGCCTACAAATATGACATCACCGTCACTTCGCCACGCGCACTAATTGGAATTTTAAGTGCATAGTGGAATCCCTGTGAGTAGTCTATTTGGAATGAATGGTAAGGTCATACAACCTAAACTAACCCATCCTAACCTTAAGCATTGAGTAGTGTGAACTTAACTACAAATTCGTTATGGATGTGACATTTCCATGGAGTTCATGGACTTAAAAAACGAACGGCTTTTAAATTACGTTAACTTACTGTTAAAGCAAACCACGCGAACTATATATCACGCCCTTGTCAACTTGGAAACAAAAAATAAAATAATGTCATTTTGTTACAAGTTTCCATACTTTAGCTCTGATGTTGAAGTAGTGTAAAATAGACGTTTTAAAAACGTTTATGTATTGGCACCACCCAGATGATGTAAGAAATGGAATTATCTTGACAAATCCGTCGGAAGGTGTATCATACAGTAAAATATTGGCCTAGACCTCAGCGAACATTTTAACATACGTTTTGGTTATGTGTGGACAACTTTTTTCCATGGTAAAGTTGACTTTTGCGTGGAATTGCCCAAATGTATGTGGGCGTCCACGTGTACGGTGTATGGTGGTGGTATGAATTTATTGTCAATTTCTTCACATGTATAAGACATTCAAAGGAAATCGAAATTGCGTTTCTCACTCCCCTGTGGTGGGAGAGGAAGGAGCCGCTGCCAGAAGCGCCGCCCAATGCATTTCTACATGTATGGGCATTTCTACAGAAAATTTACTTTTACTTTTAATGTTTGCTGGACTACATGAAAAGACCTTTTACCAGTGTTGGGCAGTATTGAAGCTAGTAGTTTAACTACATTTCTGTGCAGCTTTGCTGTATCTCAGCTATTTTCTGAATCTGATAGCTTTTCTTTAGTTTAGTTATGTTTTTGACCATGTAGCTTTCCCATAAGCTATATTTTCAAAGCATCAGCTCACAGCAGTAAATTGTCCATCTGGCCATGCATGGAAGATCAGTTCTTAGCAATAATGTGATGCGTTTGTTGCATGAGAAGTGCATTCATTAAATATGTCCACCATGTATACAAAAATCAATTGTGTGTCTTCTATCACTCATATGTGCACATTATAGTAAAATTATATTGTAAAATCATATTAGAAACCATTATATACTAAAAACTACAGTGCAAAATGCTATATTGTTATTGTGTACAATTACTTACCAATAGTTAATTACTATTGTATGTCTATTGGAGATACCTGTTAGTTTGGTCACAAATAGAATCTTAGCAGAGGGTTGGATCATTTCAATTATTTATAGGCCTTTTTGTCAATTATAAAGTAGCTTCACATTTAGTAACCTTTAACTATGTATTAAAATGTCCATCATAATGTAACCATCACTGGCAATTGCTTATAGTACAGTGTTGTGGGTCTATGAGCCTTAGCATCCCCTGTTTTTTTTCTCTAATGTAAAATGTCACTTTACATAAAAGCACTTGCTAAATGCATAAGTGAAGTCCACAACTCTATTACTCCCTCAGGGGTGGTTTTTGACAGTTATGACAGATGACTCACCTTATTGAGAAATAGGGCAGTCCAGAAATAAAGGAGATTACCATCAGAGGAGTTATGGAGTGACTTTTGTGTCTTTATTATTCAAGCAAAATATAATAAGTGTCAGTGCCAGATCCTTAGAATCATAATTTTTTCCCCCTGGCGGCACCCCTGCCAATTTCCCCATACCCAGGCCCCTGACTAACATTAATTTAAAGTAGTAGTAACAGCTTGATATTATTTTTTAAAACTCCCCACCCCTACCACCCCAAAGTGACATGTCAACATAAATAGACGTGCAACAGTAACACCCTATGCTCTATTACTTTGTAAACTTCAAAGGTAAGTCCTTTACAGATTACATTACTGGTGTTACAGATCAATGTGTGCTAAAACATGTTTTACTACATATACTAAATGGCAGCATGTTTTGTTGTGGATTTTACATACTGTACACATCTGGATATTTGGAAGATTTGAAATCATGAGTGTATTTTTTAATCTCTGCAACAGCCCACTTAGTTACTACAAACCCAGAGAAAACATTTCTGTTGCAACACACTTTGTCTTGTGAATATGTATATAAGCTACTTTTGAATCCTGATCTGGTTCTCCTAAAACTTCTTTAGGATATAGTGATCAGACCTCTGAGATGAAAATCTGGGACATTTTAGTCAATATAATTAAAATAAGTAATGTTTTACCTTCAGAAATCTGGGACAAGGTGGGTTTTCTTATATTTTACTGGGGACAGACCACCAAAAATGGGGACTGTCCCTGGAAATCAGGTATGTCTGGCCACCCTACTTTAGGAGCAGAATGTTAACAGAATAATATTTTCATATGGTAAGTTGAACTTAATTGGAAGGTATTTTCCGTCCACAGAATTAACGATGTATTCATTTCTTTAAGGTTTCTTTAAGGCTTAACATGTCTGTTAAAAGAAACAATATTTTCATGTGAGAATGTTTGAAATAAATGGTACAGCATGTAATTGTAATATTAACAGACCTATCAGTTTATGAATTGGCTGAAATAATAAATAAACTGTAATTCTGCTCCTCTCTACTTCTATGAATTCCTGGACCCCTACCTGGGTCCGTGGGTTTTTTTAACGAAACCTTAGCCAGTACCTTTGGCACTGCGCCATCATAACCTTTTTTTCCCTTCTCATCAGACTTTCTATCTTGGGCAGCAGTTCCATTGGCGCTCTGGGCCTCAGACTGGAATTCTCTTCCAGTATATATTAGTATTCTCTCTACAAGACTGCTGTTCTCAATCTTCAAAACTGATGTAAAGGTTTTTCTTTTTCATCAACATTTCTGTTCCTGTTTTTCTGCTTCTGATTTTTATGTCTCCTCATGTAAATTGGTGTTGGGTTTGTGAAAAGTTCTTATTTAAGTTATTATTTAATCAAAGTAAACTTTCTTGATTATTGCACATTGAGAACAATCTCACACAGAATCGACAGAGGCACTCTTTAACCCTAGATATTTACATACCTACATTTCCTGATTTCCTGCATTTTTTGCTGCCAGATATTACCATGGAAACTGGAGGCATCCTCTGGTTCGTCGTAGTCTTCTCCATCCTTAGAGGAAGTCTGGTCTCTGGAATGTCTGATACTTACCTGCAGATGACAGAGAGTGCCATCCTAGAGGGCACAGCCAGTGCTTGCAGATCTCAGGCTACGAAGACAGGAAAGCCATTTGTTGTACCAGTAAGCTGTTTGGATACCTTCTGATGGTTGTGTTTCCAATAATGTGAACTCTGTCTACTACTACTTGGCTTAAGCAACTACTTTCAATCATTTATTTAAATTGGCTGAATGCAATTTTGCCTTTCAATGTTGAATTTAATATGTATTACATCCGTTTGAAAAAAATATATTTTGACTTAAAGACTACATTGTCTCAGTAGCCCTATGTTTGAATGAATTAAAGGAAAACTTTTAACTTTTTTCTTAAAAGACAATTTATTTGTTTTAGTCAGGACCACTGTCAGCAGAGGCACTGGTGAAGGCCTGCTCTTCTTCAGAATCTGCTATCGGTTTTAGAACGGCCATAAGTGAGATAGCTAAAGGAGACAGTGGGTTGGATGACCGGTCAAAATTTACAGCATTTTCACAGTGGCGCAAGTCCATTACAGACAATATTGCTGCTGTAAAGTCAAGCATTAAGATGAGCAACTTTGAAACTGCAAGAGAAAAGCTGGGAGAGGTTCTTAATGCCTTACAGGTAAGTGGCAGTAATTAAATAAAATACTTTTACATACAGACAAACATTAATTTCTAACAGGATAACTAGTAATATACAGTACAGTATATGGACAATGTCTCAGAGAATGGACCTTTTGCATTTGCATTTTATATGCATAACGGCAATAAAATGCCTTGGTGTTTGGTGTTTGACAAGAATGATGACATGAAATTTGAAAATGCTATGCAACACATAACAAATGATTTCATTTTACATACTCTCTTGATCCCATGAGGGAAAGTAGATCTCTGCATTCATCCCATTCTTGAATTAGCAACACACACACACACACACACACACACACACACACAGCACACAGTGAGCACACATTGAGATGAAGAGGGAGAGGTTTTGATCCCAGTTAAGAGATAGAGAGAGGTCTTGATCAAGTTGGAATCTTCTTCTCCATAATTTATCCATATCTAGTTTTCCAAAAAATGATCACTGTTAGCGCAGTAAGAAGGCTCTAAAGATAAACGTTACCAAAGTTATCTCTTTTTCTATGTGTGGTTCCCGAACCATCTCTAGAGTTTACTATGTTGCTCATAACTGTATTTAAATAATATCACCTACTGCTGTGGTACCTGAGGAGCAGTTGGGGTCAGGAAGTCGTGCGGGCATGGGTGAGAATGATGTTCAGTCACTGCCTCCAACAGCACTTGAACTGTCAGTCAGGAACGTCAGGGCCACCACTCAGCTAGAAGTCCCCTAACCATGGCCATGTCTATGGCTGCTATCTTAACCAGTCACACACTCCCTGAAAACCTTACAAGGCATAGGACAAGAGTTATACACAGGGGTGGAAAGTAACGAATTACATTTACTCACGTTACTGTAATTGAGTAGTTTTTATGAGTACTTTTTAAAGTAGTTTTTCAAATAGGTAATTTTACTTTTACTCGAGTACATTTTAAGCCAAATATTTTACTTTCTTACATTTGAAGCCTCCCACGTTACTGAGTAAAATTATATTGATATATAATAATATTGATAATATTGAAAAAATAAAATGCGGGGCAAAAATGTGCCGGAACTGAAAGGAAATTGCAATGCGCTGGTTTTTTACTTTTTATTTTTTTTACATTTTTCAGTACTTTTCCGCCTCTGGTTATACATATGTCAATATGCATTTCAGAATTTCTATGGTCGTGGTGATCCGACTGTGCTGAAAGACAAGTTGCCCTACTCCACACTTATAAGACTTGATGTACCATTTTCAGGTATGGACAACATTCATAACTGACTGTGTGTGTGTGTCACATATGTGCATATGTGTGTGCTGCCAGCCTATGTGTATGATGGGACTCACTTGTTGAAATGATCTGTTCAGATTTGAGGAGCTGGGAGACCCCAAGCAGTAGCATCAGCAAAGACGGTCAGAAGTTAGCCATCAAAGCCTCCATAGATCTCCTCCAGGATGTCCAAGCTGCAGTCGGGAGTGCTGAGTTTCTAGGGTTGGTTTCTAGACCATGTTGTGGCTGCAACAAAGATTGATATAGAATTGATAAAGAGTTCAAAGAGTTAGGAGGGGAGGTAGGGAACAGCCCATAGCCCATCTCATCCTCTGTTTAGCCTAACAGCATCCTCTCCCTTCCTGCGCGTGCTTTTCCTTACAGACTGGTGAGCATCAGTCAGGTCACACTGTGCTTTGTGATTGACACCACTGGGAGCATGACAGATGACATCAGAACTGTGAGGCAGACTAGTGCTGCCATCATCAACAGCAAGAAGGGGACTCCTGACGAGCCGTCAAGATATTTCCTGGTTCCTTTTAATGATCCAAGTACAGTATAGTATTGGTATTGGTGTAAAGTAGTAAACCAAATTTTTCTTCCTGAAAAACTGTACATTTTTTCGACACTGAAGGGTGGATGTGAGGGGGGTGAGTGGGTGAGGTTGCTTGTATGAATTTAGTAGTATTGCTAGATGTATTGCTTATTGTCACTTTTGCAATCTCTTGCCAGAATTTGGGCCTTTATCCAATACCCCTGATGCAGATGAATTCCAGACGAAAATAAATAAACTCGTGGCTAATGGAGGTGCTGACGAACCTGAAATGTCCCTGTCTGCACTTCAGGTATTAGGCCTGAACACAAACACACTCTTTTTAAAGTGTATATTTGGGAATTTGTATTGCTTTTAGATCAGATAAGATGGTAGAGATATGACAGGAAATGATGGAGAGAGAGATGGAATCGACCTCGGGCCGGAATCTAACCCTGGGTCTATGACATAGACGCCCCAGCAAACTGCGCCCCCATACATATCAGATCTCATAAATAACGTCAAGAGTAAATTTGATCAGTCTTACATAAAAATGTAAAAATTCTATGAAGAACAGATTGGTTTGGTCCCAAAGTGTGACAGAAGAACCCTAGCCATCCTAAGCTGGCTAGTTCTTTAAGCATTTCTAAATTTTCCTGAAAATGTGTCTCTCTCTGTGCATCTCCTGTGCAGCTGGCCCTTACAGGCACACCACACCATTCCAAAATCTTTGTGTTCACCGATGCTTCAGCAAAAGACTTCAATCTGAAAAGCACTATCCTAGCCCTGATAGAGGAGACCAAGTCAGAAGTGAGTACAAGTGATGCCCTTAACATTCTGTCATAAACCCAGTTTACCCAATGATGTAGAGCATCATTCCTCCGGTTCATTCTTCAGCCATATTGAATTTCATAAGTATTCTCTAATTCAATCCTCTCCTCAGATAAACTTCTTGCTGACTAACGCCTTGGGAGAGCGGCGGCGAAGGAACACTGATGGGATGCAATGGTCTGATGAGCAGGAGCACTTTGAACATGAGCGTCGACGCAGGAGTTTGTCCAACCCTTTGAATACCGTTTATGAGGAGCTGGCCATAGCATCTGGCGGACTTGCTATAGAAACCACTAAGAAAACACTACCCATGGCCATTAGCATTGTCACTGATGCTGCAAGCTCCGCCATGGTAGGCTGTCATAGATATTGGTCAAAAAGAAAAGAAATGGATGAAGCATTTTCCAATTCACATTTGTTGTTGTTTCAAAAGGTTAAACATTAATTAATAAATTAATCATATTATATTAATTAGTATTATTGCTACTAATATCATCATATTATTAATCATGGGTGTGTTACTGTATTTTTTTTAAATTGCAATAATGTCAGTGCTCTTTTTTAGCTGAGCCATTTGACTCATGAAATGTGTACAGCCTGGACTTTACTTTTGCTATTTGGAACAGGTTACTCTTTTGCAAGTTGTGAGGGACCACGGAATGGCAGAACGATTATCAGTCCATGTAGATACCACATTAAGTCGCCTCACCATCTACATCACTGGGAACTCACTATCATTTACTGTCTCCAGTGCAACGGGTGAGAAATCTCTGGAAAAGATTATTAACTGAGGAAAAAGAATTTGATTGTTAACTTGCACACTAACAGTTCTATACAATACCTTTTCAAGGTGTCTCTCAGACCAGTACTCAAAGAACAGGCTCACTAGGTACCATCAATCAAGTGGGGAATTTGTATACCATGCACATCAAACAAGATGTCAAGATGAAAGGATTGTGGACCATTAATGTTCAAGCCTATCAGTCCTACACAGTCAAGATCGTTGGTAAGACATTCCTTTGCTGTTTCCAAAATAACATGCACATTACAATACATATTTGACACTTATTCTGTGTTGTTTTTATAATTATTATCATAGAAAGTATTTTTGCTTCACATCCTGTGTGTATGGTTTTATTCATGTTCTTACATCATTTAATTATTTTCAGGTTTTTTTGTGTATTTTGGTTGTGCTGATTTGTTTGTGGTTATAGTTACTTTATCCAATTGTTTTTCATTACTTTGATTTTATTATGTCTGTTTAACTGATATGCACACCATGTTCTTGCTATGTGTCATGTTCACACCCATTAGTTAGTCCCTATCTTGAATCCAAAGAAATATTTCTTTTATGTGCTATGATAGAAGTCATTGCTAAAGGCATTCAGGGAAGAAGAGAGGTGAGCTCCTGCGTGTGTAGCTGGGAAACCAGTTCAGTTTTTGGCATTATGGTAGACAGCTCAAACTTCATGAGTGCCTTAGGCCAGTGTTACACTTTGCATTTTTTTTGAATACGTGCTCATCTGCTGGTTCTGTGTGACAGAAACTTTGTCATGAGAAAGTAAACGTGTGGCTCTGTGCAGATGCCTGACTGCCTGCAGGCTCCGCCAATCTTTTGTGATCACACAGACAAGGACATGAGCCACAATGCTCCATCATCCCAGAATTTGGAATAAATTATCCCAACAAGAGTCTCTGCAATTTTCGGTGATGACCTAACCCTAAGGCAGACTGTTCTTTATTTACTCTGTCGAAACTGTGCCGATCTATTTCTCTAAATTCCGGTGGGAAGTAACTTAGCACTTGGATGACACTGAACAACAGCTCTGAAAGACAGAGACAGACAGATACAAGTGTCATACGTTTCCTAATTATTATGTTTTCACAAAACCTTTTTTGTGCATCACCGAAATTTCAGGACAAAGTCCCATTGCCTTTGAGTATCGCTTTGTGACAATGAAGGAAGGATCTGACTCATTTGAATTCCTTGACAGCCGTCCTCCTGCCAGTAAGACTCATCACATTTCTTTCCACCCTCTGACAAAGAAAATACGCATGTGTACCACATGGAACCATATGAGAATACATATATCTAACAAACTCTAAACAAAAAAGGCTGTCCTTTTCTATCTTAGATACAAAGGCCACTTTACTGGTGTCCATCACAATGCCTGACTCTGTGACTGTGACTGATGTGGAAATGGTGCAAAGTCAGACATCCACATTTGCTACAAGTCTTAAAAGGTCAGCAACAGGAAGGTATTTCGCCACAGTGGACAAGGTGCCAGACGGAAGCTTCTTTGTACAGATAAAGGGGTTGATTCTCAAAAGTTATGAGATCTTCCAGAGGCAATCTTCCACCCAGCAGAAAGGCTCAGACTTGAAAGTCACTGTAAGTTAAGCCCTATAAAAATTAACAAAGGAAAGAATTTTAAATATACGAGAATATGTATGAATATTCAGTCACTATTTCAGAGCAACTGATGTAAAAACAAAAAATAACTTTTTTTGTGTGTTTCTCAGGTTCAGACAACAGCTAACATAAAGCCTGGCTTTGCCCTTGAAATTCCTTTCACCGTAACCTCCACTCACCTCAGGGGCACTATCAGTGTCCAAGCAAAAAATGATCGCGGATTCACCTTATCAACCCCCAACAGTGTTACTCTAAGTAGCGCAGGCCATGCTAAGGGAACAGTAACTATCACTGCTCCTTCAAGTACCCCCTCGGGTACTGGTGTTACACTGACCATTGAAGTTGAGGCTCCTGGACGCACGGACTCTAACTACGCTGTAGCTCGCCTTACTGTCTTAGCTGAGGTAAACATTCTGTGAACAACCAATACTTTTCAACAAGTTTGTTTTCTGATCGTTTATAATGAAAAAAATCGAATCAAACTCTTAGACGGAAGTTTGCATACGCTCTGTGAGTTTCGCATATATACAAACTAAAGTTTAATGCATTTGCATTTTTAGGAAAGACTGAAACAGTGCACCTATGTGCACCAGAAAGTGCAGCCATTCTGTAGGTGGGGGATACCGTACCACACCTTTACCGTGCTACTGTAACGACCTAAAGTTCTCGGAGCATTCGTCAAAATCTCAATCTCAAGCATTGTATTTCATCATTAACAATCAGAAAACAAAGCTTTAAGTGTAAAAACACGAAAACCAAAAATAACAGCTGAATGTATAACAATAACCAGTTGGTTGCTTATGTGCTTTAGTTCTAGGTATCATTAAAGTTGCCATGTATATAAGTATAAACTTATAGCAACACTCTTTTGTAGGACCTCTGGTCTTAGGTTTTACTAAGGTTTTACTGAAAGTAGGTTAGGTAATGCTAGCTTCTACTAGATGATGTATCTCCATAATAGTTTAAAGCAGTACCAGGCAGGCTTTGAAGCTACCTCTACAGGCGCTGATTAAAAAAAAAAAAAAAGAAAGAAAAAAAGGCAACATTGTACTGTCTCACCAATCCATGTGGATTTGTTTGCCAACCAAACAATAGGAACCAGGGATGGCCATTTTTGTAGAGTTGCGTTGTCTGACAAGATAATAAATGCAACGCTGGTAGATTAACCTTTGAGGGTTGTCTGGTGTGCTTTTAACTGAGGGATAATGGCCAAAGAGGTGACCAGTTTGATGGAAATAATGGTGATGTGGCAGCGAAGAACAGAGTTGCCTCCGCCGAGTCATTATTTCCATCGAACTGGTCACCTCAAAAGCCATTATCTCACTTATCTCGCCTTTGTATTTAGGATGTAATTCTATTTATAACTTTCTTTATATTTAGGAATCATGTGTATGAACTACAGAAAATAACCTATTATAGTACAGCATAAAAATACTTTACTACGGCTGTTATGGTGACCATTCATAAGGTCATTGATATGGATCTGTCATCAGCCAATCAGAAAAGAGAATCCCAATGTTAAGGGAGATAAACTTCTGGTGTTTCCTCCTCTCAAGGTGAAAGACAATTCCCCACCATTGTGCGAGGTGACTGATGTGAATGCTGAATGCTTTGGCGACTGCTTCTTGTCAACTTGGAAGCTGTCTGCCAGGTTGTCAGACGGCAAAGGCTCAGGCATTCAAAACATCAAAGTCGAGCAGGGCAATGGCACCCTGCTAACAACCAAGAAGCCTGAGGGTGGGGTTGACGTGACCCTCGCCACATACAGTGCCTCCTGCTGCTCTGAAGAGGTGGAGCTGGTGGCCCTGGATGCTGCAGGCAACGTGGGCACCTGCTCCTGGATCATTAAGAAGGAAACCTTTTGGCATCCATACTGTTCTTGAAACTGAAAACAATACTTTTCAGAGGGCTGTGCTGTGGCTCGATGGGCTGAGTTGTGATACCATAAACCCAGGGACCTGGTTTCAAGGTAAACCTGAGGTCATTTTCCAATCCTTCCCCATCTTTTTCTCCCACTTATTTTCTGTCACTCTCTGCTGTCCTATCATAATGAGGCAAAAAGCCCCCCAAAATATATAAAAACAAAAAACAACACTTTTCAGAGAATTGTACAACAGTATTTGTGAATTTCGAATAAATATTAATTTGCATCTACACATTGGGTTTCCCTTCTTGTATTCTTGTATAATGCCACATCACATATTTAAATGATGGTTGTATCAAAAATTTAGACACTTTATTCTAAGAAATGACAGTGCCAGTGCAGAACATGGCATTGCCACTCATTCATATCAGAAGATTATTTAGCCTGAAAGACATATAGCTACAGCAAATTGAGTAGAATTTAATATGCTATGTTTGTAATGTTTCATAAAACACACATGAGCACTGTCATAAGATGATTCCTCAAATTCCTCAAATCTGCGCTAATTTCTGTCAAGTTACCAAAAAATTATGTAAACATTATAACTGTAACCCATGCCACAGACCACAGGCCGCAGGCTACCTGTTAAAAACTTAGTATACGCATTAAGTCTTACCCATATGATGCAACCATTCTTCTAAGTGGAAGCAGTTATGTTGAAATGTGATTGTGTGACACATGGCTGAGATGCTACTGGCAAAGTAGCATAAGGAAACTGGTTAGCAGGCTAGTAGTCTAGAAAATTGTGAGTTTGAATATCTGCTGCCATCTTTGACCAAGGCACTAAACCCTTATTTGTTCCTAGGAGAGACTGGCTCTGATAGGTGTGGACAAAAGCATCTGCTAAATGCATAAATGCTAGTCCAAAAAGAAATTCAGACATTGTACAAAGCATAATGATTGTTAGTGCAAGGTGAAAATGACAGTCCTAACAGTCACTGACCATTATTTTTTAAAAGGTAATAATAATGGTGAACACAGTACTGCAACACACTAGATTAATTCAGTGCTTCAAGTGTGTGCTATTTCTATAGACTTTTTATGCTTTTAATAATAACAACTACTATATGATGACTAGGATTGAGCTGACACTTAGAGACCTAGCTCCAAAAGGAAAGGGCAGCCAACCAGGTACCCAGCTTAATCAATTTGGCCCTATCCAAATACGATGTCAAATATGATGGCCTATAGGCCGTTTCAAGAGTTTGATTAGGTTTTCCTGCAGGACTTCTGTTTTAACATTCCACATGTTTGATATGATAGAATTGCAGCGGATGTCACTTGGGAACAAAATAGGATCTTCAGGCATTGTATTTGTTTTTACCGCTTTACAAGTTCTATAGGCCTTCTATTCCACATTGATTTGTCTGGCAATGGGAGCAGTAGGGTCTATGGCCATTGTGGCCTCCATGGATATGTCCACCTTTTTCACTTTCACCGCCCATTGCTTTTGAAGACATAGGCTAGTCTTCATCATCACAGTGACTCCAAAAACTTATTTAAGTTTAACTTAATATATTTTTTGTGATAGTTGTAGGGTGATATAAACAACTAGGCGTGTCCTTTTGATGCTTTGACCTTTTGACCTTTTGACCTCACTTTTACTCACAGGTCTTTTTCTGTGTCTAGCTGGTGACCACTGGAGTACAGCACTAGCACTGTCTTTCACAATGCACTTTTTTTTCCCCAAGAAACTGTTGCCCCATGTTCTTATCAGATATCTTTTTTCTGGTGATAAGAACATTGGCCAATGTGTAGTCATTCAGCACACTCCTAGTTGCACTTGTAGATTCTTAAAATGCATACACTTCTGTTGGTAACTGATCTTTATCTGCTACTAACTATATGCAGTAAAAAGACACTGGGATCCAGACATTATTTCCACGTATATACATTATGTGCTCCTATAGCTTCGGACTAGATATTCTACAACACTGCTGTTTCCTCTGTCCCTGTTCCTCCAACATTGTTTTTCTTTGTTTCTTTTTCTTTGGCTGTTTCATGATGAATGCTTGAGTCCCCTTCACTACGTTGTGTTTATAGCTAGACGGTCCCTATCTGGGAGCATGTTTGTGTGTAGTGCCGTAAAGCAATTCCTTACTTTGTGAGACCTGAGACTTACGCAAGACTTGGCCGTGGCTCGCTGGACAAAACTTGCATGTTCCTTAGCTTCACTCAGATACCCTGTTGGGAGTCAAAACAGCTACCAATCAGCCTATGAAGTGTTACAGAACCACCACAATGAATCATAATAGCTAAAGTAAGGTAAATGAAGTTAAAATAGTTGCATAGGGTCTCTTTAAATTTGCACAGAACATTTGCTGATGTTTATGATTATGTTTGCAACGTGGATGTGAACATGTATTTACACATAAGCCTATACACTACTCTGCAGGCATGCAGAGAGCATCAACATAAAAACTGTTTAGAGGGATGCCATTTTGCCTGTGTAGGAAGTGATGATTATGTTAGGGAAGTAGTACAATGATACAAGAACACTTAAGGATATTGGTATTGTACGTGAAACTAGTCACAGTAAATGCCACTTGCTGTTCTGTTGTAATAAGCTAATTTGAAGAATAATGTAGCATAAGAATGTAGTTTAAAGGAGAAATCAGGTGTGATTCAATCTATAGGCCTGTTGTTTGAGGTTACTGAGTACTGTAGGAAAAAGAATTAGAAAATTAGATACAACAGCAGGTAACATTAACTGAATGGGGCATAGGAAAATTAAACTGAAAGTGAGTTTGTGTGGCCCAGTCAGTTAGTGTTTGCTGCCGGTTCATTAAATGTTTCTTGAATAAATGAATGTTGATTCTTAGTGGCTTTCTCCTCACACTGGCTTTCTCCTTTAACCCATTATATTGGGAAAAAGGTGAGGCAAGTAGTCCACAGATGTAATCCAAGGCCAGATCCAAGGGAGCTCTGAACACAGTGATCTTTTACCATACAATCATAGCAATAATGAAAGCAATTCCACTCTGGTGTAGCATTATTATACACAATAAGGGGAACTCCTAGATACCTTGGGCCCTAAGAAGGAATACAGTAATACAGTAATACAGTAAATTGGGGCCCTCTATAATTTGACATCATGGCCTTCATGACTTCATGGCCTTGGTGTAAAAGGGCGCCCGTCCCTCTGCTCCCATTCATGACAGGCCACAGAAGCGCTCGCTCAGTTCCCACAGTTTCTTGCCGGCCGCGTCGTCCTTGGCCTTGGCGCCCACTTCCTCTACAGCGCAGCGGGCAAAATAGCGTCCACTGAGGGGCTCAATGCCCTCCTGCAGGGCACAGTGCAGGGTGGTCTGGGCGCCTGACTCCACGTTCGCAAAGAAGAACACACCCATGAGCAGCCAGAGCATCTTCCACACTGAACCCCCATGGCGGGCGATGTCTGTCTTAATCACACCTGGAGACAAATATTTAAGGGAAGATATAGGAAGGTTTGCAAGCAAAGGTGACACTATACAATACATTTTGGGCCCTGTGAAAACATTGTGCTTGATCAATATTAACAAAGATGGTCGGAGCCCATGTCAGTGAAACTATTTCCTGCCTTACGAGATGCTTTTGTTTGTGACATCCAGAAGCAAACTATGTATCTTGTAATTGCACTGCTGTTTGTCGCACTTTAAGGAGTATTAGAATCACTGACCTGGGTGGAGGCTGTAACAGGTTACATCGGTACCCTTTAGCCTTTTGGCTAACTCGTGGGTGAAAAGCACATTACACAGTTTGCTTTGGCAGTAGACACCAAATACGTCCACTCCTGAGTAGCCTATGGCTAGATCCCTGTGGGTTCTGAGGCAGTTGAAGTCGATGCTTGCCATACGATGACCTATGGAAGCCACGTTCACTATTCTGCTTGGGCTGCACTCTTTCAGCCGTTCCAGCAGCGAAAGGGTTAACAGAAAGTGGCCCAGGTGATTGACACCAAAGATCATTCCGAAGCCATCCTCGGTCTTGCCATCAATTGCAATCCCTGCATCACATGGTAAATACATGTTGACAGAAGCTAATTTAGGATGATATCTCCAAAATACCATTGATACTCAAGATACATTGTTTTTTGTTGTTGAATTCACCTGCATTATTAATGAGAATATCAAGTCTAGGCTCCTTTTTAAGAAAGTTGTCAGCAAAGGCTTGCACGGATTGCAGCTTTGACAGGTCCAGGTTCATGTACACCACTTCATTGTTCCCACTCCTCTGTAAACAAGGAAGATGGCTTGTGTCAAAAGTCTGTTGACAAAGCCTTTAAAAAAAAAAAAAAAGGTATGCACACATTGTTGCACCCTGGTTGAAATAAAGAAATCAAAAGCACAAGACACATTTGAATACGACATTAGTTATTTGCTTATATATGCAGAATGTAAGGAGTTTGAGAACTATTAAAAGAATCTGACAGATTTTCGCATTACATAACAAGCCTATGTTTACACTTTGGTCCTCTGATTGATGCAGGTGCATTGTGGGAAGTCAAAATCTCAGTTCAAATGAGTATAACAGCTTTGCCCAGAAGATACAGAAAAAAATCTCTTTGGGTACCACTAAGATTCAATGGGCACAAGAACAGTGGGTGCATCTTCCTGTTGCCATTTCACACCACTCTGGTCTGTGTTATGTTATAGGCTAGTTCTTGTGTTCTTACAATTCGGATGTCACTGGCAGCTGCTTCACCTCTCTGTTGATCCCTACAGGCAAGAATGACTCTAGCTCCCCTCCTGGCCAAGTCCAGAGCTGTGTGCTTGCCAATACCTGAGTTAGAGCCTGAGGTAGAGAACACAAAGTGATAACTAAAAGCCTCTGTGGGTATGATCCAAAGACAGCAGGCAGCATGAACTGTCCTGTACTAAAACTGAATGTTACATTTGCTTGATACTTTACTTTGCAAATCGAAGTGTAAACAATGTATGCCGCATCTGGCTGTTTAACTGCATAAGGACATGCTTGACAAAATAATAACAAAAAGTTAGTTTCCCTAAGGATACATTCCTTCAAGACTTACCTGTTACTATAACAGTTTTCCCATGCAGTTTTGTTGTACTTTTGCACATTGGCAGCTTCAAAAATGTATGATGCACAATTAAATATATTCCCAGAAGTACCACAGACGTGAGGACAAGAACTGCAAACATTTTTGTTATCCTGCCTTCTTTTGTCGAATAAGTTATTAGTTGCATTCAGTACTTCCTACAAACGGGAATGCTAATTCTTCTAATCTCCAAAGACTCTGAAGCGGAGTTTAAAGTCCACTGGCCAAACACTGTGCATGTGTGTATGTTTTTGTGTGTGTGTGTGTGTGTGAAGGAAGATTAAACAGTCATTTAGTCTGGGGGTGTCAATGAAGCAATTCATCAAGCTCCTCGCTGTTGATTCCTCTCCCTCACCATGGATGGGTTTTACCCCTCTGAAACCACGCCACATTACTGCCAACCAGCCATGCACAGGCACTCAGTGAGAGAGAGAGAGAGAAAGATAGAGTGAGTTTGAGAGGGCCTGACTGCCATAGCAAGCAGGGCTTCCCCCTCAAGCTTTAGGTGGCCTGTGGTGCGCTGTGGGGACGTGTTTCACAAAACTAATAACCGTGATTATAATAGCTGCTTTATTTGGCTTTGGCTTTCTCTCAAACAAAACTGGTAGAGCAGGATGGGAGTTTGCCATGATAACTGAGGTCAAGTTCCCACGAAAGCTAAAACTGAAATTTGTGCTTCTTAAATTGCCATAAGAGGCATCTGTAGACACTGGCAACAGCACATCACAAACCAGGCCTAGATCTTTTAGATAGTGTAGATAATCATTTCAGTCTGAGTGTGGTGAGGCAATAGGTAAGAAGGAATAGAAACCAGAATACAAAGTGTTTTCTAAGAGTTCTTATTTAAAGTTATCTTTTAGTTATTTACAATGTTCAATGGACAAAAAAGGTCTCTGGATAGTAAATACACAGATTGGTATGTTTTTTTCCCAGGTGAAATTTCTTTATAACAGAAATCTCTGTGTCTCTGATGACAGACTTGAAAAAGCACTCTTGAACATGTCCAGGGCTCGACAAAACCTTGGGTGTAGCACTGTTGTGATATAAAAAACAGACAAAACAAACCTATGTACATACAGCCCACCCTTTCCCTTTTGTACTGAAAAGAACTGAGCAGTTTCTAAGTATGGGGTATGGATATTTAAATTTCCATTATTTTTTTGAATGGACATATTCATATATAGCTATAAACATGTGTACAGAGTTTAGCACAAAGCTACTTGTGCAAAAGTAGCAAAAACTAAAAATGAAACAAAAACACACATTCAAATACAATACCTGAAAACATAAATAAAAATAGGAGAAAATAAAATTTCTTGAAAAAAGTGTTATAAAAAACCTACCATAACTGGCACAAAATAGAGCACTTTCTCTCTCTTTTTTTAAAACAAGTGGAAACCTTTCACTGTTCATTGGTTCTCCAAAAGATCCCTTTCAAAGTGTGATTCCAGATAACCATTCCTCATTTACAAAGACACAAACAACTCAATGTGCAACTTGCCCACAAAAGCTGGACAAAGAAATGACTTCATATCATGCAAAAATGTATGAACCATTAAGTTAAACACAAGTCTGTACAAGTCCCAGAGGTCTGAGCAAGGTCAGAGCAGGGCTAGGGAACGGCATTGGGGAGCAGCATGGGCACTTGGTGGAGCTGCGTGGTGGCAGCAGTGGGTTTCACGTCCACTGTTGCCCCCTGCTGGCTGGGAGTGGGACCGCAGCTGTGGGTGGGCACGGCAGCGGCAACAACAACGCTCTCGTCCTGGCCACCGACCGACTTGCCTGCGAACTCTGTAATGCTGAAGAGGAACTGCTGGCAGCCCAGCTTGATGTAGCTGCCGTGGTGGAGGAGGGCTGTGCCCTCCCAGCCTGCCCCGCTTCCCCCGATTAGGCTGGAGCCGCTGGCCCTGCAGCTGCAGGAGTCGCTCGGGATGTCCGGAAGCTGGCTGCTCATCACGCCACCCTCCGCTCCGACCTCTTCCACCTCCATTGCCTGCTGCCCCTCACTTCTCCTCCTTTTCTGACAACGGCCTGGACAGAGACCAAGAGTTAGCAACAAATAGAGGTTTGGGGTTTTTGCTTTTGATGATTAACCTTTTATTGGAAGTTGTGATGCCACATGCGATGTGACTGATTTAATCAGGTCCAGAAGTCACAAATACACTAATATACAAAAGCATTAGTCCATTCACACAGATAAAGGCAAACAGCCCCTCTCAGTTAAATCTGTTAAATCATGAATTGACTGATAACCAATCACACTACTTGATTTTTAGTCCAGAGGGAACTGAGGCATCTTTGAACGCTCACAAATAATACTGCCATGCATCACCAAAAGTTGGTGTTGGCAATGGTTAGCAAAAAAAAAAAAAGTTTACTGTTGCTTTGGTTGTCTCAATAAGCACTACAAATATTCAATGCGTTGTTGTTGTTGACACTCACGGATGATGCTCTGCACTTGGGCCACCGTGCTGCTGGCCGGGGAGGGATGCGTTTTCTCCGAAAAGTCGCAGGAGTACAACACATTGTCTACCGTGGTCCCGTGCTCACTGTAGTTCAGAAGCTCATATTGCTTGGTGTTCTGGGACCAATAAACAAACAGAAAAACAAACAAAATACAAACATGATTCTCAGTGGACAGCTCTACAGTTTAACTGCATTACAATTACAGCTGTTCAAATGAGCCCATTGATAAATGGCAACGGTTTCAAAAACCACATTTAAACTCAGTGTCCCCATGGACATGTACTGCCATCTATGTCAAACAAGACAAAGAAGTCAGAGCAAAATCCTGACGGATGCTTTTCTTTTCTAGAGTTATACAAACAAAGAACATCTCACCTCATCATAAAATATGCAGGCGTGCTTTCCTGACACATAATTACAATGACCATAGTTTGTAAGGCACACATCCATATCAGCACCTGTGGATAGTGAAAATTGGTGTTAAAACTTATACTGTATATAAAAGAGGAGAGGACCTGTAGTTTGCATGTATTTCATCATTAAAGCAACACTATGGTGTTTTGGTTTAAAAGTGGTGGCCTAGCTCCCTAAAGGACGCAAGACACAGAAGTTTTTGCATTTATTTTGTGGTGGTTTCCTACCTTCCACCCAGAACTGCACAGTGCATATCCTGGATGGCCGGTGGGAGACACATCCACCCTATGCGTCATCCAAAAAATTCTAGAGTACCAAAACAAACTGTGTAGAATAAAAGGATACCTACAAAAAGATGCATAGTGTTCCTTTAATACATAAATGATAAATAGTAAGACATATATTCGTACCTGTTCCAATATACAGACTTCTGAAGCACATATTTACAGAGTCCCCTTTATCTGTTAAAGGATAGAGCACAGCCCTGGCCTGCACCTGTTTACATGATGACTGAGCTGGAGGAGAAAAACAGAGATAGAGAGAGAAAACATGTCAGTGTATTTAAAAGAATAACTACTGAAAACACTGTAGGAAGACACAATACATTCAATGGAGGTGGAGACCGGAAAATACATAGACAGACACACACACACACACACACACACACACCTGGTGGAGGGGGGTTGCTGTACTTACCTTTACTAGTCTGGTTTGATGAGGACAGTGAGGTGGTTGGTGGCGGCAGCAAGCTGTCAAAGGTGGATTTAGTGGGGAAAGAGCTGGGATCAAAGAGCTGCTGGATTCTTTGCCAGGCTAACAGTTTGACGAGCCTCTCATCCAGTGCACTCAACTCAATATCTGAACAAAACAACGAGGAGTTCAAAGTCAGAAGAGTTCAGTGAATTGACACCAGCATTATCTTTGAGTGCATGCAAAAAAACGAACAAACAAAAAGACATGTATGCATGAATTACAAGGGTAATTGCTGCCCCTTTCTCTGTATTGCCTTTGTCCTAGTTTAAATAAAAAATATGGTCATTTGAAGGTGTCTACATAAGAGTGGCACGAGGCAGTCAATAACATGACACGACATGCATCATGAATTAATGCATTAATGACACTTTTTTAATGCTTATGGCTCGTCATTAAGTGCCATTCAGTTTTTGTAATGAAAAATTGACATTGTTTGGGGTTCATACATTACAAAAACTTTTCCAATAAAGCGTTACCAACAATATAAAAACACAAATACTCAACAACCTAGAGCAATATGCTGTTAAAAGAAAAAAAACAAAACAAAACCAAAACTATAAGCAGAAGCCTGTAAGAGGAGTACAGCTCACCATCTCCACCCTGCATGATCTCTTTGAGAGTGCTGGTGAGCTCTCCAGCATCGCTGCTGTCTAAGCCCGACACCAGAGTACTGCTCCAGGGCATCCCAGCGTCAAACCCAACCTTTCCATCTGCAGGACAAGAGGAGAGAAGCCATCACCATCACTGGTCACTACCATACTCAACGCAGTTAATAACTAAGACAGAAAGGTGTCTGTGTTAATGCTGCGTGTAAAAACTGTGTGGCAGAACAGAGTCCCAATGGACACCCTAACCCTGAGCCTGAGGCTTGTGCTGTCAAAGACTTGACTGACTCAAATCAGACAATCATAAATCTGATTCATGCCTCTTAAGTCCTTAAAAACTTAAACTGTGGAAAAATGAGTCAAACAATTATGAACAAAAAAAAAAAAAAAAAAACACGCTCAGTGTGACAGTCGGTTAGGCGTGTGTGAACGAGGTGTGTGTATGTACCAGATGGTGGCTTTGCCGTGTGGGCATCCAGCGGTGCCTCGGGTGGCGTGATGGCACGAGTGCCAGCGGTGGGTGAAGACCACGCCCTACCGGGCAGCTCTGGTATCTGCGCGTCCTTGACTTCCTGGGTGGGCTTTTGCGATGGCACCGCAGAGCTGGGCGACGTGGTTTTGTTGTTGCTGAGAAGAGGTGCCTGCGATTGTGACGCCGGGTCCTTCTCCGGCGACGTCGCACATTTTGCTTCCTCCAGCTTTACCACAGCCCCGGTGCTGGTGTGGTTTGGAAGGTTAGCGACTGTGGTGGTGGGGGTGGCTGAGGTGGAGTTGGTGGTTGTTGTGGTGGCATCAGGAAGGCAGCGTGATGTGTCTGGGCCTGCAGGATCGCCCCATTTGTGCTGATGGATGTCATCCTGCGTTTGGCTAAGTGCGTCTGGTTGCTGCAGTGGTCGGTTCGACTGATCCTCCTGTTCCACTGGGCCATTTGTGGTCCCACAGTGCCTGCAAGGCTTCTCTGCACACAAGCTGCATGGCGCCCCTCTCCTCTGTGTCACCGCTGCACCCGCAGACGTAACCTCTACTGCCCTCTGGAGGTCGGACGTGGTAGTGCAGGGTTTGGATACCACTGCTGAGGGATCTGTTGCGACGGGGCCTTCGTGGAGGGGGGAGCATGGCTTCTTGTCCTCTGAAGCTGACGCCACGACAGGTTTGACGTCTGTGTCCTCCGTCTGTGCGGAGCTCCAGTGCGGCGCGCAGGGTTTCCTGGCAGATAAGTGCTTTAGGATGCTGCACTGGAGGGAGATGACCCCTTGGAGCCACTGAGGGAGAGAGCAGAGGGGGAAGAGAAATGAGTCACTCATCCACAAACAACAGGGTGACCAGACAAGACTGTATGTACAGTAACTGTGAAACTGAAGAGGCGGACTACCACTGGCCCCTAGTGCACGAGTCTCACCTCGTCCTGGTCAGCGTCACTGGTTAAGTGCTGGTGGGGGTGTGAGTGCTGGCGAGAGGCCTCTGGGACACTGGGGCAGATCAGCTCTCCATCACGCAGGCCAGCAGGGGGCAGCAGAGTCGGGGGACATTCATACTGGGACTTGATGGCATCAGGGACCTGCAGGGCAGACAAGGACAGTTAGCTCTGAAAGGAAATGAGACGCCTGCAAGTGACCCAAATTATATCACAAAATCAGTGTGACAATAGAAAGTGAAAGGGCCATTACAAAGGAAAACTTGTACAGTTTGTGTGGTGATAAATGTTTAATTTAAAAAAAACTGAGAAATGTTTGTTTCGGAAAAATGATGACTGGGCTTGGTTGTGTTTACATACTCATTTGGATACAATTTGAAAGACAGAATAGGTTTGAAGAGAACATATTCAATTTAAAAGAAAGCCTGTTCACACGTGCCTGTACAAGTCTTTCTTTATTTGCTTAGATAGTTGTGGGCCCTTCAACACAACTAAACTGTAAACAGCGACCACCGTTTTAAAGGAACAAGCCACTTTTTGGGGAAGTATACTCATCTTCCTCCTCCCCTCCAGTCCAAAAACGTGGTAATTTTCTAGGTCGATACGACATGGAACTATATGGAATAATGAAGGGAATTTGCCATCACATCTGAAAATGGTCCCTCCATACCTCCAAGTCAAGCAGTGCAAGCCACTGATCTCATGAAAAGTTCTTTCATTTTTACACCAAAATGAAAGGATAGGAGGAGCTGAACTACAAATCTCTCAAATCTGAAGTGATGTTTACATTTAGATGATGAATCAAGTGTATAAATGGAAGCTGTATCAAGTCAAATAGTGCAAGCGGAACGAGTATAGTTTCATGTCATCAGCCAAGAAAATCACCACGTTTCGTTTTCCGTTGGTCTTAGCACATTTTGCAACTACAGAAGAGTCAAGTCTTAATTAGTAAATATATCAGAATTCTTAGTCACTGCAGAGCAAGATGCTAACTGGCAAGATGCTAATGGTATAATCTGATTCAATGATTTCTGCTAGACTGGCACTAAAAAAAAAAAAAAAAGCTACCATCAGAACAGCTGGAGAAAGATAAAACTCAATTGCTTAACTCAAGGGGAGGTGGAAAATGAGTATATTTGCCCGAAAGGTGGCGTTTTCCTTGAAGGCCATTGCCTTACACAATTCACTTAGTTTTGGAGCACCTAAAATGATGGGTAAATTTGGGCAAACTGGGCGCTCTGGCGCTCTGAACAGTAGACCCTCACCTTGACCATCCTTTTGCTGGGTGCACGTGGACCTCGGCGCCTGGGTGGCTCCAGGCGGTGTATCCGCTGCAGGAAGTCGAGCTTGATGGCATGCTGGGATACACGGTCTCTGAACTGGTCAAAGAGCTTGCAGCGATTGGTGAGTGTAAGATTCCTCTGGTTCAACTAGAAAAAAAACAGGAAAGAAAATGGCATTATTCTGAAACACTACAGCTACACTGTCTCAAGTTTTTCATTCGACATACCTTATCTGACAAAAAAAATATAAAGACATGACCCATGAAAACTGTAAGCTACATTATGTGCTTTATGTCAAAATAATTTACCTACTTTAAGTTGTGCTAACAAATCAAACCTAATGTAGTCTGGGGAAGCAAGAGAATCTACACCCAGCATCAGTCCAGAGACCTGTGGATCTACCCCCTTTGGAGGGCAACAGAATGTGAACTCACCACCAGGTGCTCGACATGGTTGGGGCACATCCACCGTCCTGTAGGCATGGCAGTGAGTGGCGGGTCCAGACAGTCCATGTGGAAGAGAAGCGGGCAGTAATCACACTGGATCAGTGGTGCTAGCCGGCAGCTCCTAACAGACAAACACACACACACGTCAGAAAGTTTGCTCTTTTAGTTCGTCAGACTCTTAATACGCCCAACCTCACACAGGACCGATGGCCAGCTATGTCCACAAAGACAAAGCTGGCAAATGCCTAAAGGTGAAGTTGAAAAAAACAGTGCATTCAGGGCAATAACCCAGCACTCTTACCTCAACACTAATGACACAGGACTCAATAGCCCAGCGCTCTGACCTCAATACTGACATAGCAGCACAAGTGCACACATACAGCTTTTTGCTCTGCTACAGTAACACAAGAGACAGCGAAGATCATTCAGATTCACTTTTGGTTTTGTTGGCTCGCCATTTAAGCAGATCGCAAATGTAGTTACTATGTAATATAGGTAGAGGCAGCCGAGACAACCTTCATTCACGCCGTAATGAGCCATTTATCGATTGAAGTTATTATGAAGCTGGTAACCTAAAAATGTTGTCTGGTTTGCCTTTCAATGCGAGTGTCCTTACTGCAAAATTCATTGTGTGCTTTTACTGGAAAGCCTGTCATATTTCTATCCAACCATTAGCATCAATAGCTCACATTACAAAGTCTATTTAGATTTAGAGTAAATGAGGGCAGCCAAGAGCATTTCTTAGATGATGGAAATTGCCTGACCCCAAATAACCTCTCCAGTTCTCAAAACACATTAATTCACAGTTTGGGACACAGAAGTTATAAACTGAGTGACTAAAAATGTATATTCATGAGCTTAATTTCTGAGAAAATCAGACATAATTACCCTCTAAAGGTCTTGACATCATAAGCCCTACATCCTGGTAAAATGTTCAGGGATTTTCTGATGGCAATTTTTTTTCCACCCCTGCTTTTTGCCTTTGTAACCAAAGAGGTTGATAGGAAGTGAGTGGGAAAGAGATGGGGCAGGATCAGGAAATGATCACAGGCCAGATTCAAACCTGCGTCCCCTTGGGTACGGCCATTCGCGGTACAGGTACCATAACCAGCTCCACCACAGTGCCCCCTGTGGCTGCATTAAGCACAGGGGACATGCAGTGGGCAGCACCTGAGACTGCACAGCCTTCCTGTTGCAGGTGCAGCAGATGTAGACAGGTAAAGGATACACTTGAAGTTGCGTACCTGTTGCAGGTGTAGCACACTTTGACTGGCAGCGGGACTAGGCCATGGTGATCCAGCTCGTGTTGCGGCCGCTTCACGTTCTTCCCCGTCATCTCCTCTTTCCGCCGTCTCTTGCTGGTTCCTTTGTAGATGTAGACGTAGACGTAGACACAGACACAGACAGACAGACCGACCACCCCAAAGGGAGTTCAGCACAGGTGATGATGTAACAGTGTGAAAGTTGGTGAAAAAATGCAACTAAACGAGCTCTTTGAGTTAAATGGACTACACTACTCAATCTCATGTTCCATTAGACCTCAAAGGGCTCCAACTTATTTTTTATTCTGCTTCAGAGAGCTTTCTGCATCTACGTGAGATGCTGAGGTCATAGTTGTGAGGGTGTAACACTAATGGGGTATACATGGTCAGCCATCACTGCTACTGTTGTCATACCAACATTATGACTGATGCCATAGGAAAATATCTTGGCGCCAATACAGAAATGCCACCATGGTAAAAACAAACACCCTAAATATCAATATCAGGTGATAAAATAGGTCTAAACAATAAACCATGGAACTTGCCCCTGGAAATGCCATTTTAATAAAGTTTAAAAAAAACTGTATTCAATATTGAGACAATATGGGATATAATCTCTAATTTCACGGTATCGTGATACGTCTGTAGAGTCAATGCACTGTGTAACACTACATTAATCAGTGCTCATATTGTATAGGGGATCCTCAGCAAAAGCTTTCCCTAGATGAAGCGTTCTTGACAGTAAAGCAGCCCAGCTGCCTAACAACAGTGATAAGTTCTGTTCCAAACATTAACCATGTTTATGATGACACCTGCCATTGATGTTTGCCTGGTCTGGGAGGGCCTTATCAACTGTGGGCACATGGGAGGACCTGGCCGTAATGCCTTACCTGGGAGTGGGGTCGTGCAGTTGAGCTCTCCAGGAAGCTGGAACTGTGTGGGATTCCTCTGTGTTGCTGCAGCAACCAAAAGGTCAAAGGTCCTCTTCAGGCTTGCTGGTGTGGATGCACCCTCGGTGTCAAACCCCTGTGCATCATCCTCCACGTCCAGCAGGTCCTCCTCGATGTCGTTCTGCTCAGATGGCGTGGGCGTATCGGTGGAGGAGGCGTTGGACGTGGGTGTAACCGGACGGCTGCTGGGCTTGCGCTCCAGGAGACGCACCTGCGCCACGGCAACCCGCAGCCCTGGCGCCCCCACCATCACGGTGGGGTCCAGCCGCAGGGTTCCCAGCTCTAGCTCAGCGCCAGCGGGCGACTGCGAGCGCTTGGAAAGCTGCTTCTCTAGGAGGCCGTTCATCTGCTCCTTCTTCTGCTCCCTCTTCTACAGAGTGGGAGGAGACCAAAGAAACTGATTGGCTGGAGTTATAATTATGTGGTTATGGGATTTTCCCTGCATTAATCCCAGTCTTAGTCAGAGCACCAGTGTGCTTTGTGAGGTGAACCTAAGCCAAACTAGTGTGACTGATGCTGGTCATACACACTAAGAGAGTACAACATTCCAACATCTCAGAGAAAATCTTTCCTTATTGGTAGCAGAGTAACAACTGACTCAATCCAAACAAGTAGCCTCAATGAGTTTCCTTCAAAAAGAACTAGTAAGCAGGGACATGGAGCTAACAGTCCTTAGAAATGCACAGACAATGATAGCAAATGCCAGTGGCTTCAGTGACTTCGTTCGCAAAAGGGTTAATGTACTCCGGAGGAAAAACATAGACAGGACAGAGACCTACCTTTCTGCGCACTGCACAGCGGTGGCACATCCAGTCTCCAGGTGGTAGCATCTCTCTACTCAAAGGTGGATTACTGTGGAGAGATACACAAACACACACACAGTGCAACCAGCCAGCCCGCCACACACACACGCACGCAACATGTCTTAAAATATATTAAAGGAATTTGATCTGTTTTACTTACTATTTCTTTGTCCATCATCTGATAGCTGATACTGTGTCTGAATGAAACCCTATCTCTAAATCAGCCAACAGTAAAGTTCTTGTTTTAGCCAATCAACAGCTGTTGAAAAAGATAAACTAAAATACACTAAAATACAAGTCCTGAAGATGACATGTCTACATCAGCTGTTCAATGTGTGTGTGTGTGTGTGTGTGAAAGAGAAAAAGCTAGAGAGTGAGTGTAGAGAAAAATGTACACACACAAAAAAAATCATCCATGAATATCCAGCATGGCTTAAACAATGCTTAAACAATTAGTCTGCTAAATTTCTGTTCAAAGCAAGCCTGACAGAAATCTCCAAGAGAAATGGCCTTCATGCTTCCGGTTACTGAAGTACGGAAACTGCAACTAGGAACACTATTTTGTACAGCACATGCCTTCCTTCCAGTGAGAGAAAAAGTTGGACTTGGACCTGGCTGGCCCACATCAAAGCGGGTAGGGCCATAATGCCCTTGGTAGGATATGCCTTTTGGGCATAAGAGACAAAAAATAAAACAGACACCAAGTGAAAATGAAGCACAGAGAAAAGGCCTGTAGGGTATTTCAGCACACATGTATTCATTTAAATTGTCAGACACACAGATACGCGCACGCACACACACACACACACAACGAGAAAGACCCACCGAAATCAGACCAAACAAAGACCGCAACAACGAATTCCAGAACTTTCACAACCGTGACCAAGCGTTAAATCTAAAATTTAAGTGGTAGAGGATAACAATGCATTGGACTACACGGTGAAAAAAACACTACAATAGCATAACATGGGGCATGAGCAGTGGTTTCCCAAAAAGGAAGAAAGCAGGGTACCACTCCAAAATGTAAGCAACTGCAAAGGATCATATAACCATCTGGGTCAGCACAGGCCCTCTGCTATAAAAGCATCTTCTCCAACACTGTCTTTCCATGATAACTAACTGTATTGCTGTGATAATCAAGCGCAACTGTGCAGTGTCTCACTACATGGTCTGATTATTTACACAATCCCGTTAGGTTTTCCTTTCAGAGCCTGAGCAGATCTAAGTATTTCTTTGAGGTGGAGGGGGAAAAATTAATTCAACATCTGCATGCGATAAAGGAGCCGCAAAAAAGACCCAAACCACATGCCATGCAAATTCCAAAAAGTCACTAATAAGAAGTATCTTGTTACCATCACATACACAGTTCTGTTGTAGTCTTTGACAGGGTAAGCCCGCTGAAGCAGAAATTGCTTTTAAAAGCTACACATGTAAGACACTTCCACACAAATGCATCAGTCGCACAGCAAAAAAAAAGCCCTGTCCTAACCATGACCAGTAGACTTCATCTCTGGACAACAACATGTAAGAGCAGTCATAAGCACAGCTAGTTACTCAGGCACATAGCAGGAAAGACCTATTTTTAAGAGTGAATGTAAGGTTAATAGTTAGTAGTAGTTTGTAGCACGACTTATAAATACAATAAACAAATTCAGAAACCCTAAAATCATCACGGTGGGGATGGGGAATCCCCGTCCTGCATGAAGCATGTCATGAGGTTGCAAGTTTATGAGCAAAAAAGTTTTTAATTTACCAGCACAGCAAATGAAAAGCGGCAGGACAGTGGTCGCAGCACAGAAGGTCCCCTCCTTCTCTGCAACTGTCGCAGGTGTCATGATTCGTCGCTCGCCCTGTCCGCCTTGTGCTTCTGTCGAGCTTTCTACTTCTTTTCTCACTGTCCTCCGACTTCGGCGGTGACACCAGGTTCTGAATTTGCTGTAAAGTATAACATCATGAGTAAATGCAAAACTCCACCCACACCAGACTGAAGTACCAAAAGCTATATCTGTCAAAGACAGGAGTAAATATGACATGCAAGTGCCGTCGTCTGCCTTAATGCAGAGACTTTTAAATTCTTAAACACTACTTTGATTTAACGTTGCACAAGCACTGCAGTCTGGTGGCTGAACAACTAGTGGGGCTAGCTAACAAGTTTGGCCATGGCGTCCTCTTAGGTTGCTCCAAGACGTATCGGCCATGGTGGGCCCCGTTCATGTCTTTAACTTGACTAGCTAACGTTAGGCTAACGACAGCTACAGAGGTATCAGCAGCATGCAAGGAAAATTAATTTAGACAGTCTTTGTGCAGAACTAGTTTGTTATGGCAAACAATCACTACTTCATTTAGCATGTTATTCTAATATGCCCAGCTGTATAGTTAGGTTTTGCTGGTGACATGCAAAGTAAGTCAATTCCCTGAGATTTTTGTTTATGATTATAAGCTAAGTTGCCTCGGCAGCTATGCACACTGTACACACTAGCTCGACAACGTTAGCAAGCTACTATGGCTATGCTAAAATGAAGCCTATTTTGTTATTGAAGGCTATGTTTAGCGGGCTAGCTGAGGGTGTGTATCAGTTTAGGTAAAGAAAACAATGGATTCTGACACTTGAAACAATTTAATTTAGCTTACCTCCATTAGTCCACCGGAGGTATCCAAATCGTACACAATTGTCGGAGTCTCCATTTTCCCCCACATTCATACAACTGATGTTAGCAAACAGCCGAGATATCCAACAAATATGCTAGCTAGCGGCTAGCTGGACAAGTCTTGCTAGTCAGAGCAAGCAATGCTTTAACAAAAGCACTAAAGCTGTATTCTGTCAAAGGCCCTATCTAGAGCAAGGACTCTAAAATCTCCCATAAAATTTCTTCTGAAAGATGAGCCTGTAAAATCCCCAAATCAGTCCAATGTTTGCTGGCTAGCCAGCAACTGTAAGCTGTGACGTTAGCTAACAGTCGCTAGCTTGAAATAGCGTCGACAAGCTTTTCTTCATCTGAAAGCCAATCAAGCCTCAGGTGTTAGCCCGCAGCTCAATTTGTTGTTGCAATGTTGTAGAAAAACATATTTTCCGAGGAAGAAAAGACACCTTTAAAAATCGATTCCGTCGATTGTTAGGTACCAGAATAAAAAAGTATAACCTTCCAGAGGCCTATCCTGTGTAGTGATGATCAGGCGCACTCCGGTGGTTGTCGGTAGCAATGATGCTTTGTAAAGAGACAAATATATTGTTCTCCATGATTCTAGCGATGAAAGCATTCATCTGAAATACAAAATTCTCCAGAAAAACATGTAAGGAGGCAGTCGTCGGTCCTTCTAAGGCGAAGTATCGGTTAACATTGATAATCTAACGGGGAAATCATTGTTGTTATGAATAAGCGCTGTGCATCAGTCCCAACATAGCTCGCCACATCCTCTCTACGGAGTTGGCGCAAACTAGCGTTACAGACGTAAAGTTAGTTTAACGTACAACATTTAAAACGCGGGCCAAAGATACCTGGATACTGTGTGAGCCACAGACGTAGCCAGAAACAGGGCAGCGCTGTCAAAATAATGCATAAAATAAAAATAACTCTCAAAATAAACATGCATTATTATCAAACATAATTGTTTTGTAGGATAAGGTTAAACATGTTATTGACAAAAATATGTTAGTACCAAAATGTCTGTAAAGATTCCAAATGAAATTTAGTTTTCCCGCCGTAATATCATGGCAATAATCAAATATCGTATTGTATATTGATAATGAATAGCTGGGTTTTCAACCTCAGACATCTCACACAATGAGGGTATGAAATTATTTGGAATATCTATTTTAACACTACTTTACGTCGGTGCACATCACTTTACGCACATAGCATTTATTTGCGCATGCGCTACTTTGAAAGACCTTGCAGCCATATTTGCAATGCCAACAGACTGCCTAGACTGCCTCGTTTAGAGACGTTTGGACTTGAGTATGAACTGTTTTAATAATTTAGGCATGAGGACATACGAACAGACAGACGACTTCACGCTTCGGTTTAATATAAGGTAAAACAGGTGGCAAACAGTTAGAACTACGTAGTCTTCCCTCCTTCATAGAAACATTGTTTTCAAATGCCGTGATCCTATTGGCTCTATGTGATCACGTTGCTACCAAGGACCAATGGGATGCTATTTGAGACATCCAATTGGTGGGGCTGAGTAGATTTTGTTATGGAGTAGATGCGTTTTAGGTTACTGTCTATCCTACTATCCTTGCTGTCAATGTCTTCATTGCCGTTTCAAGACCGTTTGTTTGTGTCTCAATACAGACGCAACCTTTTAACATTTGCTATGTTTCTAAATTTAAACATTACTACTCTAAGTGATGGGATTATTAGCTATCCCTGCAAGCAGACCTAAATTATTTTGTGGATTTGTTCTCATAATAGTCATTGACATGACTGAAAACCACACAAGAAAAAGAAAACACTTTTTTTTTTTTTTTTTTTTTTTTAATAGGAAATTTCTAAATACAGCATGGCTGTGGAGAAACAATGCAACATTTTAGTCTCTGTAGGCTCTTCAACATAATTAGGCCTATACTCCTAAATCCTTGGCCATCGGAACACAGTGTAAAGCATGTAGAAACAAATTCAGACGGTTTGGACAAAATTGCTTAAACGCATATATATTCCAATAAACTCGGTTGTGGGGAGCTTGTAGTGAGAACACCAGACAAATTTCCTTTTGGAGATTGAGTTTATTCACAAAATGCCCTGGAAAGACAAACCCCATGCAATATTCTGTATAATGCCGTTATTTTGCAAAATACAGACTGAGTTGCATTATATATATGATGGCCCTGTGGAATCACATCAAGTTAAAAACATCCAGCGCCAGCAAGGTTTTGGCTGAATCAGAGCGCCTGGAGTAACAAAAGGATAATTGGAGGTTCTTGCATTATTGTGTAATTTTCAAACGCTGGGGCTCTCTTGCAGAATCGCCATGAGAAGACAACACAATGAAGAATTAAGCCATAGTCAGTGAACCTTTACAAAAATAATACCATGTTTGCACACAGTTTGGTCTGTACAAAGCTGGCTTGTATAGGTCCTTTGGAGAAAACATATTTACAGGATCCGCAGGTGGGGGTAGAGGTGAGAGGTTGAAGAGTACGAAAAGGCAGGTGGACAGGGGGTCAAGGTCTCAAGGCAAGGGCCTTTGTGTGTGTGTGTGTGTGTGTGTGCGTGCACAAGACCTTCCTTGTCTAAACTTTCTTTTTCTAAATGGACACCTCATATTGTCTTCTTTCCTGTGGAGGTCAAACAGACATTACCAGTAAGAGCATATTCAAGTTCACATATCAAGATGGGAAGTGATTTTATATTGCTTAAAATCAAGCTAGGACTGTACAGTAAAGCTGTGACTATACAGTAACTTCTACATAATAAATATATGATAAAACAGTAGCAGAAACAATATCTGGCTGCATGCTATATGTATTTATGGAATGACACCAGCTCTAAAACAAAGATAAAAGAGGATTTTATTTGAAGTTCTTTGGTAGTGATCTGCTCGGTTATTTCAGACAATACGAGAAGATGGACAGTGAGTACACCTTAATTGAGATACTCCGTTTACCTGCGTGCTGTTTCATGCTTACAAAAAATAGTGATGCAAAAAGAAAAAAAAACACAAAGACTGTATTATGTCACATACAGTATAATACCAGACACTGACCACAACACTGTCATATGCAGAGAATGAGAGAACAAATACTAAACAGATGCCATGGCAACTGTTCACATACAGTTGTAATGTGCATAACTTAATATGACATGGTTTGCGTCTGCAGACAAATATGGATTGTTGAGCCCAATATGGTGTCTGTGTATTTTGTCATGCTGCTGACCAGACAAGATGCAAATGCAGCGTGAGTTTTCTGAGGCCTACACAAAGTGACACAGAGGACTGGTGGAAGTTGGGGCCAACAGAAATGCAGGAGTGTGGTTTGGGGTTGTGTCATGACATGACTTAATGCTGACATTCAGGTTCTATGAGAGACCTCACCTCGTGGTTCCTCTACAGTTGCAGCCAGAGCGAGGACAGACAGACAGTAAGATAAGACAGACAGACAGAGGTTTTGATTATCGAAAAGTATTAGCTAAGGCCAATAGAAATAAAGACTTCAGTGAGGTGCATCTTGGGAGTTTGTGAGGGTGCGGAGGGCTGGAGAGGGTGTTTACATCACAGTTGCTTAATGAAAACTTAATGAAGACATGCTGGGAAAATAGATGATTATAATAAAATATTTATAGAGAACAGTGCTGAGCAATCAATTGTTTAAGTAAAGGTAATATTCTATTGCACATCCTAAGGATTATTGAAATTTTGGTGAACTTTTCTACTTCCTGATCAGTTTAGCTTCTTGCCTTTTGTCTGTATTACTCTCTCTGTGTTACCTGACCTGATATGTCACTGCTTTGGAGTAGTCAAGGTTCAAAAATCCAGTCTCTATAAGACCAGCACACAATACAACTCATCACATTTTAGGATAAGTCTAATAGATTCTAACCATTTTTCCCATTTCTTTCATGTTTAACCTTTTGCTTTAAAGGTTAATCACAAAAATGAATACCATTTTGCTTTCACTTGCAACCTCTCAACACGTGTTGTTTCACTTAATAATTAAAAGAAACTTCACAGTTTAACAATCTTAACCATTAAATCATTAAATACTAATTAATGATGTAGTATTTACATTAAAGTGCATGTACATTTGTGGAGACAAACATTCATCATGTCAGACTCATGAAGCTTCTAAGCAAAATTTGTTCCCTGTCTCTTGTAGGCCTACACATTTTTCACATCTGATGAATCATCACATGAGAAACACAAATAACATGACATGACACAGGAAGTAGTATGGCAGTCACTTCAGGGTTGACAGTACAACACAGTGACCTGACAGAGATGATATCTATTGGGTCACGTTGGAAAAAAACAAAAAAACTGTGCCTCAGTAAATAAGTGCTGTTGGTGAAGGGGAAGATCTCCCTCTGGTGGCCTGATATGAGATGACAGGACAGTTGACAAAGGTGATGAGAATGGGGAGATGGGAGGGAGTTCAGCCCAGCTTGTCTCAGCTCAGTCGGATCGTGGTAGAGGATGGTTCAGGACAAGACAATGGTGTTTTGTGAGTCCACATCCCTGAGGTTCAGGGCATCCATACTTACGCCTGTCTCATAAATAGGGTTGCTAAAGGCAGACTCCTCTGTCATGTTGTCATAAGGGGGCAGAGAGGAAGTAGAAAGGTGCAGAGGTTTCCCTTGCAGTCTGTGTGGAAGAACAACAAATTGAGCCACGGCATCTTTGATTTAAGTATATATATAATCAATTTAAATATTTCAGTTGCTCTCATTTACAGAGACGGGGTTTCCTATTTACACAGGAGCTTTTTAAATGTGAAAAATGCAGCTAATACTAGTATTATCAACTTGCGGAATTTGACCAAATCATTTGATAATCATGATTGAATGCACATTTACATCTCCCATGCAGATAATGCTGTGCCAGTCCTCATATACTTACTTATAGAAGTAGACGTATATCACAAGGATCAGTGACAAGACAACTGCTACTGGAACCATGATTGCGATGGCCAAGTTGGTGCCTGAGCCTGCAGTTGTTTCCGAGCTGTCAACTAAAGTTAAATTGTAAATAATAAGGGGGGTCAGGGGAAGTCAGTTCATCTTCATAAGAAGTCTAATCACAAACAAATTTTTGTGTGTGTGTGTGCTGGAGTCTGACCAAGACTTACCATCTAGTCGCCGCTCATTCATGTAATCTGAGGAGGATGCTGTAATGGGAACATGGTTGAACTTGTGAAACAATGTAGGAAAACAGAAAACCTCTATTAGGTGAACATACTATCTCTAAGTCAAAGTAAATGGTAAGAAACATGGCAGCAAACTTTAAATTCTGACAGTCCTAATGGCTGAGGTGGTTGCATAGTCTAATTTGCCTGAATATCAGTTTGAGTGCTTGTCACCCTGCTGGCATTCAGGCAAACAACCCTCAATTAATCTCAGTTATGAAGCTGTGACCATGGAATGGCATTTACTCTGGCAAATACTAATGTTCTCATTTAAAATTCATGAGCCTGCATCAATAAAACAAGACTGAAGGTATTTCTCCCTCCACACAAGACACATTTATCTAATACCACACAACTTTTTTAGCTACCAACACATCAATAATTTTTATTCATTATATACTTGGAGAGATACATTTACTATGTTGGCATTCATAGGAGAAGGATTGCATAGCACAGGCAACAGCTAATTATCACAGTTTTTCACAAATGTCGAAAGTTCTTGAAAAAATGGGGCCAACTTTATTTTATTTTATTTATTTATTGGAAGTTGCCGTATAGTGACTTGAAATTACAGAACCATCACAGTTACAAGGAGAAAAGGGATGTCATGTAATAGCACACCTCTGCAGGCAGGGGGCGTCCCACTCCACTGGGAAGGGTGTCCAGGGACGCAGCGGAGGGTTGCCTCCCCCTGAAGCTCATAGCCACTCCTGCAGGAGAAGCTGAGGGTCTCCCCTGCCTGGTAGAAGGCTTTCTCTGGGCTCTGCATACCGGTTGAGGGGGCACCTGGGTTTCTGCAAGGCTCATACTTATCCGCTATCACATCAGACATGAGACATGAAGAAAGATGTTAGTTCTTTTCAAATATGAACATAATAGGCTGTGACTATGAAAAGGGAATGGCCGAGAAATTACTTGATGATTTGTCATTGCATGATTTTTCACTATCTCTTCACATTCATAATTGTGAGTTACAGTCTTCATTTCATTTTAAAAGTTTCGTGAAATCCCTTATATAATTAGTCAGATAATATTATGGAGCACCTTTGACATTTTCATTTGAGTTTCTAAATTTTAGAGTAAATAAGTCAAAACAAGTCAAACATGCCTTAATCTTAAATATAGGAGACTAAGTAAATGACTGAAGTATTTGCTGTAATGTACTGCAACACACCAGCAGGTGGCGCTCCATGACAAGTGGACCAGAACAGGTGTTGACTTACGGGCACACTTGGGCAGCTGCTCACTCCATTTGGGGTCAGCCACGTCACGGCTGTAGCAGGTGATAGTGCTGGTTCCGGACAGGTAGTAGCCCTTGTTGCAGATGTACTGGACGGTGGAACCCACCACAAAATGAGATCCGGTGATCACTCGGTGACTGTGTTCCACATTACCAGGGTCGGGACACACCATCACTGGTTTAAAGCACACACACACACACACACACACAGTTACTGACCAAGACAGGGAGTCAACATAATCATCAAATGAAATAATTAATACAATGAGAAAAGGTCCTCTGTGGAAGCATAGGCGTACTTTTTCAAAACCTTTAATGTTTTTCCACAGGTGGGTGTAAAGGAAAGCCTGAGGTTTGTAAATGGAAGCCTGAAAATGTTTTTGGGTCACCTTCTATTTGGATTTAAACCTTCAACCAAACAAAAACCTGAACTAAAACTGACAGGGGATTCTTGAGTTGGTCACAGTTTGGGCATGGAGTGTGACCAGAACAGCAAGTAGTGGCCACTCTGGGAGCTCTGTCAAGCTGGTACACACACACACACACAAACAAACACACACACACACACAGACACACACAAATTGCTCCACACAGTAGGTCCCACTGCTACATATCCCCATCACATCAGAACAGCATGTCAGATATTAGGACTAACGGTTGGACCTCTTTGTATTTCATTAGTGTCACCCATGTTGGAGACAAGCAAGGCCTTCCACTATTATTAAGAAAGCTCCTAGACACTGCAGCCTCAGCTGTGGGCTGAGGGCGCTCTGGGCTTCCTTCCCTCACACTGTAACATTCAGGATGAATTGCGTCCAATATCATTACTATGAGATCACATCTCTATGATACGAGAGACGCAGTTGATTTATTTTTACACACTAAACTCTGCTCACTGACTTGCAATAAAACATCAATAAAAACACTTGTTCTGGCATTAATTACGAATACTACAGCAATGCATATAAACTGCCCCACACTCTTATTTCAAGCGCTGTAGTCATCTGGCATTAATCATTCTGATGGAACAATAAAAACACAACAGTGAGGCAAAAAAATGCAGAGGGTAATAGGCCGTCTACAAGAGAATTATTGAGAGTAAATCTCTCAGCTGGCTTTGCAGCTTGGTCCAACTTTATATCAATGTGAACCTACTGCTGGGCCTAACCCTAATAACCCTAATCATATTAAAGCTCCAGAAACTAATGCTTTCTATGAATTTAGTCTAATCCTTTATCTTGGCACATTACTGTATTTTAGAATAAACAGGGCTCTGTGTTATAGTGTGTATGTGTGTGTGTGTGTCGGTGTCGGGAGGGGTGGGAGGGGGCAGTAGGGAGGTGGGGGGTCCTCTGTATGTGCGTGGGCCTCAACATGTTGAAGTATGTGTGTGTGTCTATTTGTGTGTGTGTATGTGTGTTTCTGTATACAGTACATATCTGTGTGCTTGTAATTGTGTGTGTGTTTGTGTTTGTGGAGCCTGACCTTTCTCACAGGTGGGCACGTCTCCGCTCCAGGTGAGGTCCCACTGGCACATGAGCACCTCGGAGCCCTGCAGCTGGTAGCCTGGGTAGCACTGGTAGGTCACCACGGTGCCGTGGATGAGGTCGGGGTGGGAGGTGCTCTTCCAGCCATTCATGATCTCTGGCAGCTCTGAGCATGTGTCGTTCCGGGGCACCTCTGTGGTAGAGACAGGGAGGAGAGGCTGTTACATTATCTCCATAGCAGAGGTGCTCTGTGATATTAGGACTGGTAGATAATCTCATCTGTCGGTATGATTTCCACTGTGCTACTAAGCCGTCCCTATGGTTTTTCACCATCTGCCCTAAGCCTACTTCCAGATCTATTCTGCTTCTTCTTGTAGAGGTCTAGCAGTTACAGGCAGACACATACATTAACTGTTGTTTGTTTTGTCTTGTGCAGGCCTTTAAATGTCAAGCACATTGAGTGCCTATATTTGTGCCAGCAAATGTGCTACATGAATACATATTACTTACTTACTTACAGTGTGAGAGTGGGAGAAGAGAAAAAAGGGGAGAGAGAGAGGGAGGGAAGGAGGGAGGAAGAGCAGAGGACAGAAATCTGTAGAGTGTAGCTGCTCAAGTACTGACACAAGTTACAAATGAAAGAAACTATAAATACTGAAACTGAAAGATTTACCTTCAAACTGAGACAGTAGAAAGTTTACATAAATTTGCATGCGTGTGTGTGTGTGTGTGTGTTCATTAAACTGCCATAAATTCCAGACCTCATTTAAGAAGGTCCAGTATTCACGGTCAGTAAGTTTGGCAACTTAATTCCACCAGACAGGGAAATAACATCCATTTGCATTGCTTATGTAATGCACTCAACAAAATAAATTACACTGGGTAACACCCTTAAGGCTTCTCCCTATGGAGGGTAATAGGGCTGTTGTGCACCTCTAGCTAACGAGGGCATTAGCCATAGTGAATTATGCTTTACGAAATATGATTTGTGGGAAGTGCTATGTACCGGCATTGGTTTAGAAAATCCTATTGCAAATGGTGTGTGAATCTAACAGGCTCCAACCTTTATACCTTTTAATGTCAGCTTGTTGACGGTTATGGCTCCAGGAAGTATTTCATGAGTGAAGTCTTTGATAAAATACCCACTGCCCACCATGCCACAGTTATGTGACTGGAAAATACGGTCAAAGGGACTTTCTTCTTTAGTGTGTGTATAAGGCAGCGCTGGTTGTCAACACAATGACTTGGACTACAAATGGCATTGCAAAAAATGAAGTTCTAAGTACGAAGTATTTAGATATGGGGTACCTATATTACTAATTATAGTGTTATTAGTGCACAACATGCAAATGCGAGTAACATTACTATTTACTGTGTGACCTTTGACCTACCAAAGAAGTGTACCACAAAGCCATTGTTATATCCGTATATGTTGGTGGCTGGGTCTGACTGGAACTGGATGGTGACGTCTGCCATTGAGGTGTAGAGCTTGAAGCGTGGCAGAGCTCCACTGTACTGACCCAGAATGTTGGCTGTCAGGTCGTCCCCGTCATAGAAAGTCAGCATGTCATTTTTTCCAAGATGGAGACTGTGCAAATATAAAAAATATACACACAGACAGAGGCATAAATAAATATCTGAAGTACACAATACTTTGTCATCTTAAGCAAATGTGATACTTCGTGACATTTTTAAGGTAATTTTTGAATGCAATTTTTTTTTGTATCATTACCTCTGTGTTACTTTCTGCTGTGCATTACAACTTAAACCATTTCTGCTATTACATCTACTTAGCAAAAGAACACTGTTCTTAATTCTGAGAACCTTGCCATTACCTATGCAGACTTATGTCATAGCCTCGGACAAGGTTGCTGTGGCTCAGTCCGGCTAAGTACAAAGTTACCCAAATTATTATGCTGAACTGTTGTTTGGCTGCCTGACACTTTTGCACCCTGCAGAGAAGAAGATATAACCTTAAAAGCAGGGCTTCTTCTGGCATGATTATGACTAGACAATGACCCGAAGATTGGGTGACAAAATCCTTCAGAGAACCTGTTTCTCTTACTAATAGGCACATTTCATTTGCAATGAGGACAAATGTACATGAACGGAGCTGATGGAGAACTTGCATTCCCGATGAGTCAGCCAGGGAGAAATCTAAATGACTATATTCACTTTGCTCTCTGAGAAGAAATTGATGGAAATAGTCACACTCATCTCCTCTCTCTCTCTCTCCTCTCTCTCTCTCTTTCTCTCTCAGGATGACTGAAATTTACCCCACAGTGGCCTTGAGTGGAGATGAAAGTAGATAGCAACTTATTTCTCATTTCTGCTCTGGAATGAGACAGCAGCTGCCTGGGAGACTGTCGACTGTGACATTTATTTGAGATGAGGGGAGAGGTGAAAAGATAAAGAGATAGAGTGGGAGGGAGGGAAGGAGAGAGTGAGGGAGGAGAATCGGCTGCTGGCTAAACAAAGGGTTTAAAGATGTAGTCTCCCAGCCAAAACCCCCACCCCTGTAACCTTGCACAGTTCCCGGTCAGGATCTCGAGGAAGAGGAAGAGGAAGAGGAGGAAGAGCAAGGTGATGCCGACTGGGTGTGTTTTAATGATTCCCAGCCCATCTCTGCATGTCTTAGGAGGCAGATAAAGAAGCAGAAGAGATGCAACGGTGTGTGGAAGAGCCACTGACGACCCTGTGATACCTATCAATCACCTGCCCACCAAATCGTCTCAGGAGCTGCTCAACCCTCTTCGCTTCCGGACTGCATTAGTGTAATCGGCCGAACATTCCCAATGGAGCAGAGCGGGAGGTCTGATTCCGGCACCTTCTCGCTGAGTCTTAACCCATGTCAGGAGCTGTCTACGAAAGGATAAGGACCCCCCCACACACACATACACACACACACCACATCAACACACACAGTCTTCATCTCCGCCTCACAGGAGTGGCTTTAAAAACGATCCCCCTACTTCCCCAATTTAAAAACAGGATTCCCCCTCTTCCTTCAAGGAGATTAATGCTCCTGCACAGCTGCTCTGCCGGCAAATCACTTTCCTAATCTGTCCCCCAGGAGCCCCATGGCAGGTGGGAGGCCCAAACTCTTAGCTGAGACAGAAGGCTGAGGGTGGGTGGCTGGGGGGCTGGAAGGGGTTAGACATTGTATCAGCATGCCATCATATCATGACACAGAAAAATTACTATCAAATGGTGGGTGTTCAATGAAAGTCTATTACAAAAAAAATATGTTCTGTATTCTTCTTGGCCAAAAACACACGAGTTCTTGAAAAAACTAACTGAGCTTCGTAGCTTGGCAAAGTAAAGTCAGGATGAAAAGACACTCAGTGCAGTTATAATCTGTGTAGGTACTGTAGGTAGGTAAGTAGGCAGGTAGGTAGATAAGCAGTGTTGGGAAAGTTACTTTGGAAATGTAATGTGTGTAATTACAAGTTACACTATCTAAAATGTGATAGGAATGTAACTATTTCAATTACTTTTACAAATGAATGTAACTAATTACATTTGATTATTTTTGGATTCCTCTTCTACATTTTGAATGAATCTCAAAGGTCAACCATTTTCAGTTTTAAACTTACAGCATTATTGTACATTACTGTTACAAATGAAAACATGATAGGAGAACCAATTAGACATCAGAATAGTAATGAAAGTAAAATAAATGAAGGATGTTGTGCACAAGAGAAAATGGCAAAACAAAACTAATATTATTATAACATACAGCCAATGTTTCTGCAGAAGCTATTCAGATGTAACGGAAACTGTAATCTAGTAAGTAACTAATTTAATTACACATGTAACTGTAACTAAATGTAACTGATTACTGTACCTTTACTTTGTAATTAACTTACATAATTTCGTTACATGTAACTCGTTACTCCCAAACACTGTAGATAAGGCACACTTTTAAAAGATTGCTAGAAGAACTGAGTTGACTTCATGGCTACACTCTGACTGGATGGACACAGGCTAGGGCCTGTTTCACCCACACACACTCAGAAAAGGATGAGGCAAGCATGAATCAATCAGGCTGCCTCCCTAATGCTCTTCAAATACATGGTTGGGTAAATTCATTTGCATGGACTGAGTGCATACATGTATGGATATGGGCACTGGGCAGGCATAAACGCAATGCAATCAGGGAGATTTACATATAAATAGTCATGCTATGAATGTATTCATTTTTCTCCTCCTTTCTTCTCTCTCTCTCTCTCTACTTTTCTTTCTCTTGTATTCTCATATCTCACAATTAAATCTGTCTCAGTCTTTCTTTAACTTTCCCTTTAGAAATGACACAACAGAGAAATTGTATGCAAAATGCAATGTAAATGTAACAGATAAATGATATAAAATCACTCTCACACACACACACACTGTGAATCAGACAGATAATGAGAGTGAAAAAGTCTGTATTAGAATCCATATCTGTGCCATTTTAAAAGGTTGCCTTTATTAATCTCTGACCCACAGGTCTAACTGGAGCATGTCTTAATTGCTCATGTCATTATGGAACTCTTCTCTGCACAGGTGTGATCTGCCTGCAGGTGTATTTGTTACTCACCGTCTGTGGCAGTGCACAGCTGAGCCCGGCCCTAACGAGTGCAGGGCAACCCCTTTGGTTTCAGTTAAATCAATTAATCAGCCGTCGTTATGCAAACCTCTCCCCTGTAATTGCTAGTTGGATGATGCAGCACACAGTGGAGGATGTGTATAGGCATGTTAGTGTGTGTGTGTGAGAGAGAGAGAGAGAGAAGCTGAGTGTGTGTGTGTGTGCATGAGGGAGAGACACAGAGAGAGCATGGAGGCATGCTCATTAGTAAGGGAAATCGGGGGGCTCTACCCCTGTAATGAGCCAAACTCCCCTCCATCCACCCCTCCACCCTCTCTGCCCACTGTCACTCCAGACAGAAGCATGCTGCCCACTACAAAAACTTCCTCTCTCTCTGTGACACGAAGCAAAGCATGCTGGGAAAGATATCAGAGGCTACTGGCCATGTCACTGAAAGATTGGGCCCTCAGCTTACAGACACACTCAGAAAGGCAGCTAATAAATATTACAGAAGCATCAGGCTGCACTGAATAACAGAATCACAGTTTCCATCCAAGTTGTTCACATTTCATATTCGCATTAACAAAATTCTTGGCTCAAGAATATGCACGTCTACCTGTGTTTCCATCTACTCCATAATGTGTAACGTGAAAAAAAAATGAACATTGGGCTAATCAAGTGATGTGTTCCAGTCAGCTGCTGGATCAAAACATAATGCCACCAGGTAGTCTGTGAATAGAAATGCATTAAATACATTACATTACTGCATTTAGCAGCCACTTTTATCCAATTGCTAGTTGACATTTGTCACATTTGTCACACACATTTGTCAACTAGCAATTGTTCAGGGCCAGTCTCCCCTAGAGCAACTCCCCTAGGGTTAAGTGTCTTATTCAAGGGCACAATAGTGGCAGCCGGGTTTCAAACCCAAATCTTTCCAGGCTACGAGCACGCTAGCCAGGTTCCTTAACCACTACGTTACCACCGCCCCTAAATGCGTTTCCATTCCACTTTAATCACATTATGCCTCATTCACATCAAAAGGTGATCTGATGGCGTATCCAATGAAGGATTTGTTATTCGCATAACTTAAACACACATTAACAAGTTGGATAGAAACCCAGCTACCGTAAAGGTGAAGTCAATGGTAAAGTTCAACTGATGGTGAAGTCAATGGTAAAGTTCACATTATTAAACATGTTATATGTGAATGTTATATATGTATAATTTGTAATACGTTGTGAGGCCACACAGTCTCTTTTTCCCATCTTTATTTGTTTTGTGTTTTTTTTTCTTTTCTTTCTTTCTTTATTTCATCTTTTTTGGTGTGACCAGGGAGAATGTGTGTGGTATGGCTGTTTGCTGCTGCTGAGTGTGTGTGTGTGTGTGTCAGGGTTCAGTGATAATGGTCCATATGCTGTCACTGGACTAATGTGCTCATTTGGGGCAGCCTGGTGCCACGTAGGTTTCCTGCACCCACTGAGCTACACACAGGAGGAGTGACCCGCAGGGCACACACACACACACACACACACACACACATGCTCACACACACACACACACACACACACACACACACACACACACACACACACACACACACACACACACACGCTCACATACAAACACACTCAATCTGTCACAGTAAATCTGTTCTCCTATGTATGTTTTTGTGTGTGTGTGTGTGTGTGTGTGTGTGTGTCTGTCTGTCTGTGTGTTTCTGTTCAGAGACAGTGAAATGAGAAAGAGAAGATGACAGACATAGACACATATATATGCACACACGCACATTTGCACACACGCACAAATACACACACACACACAGGCGTCTCCTACGGCAACTGCTGCACAAAGAGAAAGGACACAATTGTGTGAGTGTGTGTGTCTAACAGAGGAGATAATGAGAGTGAGGGAAAGAGGGAAAAGAGAGAGAGAGAGCTAGAGAGAGGAGTATTTAAGAGACAGAGCTTTTGGCACCTGGCTCCCAAAGCTCGCTATCTTCCCAGCAGCCACTGCTGCTACAGATGCTAATGAGTGATGACTGATTCTGACAGCACGTAGAGCCATAGAGACAGACTGCCATTCATCACACTAATGGGGCAAGTAATACACACACACACACATGCCCACATCTACAGTCACACACACACACACACACACACACACAAACACACACACATTGAGAGGCTGATGAAATCTTAATCAGGGCACCTAAATTATCCAACAGCAGGGTAATCTATCCCAGAATGACATGAGCAGGATTGCACAGCTCCTGTGTCTGGACGTGATGACAAATTCTGGACTCTACACCCCCTGAGTGTGTGTTTCTGTGTGTGTGTGTGTGTCTGAGTGTATATAAAGGAATTTCCCCACTCTGCCATTCCCAGTACAGCAGCTACAGTCCACATATGAACCATTGTCTTCACCTTATGCAGGAGATGGAAATGAGAGCTTAAACTTAACCCACAACTTGCAGCAACTTGGATTGGGAGGTGGGCATGATAGCAATGAGGCTAAAAATGTTTGGGTGACAGTATGTGTCGCTAGCCTGGCCTTGTCTTCTTAGTTCTTGATTATCATCTCCCTACAGCGCTAGTCTGGATCTGATCCTATTGAGATTGTTGTCTCAGGAGGCATTCTCACCTGTCCAATCAGCAAACAGAGGGGAGGTGTTGTGAATGCAGAGCTAGAACGCTATCAGTCAAGGTAAGCTGTCAGTCACAGGCTGATCCAATCTTTTTAAACTTAAACACCTCAAGCAAGCAATCGAATCTCACTACCGAATGTCCAGACCCTTTGTACGAAACGAAAGTGTAGAACGAGGGTCTGGTTTTATATCTGGCTAATGTGTCGCTAACACACCCCTTAAGATATCAAGAAGGAGGTTTATGTACACACTGTAAAGCTAAAGTGCTAGCAGGCTATTGATAGGCTAGAAAGACTTGTATTCATTTATTCATTAAGTAATATGACATCTTGAGGGAGAGCGTTAACTTCCGTGCAATGTTTCCAATTAACCAACAGGTGGTTCACAATTACGCTTATCTTTAAACTGCTCATCTCATTCACTCCTCTGCTTCCTTATAGTTAGTACACAAACTGTGACACCCTGTCTCAATGCCCCAGGGGGGAGGCTGCCAGCGCCTGCTTTCTCCAGTCTGCTGCATCACAGATCTTCTGGTCATTTGTCAAGTTGTTTAAATAGTCATTCATATCTTACTTATTTCAATAACTGTAACTTGTATGCTCCTTAGGATTGAATTGTAATTCATTCCTATTCTCCTGAGTCTTTCTTGCAGAACTGTGTTTTTGTAACTCCCTGTGCTTTATTTGCAGGAGCCAGCAATCCTAACTTTTTATCAGCACACACACATGCGCGCACATTCAAGATTAGCGTCACAATAGTATAAGTTCACAACTCACTTCTGTGTTACAATAACACCATGTCACAAAATCAATACAGATCTACTGTCTAGTTTTCAGCACATAAAATTTCATGTCCACTGGGTATGTACTCACAACAATGTTTGAGGAACGCTGGCAATAGGATGTCCAGGATGATCACATACATACACACACATTCATGGGTGGATAGATACTACAGTGGACACCACATGGATGTCCAGCAGGATCCTCTTGCTCTCCTTCACTCACTCACACACACAGACACACACAGTGGCGCTGCTAGAAATTTTGGGCCCTATGACAGAAAATTATTTTGGGCCTCCCAAACATTGATTATAATATTATAATGTTCTCTAGGGCCCCCTATCAGTGCCAGGCCCTTGGGATCATCCTAACTTTCCTCCCCCTGGCGGCGCTCCTGGACACACACACACTTACCCCCTATCCTCCACACTTACACTTGGATGTCCAGCATGATTCTCTTGTCCTCTTCGACATGAATGCCCCAGATACAGTCCTGGCCCTTGTCATAGGCTTCAGGCCAGTTGGGAGAGAGCACCACTCCAGCTGAGTCTGTGATCTCTCCACTGCAGACAGCTGAGAAGTACACACACACACACACACACACACACACACACACACACACACACACAGTCATCATATTTGAATCCGTTTGATCTACTGTTTAATTAATTCATTTTTAATGTACTGGCAGCAGAAAAAAACATAATCAAGTATCAACTGAACTGAAATTGTAGAACTGAAACATAAAAATAGAACTCTCATCATATTTCATCCCTGACTGACAGAGTGTGTGAGAACAATCCCACCCACCTCTGCATCCTGGCTCCGTCTCATTCCACTGTGGGTTCTCAGGATTTACACACTCGATGGTGACGGAGCCTTGTTCCAGTGTGTAGCCCGTGTCGCAGGAGAACTCCACCACCGTCCCCACCCCAAAGGACATATCGCTGCTAGAGAAATTCCCGTACTTCACAAATGGCTCATAGCAGGAGCCATGTGGAAAAGCTGGTAAACATAAACCACACAGTTGATTATAATACTATAGTAATAGCACATTATAACACAGATTTTTTTAATTTGTAATATATATGTAATAGCATACCAATAATGAATAAAGCACTTCAACGCTGTTGTGCTTAACAGGGAACAGTGCATGCCGAAATAGTTTGTGAAGGTCACACGTCTGTCATCTAAATTCTTTTCAGGCACTAGTAGTAAGTGGAGTAAGTAGAAAGGCTTCCTCTCAAATCAGTGTGAACATTAGTATACTGTAGCTGGCAGATAAAATATCAGAACCCTTGATCCCATACCTGTTTATGTTAAAGTTGACTGGCATCTAGCCAACACTTTTGTTTGAAGATCCTGGGCTGACCAATTGCCAGCCAGTGAGGCACCTGCTGTTTTCCCCATGCCCAGACACTATCTGTCCATTATCAGCCCTCCATACACTATATGTCCCTCACAAGCGCTTAAATACTATCTGTCCATCATTAGTGTTCAAACACTATCTGTCCATCATCAGTGCACAAACACTATCTGTCCATCATCAGCGCTCCATACACTATCTGTCCATCACCAGCGCTCAAACACTATCTGTCCATCATCAGCGCTCCATACACTATCTGTCCATCATCAGCGCTCCATACACTATCTGTCCATCACCAGCGCTCAAACACTATCTGTCCATCATCAGTGCTCCAAACACTATCTGTCCATCATCAGCACTCAAACACTATCTGTCCATCATCAGCGCTCCATACACTATCTGTCCATCATCAGTGATCAAATACTATCTGTTCATCATCAACGCTCCAAATACTATCTGTTCATCATCAGTGCACAAACACTATCTATCCATCATCAGCGCTCCAAACACTATATGTCCATCATCAGCACTCCAAACAGTATCTGTCCCTCACCAGTGCTTAAATACTATCTGTCCATCATCAGCGCTCCATATACTATCTATCCATCGTCAGCGCTCCAAACACTATCTGTCCCTCACCAGCGCTTAAATACTATCTGTCCATCATCAGCGCTCAAACACTATCTGTCCATCACCAGCGCTTCATACACTATCTGTCCATCGTCAGTGCTGTGTGCTACCTTCATATCTGATGGCTGCCCCTGTGCAAGTCCCGGTTGCATCGGTGGTGAAGTCGATGAACAGGTGCCGGCCCGAGCTCTGCACACCTTCACTGGGCAGGTACTCCACCTCGTAGGAGTCGTACACCACAGGTGAGTCGATGTTGTTACCATTTTTTATCAGGAGCCTGCCAAGCAAGACATAACAGTGGAGGGGGTTGGGGTCAAGAGAGTGATGCCTGCAAGGAAGTAGGCTACAAGGAAAATCCTAGGCTCGTTTGCTATTAGTAGATGCAAGGAGATGCAACACATTCTCCCATGTCAAAATGCAGGTGTTTGGACTATTATAACACAAACAAATCAATAGTTTCGTAAAATCTAACATACCGTACGTAGTATTTTGAGCCTGCGACGCGAACATGACGTCACATATTAAGATTCTCATCCCTTTCGCGTCAACATATTTGTGTGAGGCAGGATTTTCAAAAATGACTGCACTCAAAATGAAATACCGTAATCGTGCACAAATCAAGGACGACTTGAGGCTATGTTTATCAAACATTGCGCCAAGAATTGAGGATCTTTGCTAGGCAAAGCAGGCTCACATTAACATTGCCTATTTGCATGCTTCTGTAAAATGCAGATGACGGGCCTACTGTTAGGCCTAGTAATAATAACAGTAATAAAACATAAATTCATGTCAGAGGTCTGGTGCTAATTCCTAGTTATAGCAATAGCCTAGTAACGAAAATAGGCCCACCACTGACTACTACTAATAATACTAATGATAATACTAATAATCTATCTATCTATCAATTTATGCAAGGTGGTGTAACTAGTGGCGCCGGTGGGGGTGGGTATGTGTATGTGTCTGTGTGTGTGTGTGTGTGGTGGGTGGGGGAGGGCAGTGGCGTGGAAGAGACGGGGCCCCAACTGCAATGAACCAGTTTTGGGACCAGTTTTGGGGGGTGCCAGCTTGCAAAAGGTTGAGAACTCCTGCTCTAGCACAATTCAACCTTGATCTCGTTAGACTCAAGACTACATTACTGTCCATTCAACTTACATAAAATGGAAACTTATTTTTGGAAGTGACATGGCGCACATACAACAATAAGACATGATGCAATCACAGACAAACGTCCATAAGTACATATGAAATATATAGAGAGTAAAATAAATAGAGTAAATTGATGGCTTCATGCACTTTCATTTGGTACAAAAATGGCGAAATGAGAGAAATGAGAAATGAGCAAGCTAATATAGTAAGCACTACAGAATATAGCTATCCAGGAATCTGCCCAGGTAGCTACACGTTGTAGTTATGTAGGTGTGGGCAAACTCACTCATATCTGAAGGGATTTTCAGCATCTGTGTACTGAATGAAATTAATTTGAACTTAATAAATTTAGAATGGAAATGTGGACTCAGAATGACTGTTGTTTGCCTCATCAGAAAGTTGCTTCTGCTTCCCGCAAACTACACTTAATTACCTACTTCAGACCCACTAGATGGCTAACAGAAATGTAATTAAAATTAATTTAAGTATTAGCAGTTGGGTAATGCATCAGTGCACAGAAGTGTGGTTGTTTTCTGAAATCCTGTGAAGCGAATTAAGTCTCATTTTCCACGTCTCCTGTCCTTCTGAGCTGAGTTGGGAGATGTGAATTGGCCATGTGTGTGTATGCTTGTGTGTCTGCATGTGTGTGTGTGTTGTGTGTGTGTGTGAGAGAGAGAGCGAGAGAGAGAGAAACATGCCCTTGAGCAAAGCTGTCATACCACAGGCTGACTGGACTGGAGTTGTCAGTTAAGTCTGGCAGTTGTCATATAACTAGTGAGGGTGTGAAGGGGCGTTTGCCCAGGAGCAGCTGAGACTCTGGGACTGAAGAAGGGACACTGGGATTCAGAGGGACATGACCATAGACATACTGTAGAAATGTATATGCTATATTCTTTTCAGATCAGTGGCAATGACTGCGACTTAGAGGGACATGCTGAAAGATAGAACACAGGGACTCAGCATGGCCTGTTGGGAGTTAGAACAAAACATTTCATCCTTCGTCAGTACAATGGAATGGCACATAGTTCCAGTTACTGATTCTCTGCTTCCATCTCTGAGACATTCCAGTGGAGGGACTTTTCAGAGCTTAGCATAAGCTTGGGCTGCCTGGAAGCAGGAAGGAGCATCACACAGTGTTGCATACCTGTCATCATCCTCGGCCAGGGCCACCTTCTCAAAGTGCACATGGAGTCTGTGGCCCTCAGGGGCCTCCAGGACCCAGTGGCACGTCAGGTTGTTGCTGTAGTTGCCTGGAAACCCCGGGGACACCAGCCGACCCAGAGTGGCGTTTTTAATCATTCCTCCACACGAGGCTGGAATGGTGAGAGAGAGAGAGAGAGAGAGAGAAAGAAATAAGGTATAACGGAATCAGATGTTGTTTTACTATTTGTGAATTCACTATGTGGATTTACAGTTTTTGAGTATGTAAAACTATAAGCAAAACATAACAAACATAAACCAGTACTGACTGTGAAAACTTACTAACTGAATAGAGTATCAGGACCAGATTTGTTTGTCATAATTGTAAACTTATTGCTGACAGCATAAAATCAGTAACAGCAAACTGCACTGGGTGCCCTTGCACTTAACCCTAAGTTGCTCTAGGGGAGACTGGCCCTGAACAACTTTGGATAAAAGTGTCTGCTAAATGCATATAATGCAAATTATGCAACTTGCATAATTTTGCATATTTACAATATATATGCTGTCACATATGTATGCTAACACAATATATGGATATTGCAAATAACAACATGTAAATATACTTCAGTGCTCATAGACCAGGAAGTCACAGAGTGGGACACAGTTATTGGCAACATGCTTATGATTTAGTCAGTGAATTGATGAATATTTTAGAGCTACCTCCAATCGGTCTAAACAGGATAGAGACATCAAACATTTTCCGTGTGTATACAACAGAGGACTTATCATTAGCACTTGTGGTCTAAAACACAAGCATTGCTCTCATGGACAAGCATGGACCTCTGACAGAATAGAAGTGAGATAATGCTCCATCCAAAATTACGACCATCCATAATTAAATCAACATCGGTGGCCCTATCTGGATGCTGGACGTGAGTTCAAGAGCCAATATTCAGCGATTAGATCAGGACAGCCAGACAAGGATAGAGCACAGCCATGAAGAAGCACATGTCAGACCATAAGGATAGCAGCCCTACTTTCTTTCACCTATATTGCCTGTGGCTTAACTGAAAGGGTGTACATACATAACACCAACATCATAACACATAACACATAATTCCCACAAAGTCTTGGACAGTGTCTTTCTTTGAACAGTGTCTGGTCAATGTCAGCAGTAGCACAGAAACCCTCAATATGCATGTCATACCCCTAATTTGTTAGAGTGTAATGCTTGCATGGTTGAAGCTAAAGCTAGACTAATCACTGCATGAGGGTAGGTCAGAGGGTGTTGACGCCCAGACTGTTGTTAATTAAGCCTGCAGCATCAGTATTCCTGTCTGGGCACAGAGCCAGGACCCTCGGTGATTAAGTAGCTGATAGGCTTTACTTAGTTTTTCATCTTGGAGAAATATCCTAACCTTGCCTCTGTGAATTCTCAAAAAATCTGACAAGACATCTTTGTTGGCTGAATCACTGATACCTCTTCGAGTTCCTTGTACCCTTGCTTTGATTGATTTAATCTGGAACAATCTGGAACTTCTCCAGGGTCAGAAAACAGACAGCAGCTTCACAGCAGCTTTCCAGTCCTGACTAAATCCTTTCTATCTATCTATCTATCTATCTATCTATCTATCTATCTATCTATCTATCTATCTATCTATCTATCAAATATTGACAGTGTTTTTAGATTGACAACTAACATCTTCACTGAGACAGCGAATTCATAGCACACAGAGCCAAGCTCAGAAACTCACTAACAGTTGCTCAAATTGCCAGTTGCTCAAACTGCCATTTGTTATATTTAAGACATGTTGAGCTTAAGATACAGTATATGTAATCCAATTTTTTAGGTCGTCATGCATTCCTCTAACAGCAACTTTTTATACAGTTGGTTGACTCTGTGTAGATTAACTCTAATTAATCTACTAATTGTTGGTCAGCATGCTATTTTTACTGTATACAAAACACTGTAGTTGTCTTGTGCATAAGTACAAAATACTGTAGGTGTACTGTAAGTACTGTATTGAACAGTGTTGAATAAAAAATAGCTCTGAATCACAGATAAGTGACTCATACCTAAACAACATGGTACTGTGTGTGTGTGTGTGTGTGTGTGTGTGTGTGTTTGTGTGTGTTTCTCTGTGAATGTTGTAGCAGATTTCAGTTTTCTGCTGAACAATTTACAGTAAAGTAAGTGCCCAAGTCGAGCACAAGCCCTCTTACCCTGGCATTTGGGTTCTCTTCCACTCCAGTAGGGGGCAGTAGCATTGCGACAGGTGAGTGAGGAGAAGCCCTGGAGCTGGTAGCCAGTCAGGCAGAAGAAGAAGGCCTCCCCTCCAACACTGAGGCTACTTACGGTCACCTCGCCGTTGGCCGGCTTCTTTGGATGGCCACAGCTCAGTACAAAGGCTGGAAAGAAACAACATAACACACAGACAAACTCTGTGATGAACAAGGTCATTTCACTGTGAATCTGTTGGAGTCTGGAGCTTCTGTCTGGAGTCTGGAGGGGTGAGACAGATAATAAGGATAATACAATCAAAAAGATCACTGGAGTAACAGAACATTTCGTTTGTTGTTTCATTTATGGTGCGATAATAGTATTATAATTATAGTTATTATTAAGATTGACAAATTATGTTTTTATTTGGATGTCATTTATAAAGACTTTATAAAATTTATAAACACATTTGATGTCATGATATTGCAGATGTAGAAAAACAACCTCTTCCAACAACGCATTTTCACGATGGAGCTAAAACTGAACCCATTTCCCTGTTGTGTTGTTCAGTAAGAAACCATGGGGCCTTGAAGCAGACACTTCTCTGCTCGGCCACAGTGCCCATGTTGTTTGCAAAGACAGAGAGCCAGACAGCCCTAGCGCTCTCCTGGCTGGTGTCCTTCTGGCTCGCTCAAACTGAATGAACTTCAGCCAGAGTGGTGGGCAGCAAATGTTAGTCTGCCGGGTTGATGGATTGTTGTGGCCTTGTCAGAGGTGGAGATTTTAAAGAAATGCCTCCCCTTCCAGCAGCACTCTCATTCCTCCACCTCCTCCCTTCCCTGTCCTTCAGCCTCCACACTTCCAGCATCTCTCCTTGGCCGGGTCTCCACTCTGTGCTGCTCACCAGGGGTGAATTTGGTGCTACCTTAAGTTGCAGTCTTGGTAGTCAAGTCTGTAGCTGGGTATCCATCCAACTAGTTGATGCACATATTTAAGTTATGTGAACAAGAAATCCTCGGTTGGAAACAACAGCAAATTTGTCCCCTAGTCGCTCGAGGGGGGTGGATTAACCATTGAGGTGAATATGGCAAAATGTGATTAAACTCCATGCATATATGCATCGCTTTTGCCGTGTTTCTGTCCACTGATGTTGATCCCACAGCTGGTTGGAACATGTTGCTTGATTAGCCTAATGTTCATTTTTTATTTGCATTACACAGTTGATGGAAACAATGCAGATGTGCATATCCTATTTTTGCGAATGCGAATATGAAATACGAATAAGTCGAATGGAATCCCAGCTAGTAGCCATGACAGTCAAGCGATCAAGATTGTGACAGAAGTCAGCAATGACGCTTTCAATCTAAGGTGTAAAGGCCAAGTACATTTACACACTTAATGGAATATAATGGCTCATTACATTTTGTTATACTGTCTCACATTTCAAAATGCTGATGCTCTTTTTCACAGGAAAATATAGCAATATGGTGTTAGATTTGTCTTACAGATCAGCTCTTACACTGAGCTCAATTGTGTCTTTTCCCCTATAAGGTTGGAGAAACAAGTTGGAATTCAGTAAGATCTGTCCAGCTAAGTCCAATTTAAGTTTAACTTAAGATCTTGAAATATAGCTAAAAACTGTTCATGATTCAGTAAGAGCTTCTTTCTGTGAGACAAAGACAAGGTTGTTATGAGTAGTATAGTTAGTTAAACTATGCACATTGATACTTTGTATTCAGTTGACTCTGGCAGTGGACTATAACTCCACACTGATAAAAGCATGATATGTAAGTTAGTGACCCTGTTCATCCCTTGGCCACTAAGTTTCATGAGTAATTGATTCGATAATCAGATGAGACACATGGCTGAGTCTTTTTAGAAGTAATTTTGAAATACTGTCTTGAAAAATTCTGTCCTTGATTTTGTCTTTGAAAGGTCAGTCCCAGCACACTGAATAATCACCTCATCAAGAATTCCAAAACGTAGTCGAACTTCTTAATGACTACTTCTGAAATCATTCACACAAATCCATCTCTCCCCCTACACTCACCTTGACATATAAAATCCAACACTAAAACCTGGTTTAAGGGGCACCATTTCTTCTAATGGACAATAAAATAAAACTACTTCTTCATTTAAAATTATCCTCCCTCTCAAAAGCAAAAAAAAAAATGGAAAAAAGCTTCTCTTACCAAATAAATTGGTAGAATATACTACAATAATATCCCAACACTAGTGTATGCAGACTGAATTTGACAAAAGTCTTTTGAAGGGTAAACATGCTCTATTAGTGGATTTGATGCTATAAAACTCAAATTGCTCAAATGAGACCAATTTCCACCCCAAACATGACGTCTCCATTCTGTCCATTTTGCCCCTTAACCAGTTATCAGCAGTGGACTCCTCTATCTTTTACTAACAGACTGTTATGTCCTGATTTCTATAGTGTCAATGAATTGTGCCATTTATCGTTGCACCAATGGCGTGGTTTCAGGGTATTGTAGCAGCATTGATTTTCACTTCTCTACCTCTCTATCTTTTTTTTTATTTCTCTCTCTCTCTCTTGCCCTCTCACACCATAGCCCAACCTGTGCTGAAAAGGCTTCTTTTTTTCCGCACCAGTAAACAGGTGAGCCAGTGAGAGGAGAGCAGCAAGGCACCCCTACCTTGATCACCCGTTGAGATATGACTGCCAAGCTCTAATTCGCTGAACCCCACTGTTGTCATTATTATGACTTTAATGGGCCACCGTCTCTCCGTATCCAACCCCACCCTGGTACTGTGGTAACTGCTGGAGGCAGCTGCTTAATGCCACAGCAATCCGGCAGGAATTAAGAAACCGACACTCGCTGTCTGTCATTTCCATAGCGCCTGGGTGCTTTTCTGACCATAAAGCCTGATTGTTTTGCTATTAGAAGTAAAGAGAGCAGAAGAGACAGCGGCAGGGCAGATTGGGATACCGTGGAGCTGCAGACAACAGACGCTAATGGAAGGGTCTATTTTATTTGTCTACTGGGGAGAAATAACTTCTCGTGCATCACCCCCCCAAGCTCAATTGTGAGGCCACAATTGTCTCTGTTCCACAGACAGTGAGGAAAAAAGAGTCAAACTTAACTGAAGGTTTTTCAACAAAAATCTCATCAGCTGAATCACAAACATTCATATGTATATGATTGTATTACGCCTTGATTAGTTGAGCTAATAATTATCAATACATTAATGTCAGTATGGACGACACATGTTAGTTAAAGCTATGGTCAAAGACTGGATGTTTATTCAGCTTTAGAATGAAAACATGTAACCTCTGCTTGTACATGCTGTACAGCTACCACCAGAGACACAGACAGCTTTAGTACGTGCCTGTTCTATGCACACCATGGGCGCTTTAGTACGTGCCTGTTCTATGCACACCATGGGCGCTTTAGTACGTGCCTGTTCTATGCACACCATGGGCGCTTTAGTACGTGCCTGTTCTGTGCACACCATGGGTGCTTTAGTACGTGCCTTTTCTATGCACAACATGGGTGCTTTAGTACGTGCCTATTCTATGCACATCATAGGCACTTCAGTACGTGCCTATTCTGCGCACATCATGGGTGCTTTAGTGCATGTCCATTCTGTGCACATGATGGGCACTTTTGTACGTGCCTGTTCTGTGCACATCATGGGCACTTCATGACATGCCTGTTCTGTACACAGCATCCAGAGACAAACCATGCGTGTTGAAATTTGCGTGTGCTCAAGTGTAATGATGAGCTCCTGGATTGTTATAGTGTCTATGTCTCTGATATTTTACTGACCCTAGGGTGTAAAACAGTGGTAGTGTGTGCTCCATCCTGCAAGGCAAAAAAGAAAGATTTCACAAAAATATCAGTGTTGTGAAGGTATCATTTCAAAATGTAATAGATCCAGAGAGAATGAATAGCATCCTGTGTCTCGTAACAACCTCTTCAGACAAAACCCTCTCTATTGATCCAGCTACACTCAACACTATTTGTCCAGGAATGGTTGAATCTATGAGCTCCTGTAAGTATCAGTAATGCTAAAGAGTTCTTGTCACACCTGTCGTTCTCTCTGCAAAGAGCTGAACTGTGGTGCAGTGTTATTTTCCCTGAACGGGCTTTATTGAGCCCCTGGCCATTACATCCATATCTTTTACCTGGCCGCATGCATATCGATACTCCGCCGCCCTGTTGTGTTATGACCCTCTCTCCCTCCCTGACTTCAACAATATTGATCTTAGTGCGTAATGCCCCCCCCCCCCTGAAAGCCATAGTGGAAGCTGTGTGAAGTGTGTGTATATGTATATATATATGTATGTGTATGTGTGTGTGTGTGTGTGTGTGTGTGTGTGTGTGTGTGTGAAAAAAGGACCCCTTCCAATCCCATGACGCACAATCAAGTGACGCGTTGGCTTGGAACAGGGGCTATTTTTCCACGAGGCCCACCAGCGTGTGTGAGGGCAATTTTGATGAGCCGCGTCACCGTCAGGGGGACAAAGAGCACTTCACTTCCAATTCACAAGTTGTTTAGTGTGCGCTGGTGCATTTCACAGGCCCAGTGTAGGCAGACAGTGTCTCAGAGAGCCATTTCTTCTGCCTGGGAGGGTCATTCTTCTGGCTTGGGTGATAAGCAGCACCTCTTGTTGCGTATGCAGAGCTCATTCCGTATCTCCAGGGGAACCTGACACAGGGGGCGCCCTGTCTCCCTGACACATTAGAGCGCTTTATTAACACTGCTGTATATTACATGATCTCATACAAGATGCATCTGCACCTCTGGTCCACAGGATGTTTTAATTATACACTCCTCCTGAACTGGATCAATGGGTACAGAGTGGGTATTGAGTTGGATGGAGTGTATTAATATAAATAGAGTAGGCCTACAGAATACAACACAGGCACAGGCATACACACACACACACACACACACACACTCACAGGCAGATAGAAAATTGACCTGCAGAAATGACCGAGGATATAAAATGAATTTGTAAGTTAGCCTACAGAACAAAACGCTACCACTTATTCAGGTATTAACCAATTGGACTGGTGTTGTTAACACCATCTAGGTGTCAACTTGACAGATCTAGAGCAAAACACAATGCTGTCATAAATATCTAGATTAGATTAGACTAGATTATTTAAAGTAATCGTATTATGGTATAAAGACATTGTGCCAAATATGATGACACTTCACATCTCTGCTGTGTAATCACAGATGAGTAGCTATAATGCATCAATTTGCAAGTTTGACTGGAGATTTACAGGAGATTCATCCTCATTGACTGTTCTTCCTATATGATAAGCGATATGAAGCTTTAAAGAAATGTCAGAAATGTTCAGGTATTTCATACTCTAATCTGGTATTGCTGCATGATAAATCAGAGCTTTCTGTAGGCCTTGTGGGATAACAGGATAATTTGTATGTATGAGGAAGGGAGAGCCAACATTCAAGTGCAAAAAGGATACACACTCACACACACACACACACATACACAAGCCCTCTAACACCCCCATCAGCACACTTTCTAAGGCTTTTATCAAAGCTTTCATTACTCTGTCATTTCTACATTCCTAAGTGATTTATAGATATTAATTATGGCACGCTGAGATCCATTTCCTGCCTGATTCTTCCCCCCTGTGCTTGTCACCTTCCATATTTCACACACCATTAAAAGAAGCCATGGCAGTCTCAGCAACCGCAAGCAAGGATGAGGACAAATTAAAAGATTTCAACCACAGTGTTGACATTCGCTTCAAATCTCTCCAGACTTTCAATAATGTGTCACATGTGAAGGTTAGACACAGATTAAGTGGATATGTCACCCTCTGGGGCTTCACTAATGCATCCGGCAGGAACAAACAGATACATTTGCAGTGGAGTGGTTGGGTGTGTGTGTGTGTGTGTGTATGTGTGTGTAAGTGAATGTGTGTATGTGTGTTTGTCTGTATGTGTGTGTGTGTAAGTCAGAGAGAGAAGGGAAATTATGCAGAAATATATATATATATATTGTTGGTGTGTGTGCATGAATGAACCACAAAAAAAACAGAATCTATTAATTTTGCTAAATTATTGCTAGACTTTAAATATATGACCCTACATAGTTGCTAAACAACAGTGCCTATCAAACACCTGAAAGTGAAAGTGATTTAGTTCTGAAGTGATTTTCAAAACCAATAAAGTCGTCAAATGTGGTGTAAAGTGGTCTCACTATGTCCAATACTACGATTTCTCAGCACTAAAGATCAGATAAACATCTTTGTGGGGGAACAGCTGTAATCCAATGCATGGGTATGAATACTCTGATCCATTACTGGTCCATTAGGGTAGTTAGGGAGATGTTCCATAGGTGTTTTTTATTTGCCTTCAATAAATAATGCAACTGGAGACATACACACTCACACACACTCTCTCACACATTCACACACATACACATACACGTACACGCACACACAAAAACACACACACACACATTCATTAATTCAGTCATTTATACATTCATTCACTGTTCATTTCCCAGGCTCAGTTTAATCAGTATTCCGCAAACAGACCATCAGTCTTAGCGCAACTTCCTTTGTCTTGTTGCTCAGTCTTGTGTCCTCTGATGACCGTTTGACATCTCGTGAGAGCTTCAATTGGACTAGGACTGAAAGACACTGCAGCTGTGAGTGAGTGGTGAGTGTGTGTGGGAGTGTGTGTGTGTGTGTATGTGTATGTGTATGTGTGTGTCTGTGTGATGGCCTCAGTGGAGTGGCACTCATACTGAAGGGGGGGGGGGGGGTGGGGACATGACAGGAAGCCTGCAGAGGCGGTCAGTGCTTCAGAGCATGCCATTGTCTCTCTGAGGAATCCTGTCATACAGACAGTCATTTTCGCAGCAGGGCAAATGGCTGTGCACTCCCTTTGTGAGGTCTGTGGCTACTGTGGAGGTATAGAGTATAGAGGCCGCATTACGACCAGGGCTTAGACTCAGGGCAGCAAGAGCAGAGCTGTGTTTGAAATATCAAAGTTTATCAAACATTTTCTATCCAACTGTTTCCAGTACCAATGGTCTGAAAAGGTAGTTCACGGACATGGGCCAAGTTTAAAACACATTACTGGTAAGCTTGATTGTTTATTTGACTGATCCAAGGCAACTTACATCAGTTAACACAGGGCCATGCTCCCTAGAGCAGCTTTCAGTTAAGTGTCTTAACTCAAGAACACAATAGTTAGCCTGGCTAGCGTCGCCTAGTTCATCATCAGGGAGCCAGGCGTAAGCTTCGGTCCAGACTGGTTTTGTGGTGGAACGGGCCAATCAGAGAACAGAAGGAGGGCCTAGCGATAATGTTGAATTCAAACAGTGCGCTTCAGCATGTAAAGTACGTCACGACCAAACAGTAGTGACTGAGGCAGAAACATGCCCACTATGGAACGAATACATGCCAATTGATAGGTTTCAGATGCTTTGCACAAACTGAAACGATGAAACATGAAAGTGGCTGATACACAAGAGTGTGATACACAATAGTTGCCATCAGGAATCAAACTCAAATTTATCTGGTTGCTGTCTGCTAGCCTTAACGTTAGCTAGCACATTACCAGCAATTGATCTTACAGACTTAACTCATATCTATACAGTACAAATATGTCTTTGAATGAATGCCATGAATATGTAGTGTTTTGTAAATAAAAGAGGAGGTGAAAAACGAACACAAATACGTGCTGTGGAAGTGAAATATTTATTCTTACAGTAAGGCTCGACATGGTTTCCCCCAAGACAGATTTTGTATCTTTATTCAGTGAGACGCAACACAGCAATGGGTCTGAAGGGTGGGATGTACCAACAGAGAACAGATTCCCGCATGTAATGTGAAAAAATTATGAGACATTGCCATTGTCAGGAGATCAAATGAGATAGGAGAGATATGTTCGTTACTTCCAAGTAGCCTATGCTTCAGCTTGAAGCCAAACTCTATTGCTGATCACACACACATATTTTAGTAAAATGTCTCTTTTCAAACAGCATAATAAACACTTTGATTTGTTATTATGACTATTTTTTCTTCAAATCTGATATGGAGATACACACTGAATGACTCGCTGTCCAACTAGGAGCCAAGGAGTCCTGTGTGTTGTGTGGTGTGACCACTGTTACAAATAGGTTTAATAAGTCTGAGTATAACGTTGTGCTCTGACTGCAAGTGACCCAAGCATGCATTTGTGACAAAATCAGTTTGATTACATTGTTTTCAGTTGGAATGTCTTCACTGGACTAAAGGCTGCGTGGCGTGATGCAGCACTATATTTTGATCTGACTTGAATCCAACCTTAGGTGTACCTTGATATCAGAGCATGATGGAACCGGAGTGATGTCAGTGCTACCTGCTCAAGAACTTTCTCACTGTGTGAAGAAGTCTAGCCTTACTCAACTGAAAAAACTCCAGTGCAGCCCAGACATACAGAAATCATACCAAAGATTCAGTCCTACCCGATCCGTACGTACCTTGGTATCGGAGCATGAGGGAGCTGGACTGCTTTCGCTGCTCTCTGCTCAGGTGGATGGAGACCTGGTTGCTGGAGCTACGCAGCACCAGACCCCTCTTGAGCGCTGAGGCGTTGGCCAGCACTGAGGGTTCTGGGATACCCAGGTCTTCCACCGTCACCTGCTCCCCCTCCAACAGACTCACATTCAGCACCTATGGGGAAACACACGCATATAGATGTATAATATACATATCCACAGACACACACACACAGTGTTGTAATGGGCAAAGGTGAGTTAATTAGGCAAATTTAGCATCTTTGTGACACTGGCTACATATTAAAAGTACAACCACAGTACACAATGTGCAGAATATGACAGATATCCTGATGAGTGTTGAGCTTCACTAAACAGACAGTTCTGTTGATACACCTCAGAGAGAGACACAAAGGATTTGTTTTAGAGATCAGCCCTCTCAGAAGAGCATACAGCGACACAACCATTTAATCAACGCTGACTTTTTACAGGCATATTCTCTCTGAGGTGATCTCAGACACGATGCATCCATTTCCTTGCATAAGATCACATTTAATATGGAATATGATTCACTGGGGTTTATGTGTTCATTGATCCAGTCGAGCACTTCTAACAAAATCAAACCTCTGTATCGACTTTAACCACCACCCTACACTTTCTGTGACCGCCCCCACTCCCGCCCACACACACAGACACACACACACACATTCACATACGAGCACGTGCCTCCAGCCCTGACAGAGCCTTTACCCGACCAGCTGACAGACTGGGTTACAGTGCTAACATGTGCTGCATGGCAAATCATATCAGCATGATCACAGCCACCCACCCAACCACACAGACACACACACAAACACACGCAGAGACACACACGTCCCTCTGGGTTCTGCAGCTAAGAGGATAGGGGACCTCCAGCATGTCCTATTAAACTGGATGCTGTCCAACGCTAGTCAAGCACGCAGAGGGGTGTGAATGTGTGTGTGTTTGTGCGCGCATGTATGGATGTGAGTATGTCTGTCTGTGTGTATTTGCGTTTGTGTATAAGTGAAGGAGTGTGTCTATGGATGTGTGTGTGTGTGTGTATGTGTGTGCCATAGGTCTTTCCTGAGGCTGATGTCTGTCTGGGGTAATGGAAGTGTCAGAGAGGCAGACGGAGGCTGTGTGTGTGTGTGTGTGTGTGTGTGTGTGTGTGTGTGTGTGCGAGGGCACATGTCTCTGTGTGTGTATGTGAGAGTGTGATGAGGATGAACACCAGGTCAGGCAATGCAAGATGTGTGCCCAAATGAATTGCGGGGCCATGCTGACGACCTGTCAGTGGCTTAAGGGGAAATTGGGGGTGAAAGTGAAACAGGATTGCAAGCGGTGCTGGGGGTGGGGGTGGGGGTACCAGAGCCATCTGAGAGGTGACAGTTATTATCTGTGAGGGAAAAAAAGGCAATTGTCCTGAAACCATTTATCTGCTTGAGCGTTTTACCCAGAATGCTTCTTCAATTTGTCAAAACATTTGCTGGAGTACACTGTGTACGCATGAGCACAGATAATGACTAAACTGCGAAACTTTCTCAAAGTTTCCCTGGAAGAAAATGTTTAGCAATGTCATGGCTGACCTTGGGGCGCATGCACACACACACACACACACATACACACACACACTTTTGATGGTGCTTCTCTTATCAGAGAGAAAAAAAACTTCTTTCATGGTCCTGACCTTCAGAGGGCCACAACCTAAAATGGTCAGACAAATCCCACATTATGTGCAGAAGTGACAGGTGAAAATTTCTCAGAAAGACACATTGTTATGTCACAAAGACCTGCTTCCACAGTTTGTTCCATACATTCTTTGCTTCATGATCCATAGGGCCATTTGGATTATTGCTATTTACAGCAATAATGACGTTTGAACCCTGACTATACCTGCATGCTCTTTTTAAAGGACAATTTTTCATTGGGAATGTGAGCAATGTTGCGTGATGTGGACATGGTCTGAATACTGGGCAAAAATATACAAACCACTGCCACAACACTGCATCACATGATGTATGGCCCAGAATTTAATGGTGTGTGTGTGTGTATGTGTGTGTCCAGTGGTGTGGGACAGTTATGAGACTGCTGGGTGATGAGTTGGACAGTGAAAGCTTTCAGACACACTAACCACCCGCCAAAAGCGTGCACACGCACACACACACACACACACACACACGCACACACACACACACACACACACACACACACACACACAGTCCTCTATCCCCCGGCCATAATTTGCCGTCACAGACCGGAGGACCTGTCACCTCATCCAGGGACAGCTGTCCCCCATCTCACTAAACGCATGAGTACAGCCCAAGAGCGACGGGTCTGGTTTAAAACATATGTCAAACACTGAAGACATGCCCTGAATCTAGATGCCAGGATTCATTGGGGATGTTTTCCATATGCTGCATTTAATCATGTTTGGAGACAGTCTGTAATTATATCTGGAATTGCACCTCCTAACCAAACTCTTCATTGCAGTTAATATTGTAATTTTTCCATTTGCTGCATTGAATGCGTTAATGCGTTGTATTTAGCTAAGGAATTACAGGGAACCATTTTTTGGGAACAGCGAAGGTTTGACAACAATTTTTTCTGGTTTTATCATTAAACACATGATATAACAGGATGAAGGGTATCTTTCAGGATATAACAATTTCACTGACACTAAACAAGACAATCAAAAGACAGACAGACAAAAACAAAACAAAACAATTTTAACAGAATAAACAAACATGTGAGTGAAAATAATTGAAACTCTACCCTTAGTAATAAAAATTATTTTCAATAAAGAATCCAAACATAATGATGGGGACCTTCTTGGTCAAGGGTCCAGCTTGGAAAGATTGGCATTTTTTTACGTACAAAATCCCTGACTTGTAAATACCGCAAAAAGTGAGTATTGTTCAGTTGAAATTTCTGGGACAGTTTTTCAAAGCTGGCAAATACATTGTTAATGTACAATCTCCAAAGCAATGTATATATACCCTTATCATGCCAGATTTGGAAGCCCTTCAAAGCCCTAACAAAGATGGCTGAAAAAGGTGATTATTCACTATAGGTGAATGTATGGAAATCTGTTGAATACTCAAGCATTTCTTCAATTGTCTCAAAATACGTAGAGACTGGGTCACAGTTATGTTCCTTTTGATATTATCCACTATTGATGTGAGGGCTGAACAGAGTAGAGCAGGATATGAATGTGGGTGGCTTGCAGCCAGTTCAATCTGAAGCCATGCTGGGGAAGTGCCATTCCAATCCCTTAGCCATAGTGAGAGGACTGAGATTTGCTGCCCAGTAATATGAGCAGAGGTTTGGAGGGGAGAGCCCACCTACAGCTTTTGGTCTTTCCATAAATTCTTTTCTAATGTGCACTGATTTATTATTCCAAATAAAGGCAGAGATCATCTGGTTGAATACCTTAAAAAAACTATACCCATGTGGTATAACATGGGTATAGTTTGGAACATTATAATATAATATTTAGGCACTATGTTCATCTTTACAGAATTCACTCCCCCAATAAGGATCAGTGGTAAAGTTGACCATTTAGACTGTCATAATAGAGGAGTAACATTATTTTTAAATACATTTTAATAGGATTTGGTGACCTTAACCCCAACGTTTCAATGAATCCATTGAAAGTTTAAATGGCAGATTGGGAACTTTCTCAGCATTTGTGTTGATAGGAAAGTACTCACTTTTATCATGGTTGAGTTTATACCCTGATATGTTACCAAAGGCTTCTAGAATATTAAAAACTGGTATACTAGAAGTAGGGTTGGTTATATATAATAATAAATCATCAGCGTAAGGTGAGACAGTGCGTGTTAGGCTGCCGTATACTATACCTTGGATATTAGCATTGCTTCTTAAAGCAATGGGAAGCGGCTCTATGGCTAAAACAAGAACTAATGGACTAAGTGGGTCTCCCTGTTTAGTCCCTCTTTGAGGTAACAAGTAATCAGAGGGGATAAAGTTGGTACAGACTGAACCAGTTACGTCAGTATAGATAAGTTTGATTAATTTAATACATTTAGATCCAAATTGATTCAAGGGATGGAAAAGGCATTTCCACTTGATGCTGTGAGTGATATGACTGATTCTGGAGATGAGACGTCTTACAACAAGTTTTAAGATGTCCAGTGTGGAAAACATGCTAGATGTCTAGACATGCTAGATTCAGGAATTTATGGAAAGCCATTTTAGTGCAATTTTCAAGCTGTTGTACTGAGCATTATAATGAATTAATCTCAACCATTTCTAATCCCTAACCTGAAACAGAGTCCTTTTTGGACCAGGAGCACAAAAGGCCAAAACCAAAAACTGACAAAGACAAAACACCTAATTTGCCTAAACAAAAACTAAATAGTGTTTTAGTGGCCACACACATACATTTGTCTATATGTTTATAAGTAAGATACTGCAGATCTATAGTTTATAAAGAGTATAAAACAGGAGCATTGTTCAACAAGTGCTGCAGTCTACCCTCTTTTAGAGTAATGCATTTCATTGCTTCGCCCACATTCCACACAAACACAGAAAGAACAGAGAGGAATGGAATAAAACTGACTGAAATCTAAGAGGTAAACAGCAATGAGCTCAAAGGGTTATGGATGTTTGAGACATCAACAAAAAAAGGTTGTACTGGTGAGAAAAGTAGATATAGGGAGAGTGAAAGAAAGAGATAATCTACTATGCTTCTCACTTGACAGGAAATTGCATTGTGTGTGTGTGTGTATATGTGTGTGTGTGTGTGTGTGTGTGTATATGTGTGTGTGTGTGTATGTGTGTGTGTGTATATGTGTGTGTGTGTGTGTGTGTGTGTGTATGTGTGTGTGTGTGTGTGTGTGTGTATGTGTGTGTGTCACAGCAGACACCACGGTAGATTAAAACATGCTGATGATAAAAAGTAGAGCTCGGCAGTTGAAGGATTTATTTTTAAATGTATGCCGAGTTTCATCCTTTGTCATTTCCAAATCCCCTTGTGCTGGCCTGTACTGAGGGGAAGAGAAAGGCGAGGCTCAATGTTGCGGTCAGTCTTGCCCCGCAGGCTCCAACTCCCCCTTATAGAGATTTTAATGAGGACATGGCCCTGTAACGGGCTGAGGAGTTCGGCAGATCACAGATTCCGTAGAGTGCATAGTGTGTGTATGGAAAATGATGACAAATACTGTATACCTCTGGGTGTAGATATGGCACACTCCCTGTGTGTGTGTGTGGGTTTGTAAGCATGCATGTGCCAGTTTATATATTCTTGAATGTGATGACTGTTTGTTGTGCGTGTTTAGTTGTTTGTAAGTGTGCATTGGTGTGTGGTGTATGTGTGTGTGTGTGTGTGTGTGTGTGTGTGTTTGTGTTTGTGTGTGTGTGTGTGTGTGTGTGTGTGTGTGTGTGTTTGTGTGTGTGTGTGTGTGAGTGTGTGCATGTGCTTTTGCACATCAGTACATCTGAGCCTATTATGTTTGGCCATGTGTGTCAGAGAGTGCATGTCCACTCTGTCAGGTGAGATATGTGCTGCGAGTCCATGTGTGTGATGATATGTGGATAATGGCTGTGATCCTCTGTGCTCTAAAGCACAGCCTGTCTGAGCAATGAGGAGCTGGCTCTTATCACGACACACACAGATACGGATTTATACACTACTAACCCCGCTAGCGCTACCGTGGCTTGACCGAGCGCTAACACAGCAGGGAGATTTGGCTATCTGTCCACTACACACACAAACATACACCTTCAAAAAACAACATATCTGTTTTTTTTTCCTGTTACAGCGTTGAGCATGTGTTACTGCTATTGTTCTTCCTCTGAGCATGGTCATTCGAAACCAAACCGAACCAAATATTCTGTGTATTTTAAATCAGGAAAAATTTAGTATTGCTGTCCATGGACATAAGACACCTCACATTAACACACATCTGAGATTTCAGATCTGTGATTTCTGGCTACATTTCAGACTCCGATACTCAGATAATAGCGTACACTGTCTCCGCCACACTAGCAAAGACAATACAGTACAATACAGTGTGTGTCCTCTACTTGTAATCAGTTTTAGCATAACTACAAATGTTGGTACCACACTTCTGCCAACATTTTCGAAAACGCAGAAGCCCTGTGCCAAAATCTGGCACTGATGATTACACTGCCGGTGTAACCATCAGTGCAAATGACTTCTTATTGTATGAATGAACAACAGCGATGCCAATTAAACTGTAACAATGAAGGCTGAATGTGCTCTGTGGTTCCACAAAGCCTGTGTGGCACAAATGACAACCAGTCAATTAGGGAAAGATACAGACATGCACATATTTTTAATAATAAGTTTGGCCTTCCAAGGGTAAGGCGTCTGCATACAGCTTTGGCACCCTCTGACACCTATGCTGTTCTGGGTGTAATGAATTCTGCCAGGCACATAGTCCTGGACAATGCCCACGTGAAGATGTGAACTGTGGAAAGCTCAAGCTCCACACAGATAGCACAACATCCATTCACAATCCACATGTTTCTGCAGCTATCTCTATTCAACATTCAGGACCTCAATTTGTCTGTCTGTCTCCCTGACCCCCGCACCCCTACCCCTCTTTCTGCTGCTTTCTCTCCATCTACTTTCTCATTCTCTCCCTTCTTCCCTATTTCTCTCTATCACTCTGTCTTCCTCATAATCACATAAACTACAGTTTCACTGATAAAGTTCAATAAAACGCCTGCTGAATGGAATCCAATTTTCAGAGGAAAATAAGCCATTTAGCATATCGCAACAAAAGTTGTTTGTTTCCACCTGGTGACATCTTCCAAGCCCACCGGTTGGCGATGCCACACTACAGTATATCAGCACAATAGAATCGCTGCTGCAACCAAAAACATGCGATATAGCGGCAATGTTTTCCATCATGGGTTTATAACAAAACTGCTGAATCATTTTTCTCTTTCTTGAAAATCATATACACTAACAATTTGCCATCTGTACCCTGTCTGCACATCTCTGTATTTCTTTATAGCAGGAAGAACTCTCCAGGGTGCAAGGAGACCCTCATTAGCATAATTTATTTGTGAATTAGCCTATATATAAACAGACAGCATGCCTAATATGGAAAACTTACTTCTGAGGATCATTCTTCTCTCCCAAGACTCATTTGTTATTACTATTATTTTTTTTCTTCTCTCTGTTGGGTTAAAAGAGCCTTTAGCTGTTTAGAAAACGCTCTTATGAAATATGGTTATGAGACATATTAGATTCCCACCAGAATTTGCTTTCTAATGGGCGCCACAGACCTCAGCGATTGCACTGTGCCGGCAAAAATTTGCATTGAGGCCTGCAGTTTTGCATAGATTTGAATACATGCATACGTGATTCCTACAGGTACCATCTCCAAATTTTTCTCTCTCCCTCTCTCTCTTCCTCTTCATCAGTTCCCTGATGAAATGTTTCCCCTCCCCTCTGGCAGAAACAGTGTCCTCCCCAAGACATTTATCTCTCTATCTCACCATCATTTCTTTTTTTTGGGCCTTTTTTTCCTGACATCTATCTGGGATGAAAAGAAATTAATGTCACTTGAAAGCAATCTGTGGAAAGGAAGAAGGTAAGAGATAAAAAAAAGAACAGAAAAAAAACTCATTTTGGCTGCAGATAGGAGTGGTGCCCTCAAAAAGCTCATCTCATTCAGTCGGCTGTCCTTTCTGTCCGGGCACAGCCCGCCCCAAGGCCTCTGACAGTTCTACACGGTTCTCCTCCTACTCGTCTCATCACCTGTTCATTACCGCCGGGGCGCCTCGAGCAGCCTCTATTAACCAGCTCTGCCCGCGCAAGGCCTTGGAGCATGCTCAGTTTTACTCTTCTCTGCTCTGCACTGCCTGACTCCGCTCCACACCGATCGACCAACCCGACTCACATCCACCACCAGGGCAGAACAAGCACAGCATCCATTATTCACTGGAACAAGATGGTCTGGTTGGGCTGGGTACACTACTGTCAAATCACACTGATAGGGGAGGCTGGCTGGGTCTCGGTAGGTAGATGAGAGGATGAGGGGAACCAGTGCAGGCCTTTGACTGTGGCTTGGTTCAGCTCAAGGGAGAGTTTCAGCTGAGACAACTGGACTTCGGTGGCTATGGGGGAACTGGCACATGCCCATGAGGCCAGAGAGGGGAGGGTGAAAGCGGAGCGAGAGGCACAAGCGTTTGCTGAGTTTCGTGTTCTATTTTCGCAAAGGGGGGGGGAATCCCCCAATATGCAGACCAGAGTCGAGTCCTCATACGCTATTACAGAAGATCATTGAAAAGTTTATACTGTGACGTTATGGGACACACCCTCTTATGCAGACCGGAACTATTCATGTTTGCTCCCATTGTAATGGATTATGTTGCTCAATCTTGGTCAGTATTCAATAATCTTTGATGAGGCTGAAAATAGAAGACAACAGAAGCACTAGTCAAGACAAGACAGGAAAAGGTATATGTCAGTAGAGCACTAATCATACACATGGCAGTTGAAGGTGCTTTACAAATGAATGCTTGACTGTAAGGTCGAATGGGCACAAGAGCTGTAACCCTACAGCAGTGAGACAGTGTGGACATTGGGAAAACTGTCACAGACTGATCGGTCTGGGTGGGTATTAGGGGCACTAGGACGTGGCCTTGAGATGGAGCAGGCACACAAGGGACCTGCTATGGGTTGGAATGGGTGAGGGGGTGTGCTGGAGCACATAGAGTCATGGGTGAGTGTGAGGAGGTGAACTAGGTCATAAACACACACACACACACAGGCCTACACACACAGACACACACACACTGAACTCACACACACACTGTAAGAAATTAAGCTGTGTGAAAATGAATCACTATCTAATTTAGCTATTATTGTATTTATTTAGGTATTCTATTAGATTCGATTCTATAAGATCTATAGATTGCACGTTTTCATCCTGGGTAATCAGAGCTCTCTGTCATGCTTTTTCACTTTTTAGCAACAAGCAAAATATTGTGGTAAAACGGGAAAGCTGGCAAAACTGAGTAAAACTGCAAATATTGGTTAAGAATGAATAAAATGCTTTGCTGCATGGTGGTAATCCACCATAAGGGAGGCCAATATAACCACATTTTAATTGGATCCTTTTCCCAAATAATAGCTAGCAGGGTGTTTGTGAGAATGAGTTCAGACAATCGATGAACGCATTGATTGAGGAAGAGAGAAAGAGGAGTGTGTGTGTGTGTGTGTGTGTGTGTGTGTGTGGAGATACAGAGAGAGAGAGAGAGAGAATAAAAGAGAGAGAGAGAAGCTTGCTTAGTGCTGCATCTGGATATTTCTTTGATTTTGAAACTAATTTAACAAATGTAGGACTTTTTGTAGAGAGGATGCAGACCCACTGCTGTCAAGGTCATTCACTGTGTCTCAATTCTGACCTGCAGGCCTTCAAACCGTCAAGCTTTTCACAATTTATAGAAAAGAGCTTCTCCCTCCTGGAGCCATTCTTCATGGTTATGAACCCCGTACTTCTTAACCCTCTTACTCTCCTTAATGTTTCCGCCGCTGTTTAAATCCTCCCTAAACTTTAATGAGCTGTGTAAACACAGGCCATTCAGAGTGAAAGACAGGAGGACCAAACTGTGTGAGAAGACTGTCAAGTCCAGCCCCATCGCTCTGAGATTAGCAAGGTGTCCTACCCTCAAGATCCCCCCCACTGAGAGGTGCAGAGAGGCTTCTATTTCACTTGTGTGTGTGTGTATGTGTCGACTGTGAGCTCAACGGACCAGAAACCTGCCGATAACCAGCTGGCCGTGGCGGAGCTGATAGGTGCCCTGCCTGAATCTGTTTCCCCACACCCTATTCCCTGGTACACATCACTGAGGAAGTGACACTGATGCGCTGTCACAGTCTGAAAAAGTTTCCCATGCAGCACTTGGCTAATGCCTGCCAGGCAATGCTGATGCAAAACCTAAGTAAGAGCCTGGAGTAAGAGTGAATGACTGCATTAGATAACATGATGTCAATCATAAAAATGCCAGATTACTAAATTAAAAACACTCCATATACCATAGCTGTCTGGGAGTAAAATAAGCCAATTAAGTACCAACATCAATGTAAACAATAAATAAATTCTGGTAATACTTTAGATTAGGGTACACATATTCGCCATTAACTGGCAGCTTATTAACATACAAATTAGGAACCCAAGCCATTTGTTAGCCATTACAAGTCACTTATTAATATCTTATTCTGCATGAGCTTATTTTACCCATAATAGAACATTAACTAAAAATGTCTCCAATATAAACTCTTAATTACTGTTTATTCATAGTTAGTAAGTTAGTTGTTGCACATGAATTATGTGAAATATGCTTTGGTTAGTATGGGGCTTATAAGACAGTAGTACAACAGGAACAGTTATTCTCCTACAATAACATTTAGAAAAGATGGTCTATTTGTAGGAACAAAACCCACAACCACAAGTGCCTAATAGTGTCCAAATAAGTCCTAATTACGTCTTTTTGATTGAGAATAACTGTTCCTGAGAATAACTGTTCCTGGTGTACTACCACCTTATAAGCCCTTTACTGAGCAAAGCATATTAATCATAATTACATAATTACATATTGAGATCTATTACTAGCTTACTTACTGTGAATAAGCAGTAATTAGGAGTTTATAGTGGAGAAATTCTAGTTCATGGTTTACTATGGGTAGAATAAGCTCATGTAGAATAATGTATTAATAAGTGACTTGTAATGACTAATAAATGGCTAGTATGTTATTAATGTGCATGTTAATAAGCTGCTAGTTAATGGTGAATATGTATACTCTAATCTTAAGTGTTCTAAATTCTAAATAAATAAGAAAATCATATTGACCATAAAAATAAGTCTGTGTGAGCAAACAGTATACTATAGAATGTAAATATATGGTTAATCTTTGGTGATTATCCAAACACACACAAACACACATGTATATATATATATATACATAGTAGGCTATATCATGTGTGCCAACCAGAGATTTGTGTACAGCACTGAATGTGCTGTTAAACCTCAGGTGTGTTCATTGACTACAGACACTATAAATATGGTCTTTGACACCTAGGAAAACTCTCTTCTGCCAAGTAAAAAGACACTGTCACAATTTATGACCCCTTTTTCATGCAGCTAGCTGGACTGACCACTAAATGAGATTTATCACATCTGTTTGAAGCAAGGTCCCTGCCACAAATAACTTTGGTCAGAGCCTCCAATATGTAAAAAAAAAAACAAGAAAAAAAAAACACGGAAGTTATCCCATTCGGCATCTTATGAGTGAAGTGCAACAAAACCAAACAGCTGACTGAGCAAAACCTACTGAAATGAAAGTGTTGTTTATTAATGTTTATCCTCTATCTGTTTACCAGGATTGGGGTTCTTTTGACAATATGTGTGAAGTGAAGTGTAATATATTATTTATGGAGATTTGTTTTTGTTGTGTGATGATGCAGTCATTTCAATTTACATTTCTTTCATTACAGCTGTACCCTATGATTATAATGTGACAACATAGACGTATTGGGCTTTTTTTGTTTGTTTTTTTTTAGAATTTATTCAAAGTGAAAATGAAATATAGCATATATCAGAAGCGAAAAGGTCTGCATACTGATTTCAACAGCCATATCCACCACAAGGACACAATATGCAGTACATCTGCCCTCTGGGCTGCTGTCTCTCTATCCAGCAGCATGCTAGAATGGTCTCAGGCTGAGTAGAATTTGTATCTCCTTAGTCCTTATACGTTCAGTAGCACGGAGAAAAGAGAGCCTTGTGACAAGCCCATAACGAGAGGCCCATAACAAGGGAGATACACTTTAAAAAGAACCCTGTGACTAACCCATAACAAGGGAGAACCGGACTAGAGAACCGTGTGACAGACCCATTATGTGGGAGATACACAGTAAAAAGAACCCTGTGACTAACCCATGACAAGGAAGAACCCTGTGACTAACCCATAATGAGGGAGAACTGGACTAGAGAACCCTGTAACAGAACCATAACAAGAGAAAAACCTGTGACAGACCAATAACAAGGGAGAACCCTGTGACAGACCTATAACGAGGAAGAACCCTGTGACAGACCCATAATGACTCTCTCTAGCTCATTCAGATCTCCTGTCTGTTGCCCTTTGGCTGTCTATGGCACTGACCGCTGACCCAGCCATCTGCGGAGATAATGAGGTGCTTGCAGGCACTGTGTGTGTATGTATGTGTGTGTGTGTGCGTGCGTGCATGCATGCGTGCTGAAACCAAGATGGGTGTGTGCTAAGTGTGTGTGTGTAATGGCGTGTTTATGCATGTGTGTGATGCGTGTGTGTGTGTGTGTGTGTGTGTGTGTGTGTGTGTGTGTGGTAGGCCAGAAAACCAGCCCCCAAGGGAGGCAGAGAGAAGCTGAGAAAGGCATGCTTCCCTGCTTCCTGAGTCTCTGTAAGTTTGTGTGTACATGTGTATGTGTGTGTGTGTGTGTGTGTGTGTGTGTGTGTGTATGTGGCTGAGAGCGGCTGCAAGAGTCACGCTTCCCCGCTCCCTGAGCCTCTTCTCCAATTAGAGCTCAACAGGAGCATTCTGCTTGCTCTACACCAGTGGAGAAGGAGAGAGAGAGAGAGAGAGAGAGAGAAAGAGAGAGAGAGGGAAAGAGCGAGAGAGAGAGTCAGGGAGAGAAAGTGAGGGCCAGACAGAGAGTGAGAGAGAGAGAGTCAGGGAGAGAAAGTGAGGGCCAGACAGAGAGTGAGAGAGAGAGAGGAAGTGGGAGAGAGAAAGTGAGAGAGAAAGAGAGGCAATTGCCGAGTTTCCATTATAGTTTTGTACAAAAACGTAACCAACACTTGTCAATAAAAGGACAAATTGAATAGATTAAATATGGGGATTATCTTCTCACATTCCAGATGAATGGGACAACAGATCTCCCACAGTCTGCTGAGATCAATTTCATCCACCCAAAGCTGCAGTTATTTACAGAGGGTGACAGAATGTTGTAGCACCTGACCTCACAGACAGGCCAGCAGAGAGGTTAAGCATTTGCCATCTGCTTTAAGAGAATTAGTGTCTGATGGATGGATCCATTCATCCATTCATCCTCCCAGCACAGCACTCTGTAGCCACTCAATCTCTCTCTTTCTCTCTCTCTCTCTCTTTCTATTTCTATGGAATGTGGACACTGGACACTAAGGCTGACAAGATTGAAAGAAAGAGAAAAAAGAAAGAGGCAGAAAGAGTAAACATTAACTTCTGTATCAGGCCTCTGTTTAAAATGGCCTCTGCTTAAATGGCTTATCACTAGCGAAACCCACATCATTACTGCCTGAGAAGAATCACAACAATTTCATACCTCTCAGGGTGCACCTGAGGTCTTGTGTTCTGTGAGCGCCAGGCTAGCCCTCTCATTTATTTTCTGCCAGATTCTGCAGCTTAGCATAGTGTTTACAAAAACACAGGAGGAATGCTGAGGTCAGTGCAATGACTGACCTTCATTTTGTATTTCCCCTGTTGATCTTAAGCATTGTTGATCTATGTGTGTAAGTGTGTGTGTGTGTGTGTGTGTGTGTGTGTGTGTGTCTGTCTGTCTGGATGTGTGTGGGTGTGTGTGTATTTCTGTGTGTGTCTATCTGTGGCTAATTGTGAGCACCTTGCTCTATTGATTTGAACAGTGAGGAGCAGAATAAGTCCTCCCTGCCTACCCACCGATCTATACAATCCATTCTCTCTCAAAGCACAGACCAGCCCAACAGGCCTCCGTGGACAGATCCATACAGCTCATCTCCGAGCACCACTCAAAAGCCTAGCAACCTCCAGTGTGTTTTGTAGTCTTCATTTCATATAAAACCACAGGTACCAGCAGTACAATAACACTGGGACCATCATAAGCTATGCAAATTCATATTAACCAGCTCCAGGCACCTAACCTTTACAAATACCTGTTATTCCACATCTTCTGTGACACGTCAACAACAGTCTTGCTCCTCGACAGATAGCTGAATCCACATTCTATATCTCAAACAATAACCTCCTTGTGGCCACAACAAACTGCTTATGTCAACCTCTGTAAGAAAACAAACCATACACCATAATCCATCATAGGACTCTATGTGATTCCACTATAAACAATCCTCTGTCTCCTAGCAGTATAGCGCTTGTGTGTCATACATTATTCACTAAAGTGTGTCAGCAGGGGGTTTTCTATTGAATCACCCTTTTCACACACAGACGTGAAGTCAGAGGGTTTCTGTGTTTACACTGCGGTCGGTACGTGTGGGTATGTGTGTGTGTGTGTGTGTGTGTAAGATGGAGGTGTGCATCTGTGTGTGTGTGTGTGTGTGTGTGTGTGTGTGTAAGAAGTGGGTTGTGCATCCATGTGTGTGTGTGTGTATGTCTGTGTAAAAGAAGGGGAGTGTGTGTGTGTTTGTGAGGGAGAGTGCACACACACCTGAATTTCTATGCCATGGCCAAGATAAACTGTGATCAGGTAGGTGCAGTCACTGGTGGAGTCATACACAGCTGGGTCCTGTGGTGGCATCTCAATGTAGCCCTCAGGATCCGTGAAGTTCATAGTACATGGGGCTGGAGGAGAAAGAGAGAGAGTGTGTGTGTGTGTGTGAGAGAGAGAGAGAGAGCAAGAGGGAAAGAAAGAGAGAGTGAGAGAGAGGAGAATGGAGGAGAAGAGAGGGGTTAATTAAAACAATGGGGAAAAAAGATATAGCTCTGACATTACCATTGCCTGTCCTTGTCCTTATACTCCCACCACCTGCTGTGTGTGTTTGAGTGTGTGTGTGCCCATCTGTTTGTTTGTGTGTATGTGTATGTGTATGTGTGTGTGTGTGTGTGTGTGTGTGTGTGTGTGTGTGTGTGTGTGTGTTCTGACCTCACACTCCTGTCTCCTGATCCTCACTGCCTCCCTTATTAATGCTGAAAGCTTCACCAACACCAGCAGCACATCAACAGCCCACCACCAGTGCACTGGGCAGGTGTGTGAGAGTGAGTGTGTGTGTGTTTGTGTTTGTGTATTTCTGTGTAAGTGAGTGAGTGAGTGTGTGTGTGTGAAAACATGTGTGTATGTGTGAATGAGCGTGTGCACCACAAAGCCACCAAAGGAGGGAGAGAGCTCAGATCAGAAAAATCTCACACGTGCACACACACACACACACGTACACAAGGCTTCAGTGCCCTTTCATTTAACTCCACTACATTACAACTCCCTACATCTATTGTAGCCGAGGACTAAGGGGAGTCAAGAAGGTCAAGGCTTCACTGGGAGGCAGTTATCAGTCGTCCTTGAGAACTCAGGAGCCGTTCTTCACTTCTGTAATAAACAGCCTGGCCCAAAGGACTTTATGGAACAGTGTGAGTGCTTGTGCTGAGAGAATAAAAGATCCTCAGGGAGGCTTTCCTGCCAGTACATGTTGTTAAACCTTGACCCTCTAGGCTACGTTTAGGATTTGTGTTTTATGTTTTATGTGTTTTATTCTATAGGAAAGCCCACAAGTCTGATCATTTGTGTCAGCAAAACTGACATGATATACCACTGAAAAAACGTCTGTTGCTGTTTACCTGTTGACTGTATTGTGGTGATGACGGTTGTAGTGATGGTGCTCGTTGTTGTCTCTTCATTGCCACTGGTCGTTGGTTGAGACTTGTGTGTTGTGACAGAACTGGAGTGGCTAGGCCCGTCTGCTGCCGCTGAATCATTAGCTCCGAACTTCTCATGCATCACGGAGGTGGTCGTCAGGACTTGAGGCTCCAGGGTGCTCTCTGTTCTGATTAGTTTATGATCTGATTTGGACTGGGTGTGTCCCTGAATGCTGATTGGTGAAGTGGTGGTTTGAAGGACAGGTGTTGTCAAGGCTTGAGTTGTTGGCCGTGTCGCCTTTTCGGCTGTCATGTCCATGTCTTTGGTGGTCCCCTTGCGTGCCACGGACACCAGCCTCCCTGAGATGCTGGCTGCTGTGGTTACTGTTGTGATGGGTGACGTGGCAGCCACGGTGACAGTGGTGGCAATATCGGAGAAGGCGGGCGCATCCTCGTGGGGCACCCGGTGTGAGGTGGTGGCAGGGTCCCCGTCATTAGGAACAAAAGCAGAGGAGGGTGGAGTGGGTGGAGGCTGCTCGTCACGGAAGAAGTGCTGGTCTCCGCTGAAGTCCTTGGTCAGGAGCGACTTGTGGAAGAGTAGGCCCTTCAGGTGAGGCTGCTGGGCTGGGTCGCTCAGAGGTGACATCGTCGTGACAACCTGACCCCCCCCACCGCCCCCACCTCCCGTGTCCAGACCAATCTCTCTCTCGCCATCCGAGTCTCCACCTCTCCAGGTGAGCTGTGTGCTCAACTCTGAGGAAACACAAAGAGTACAATAATCACATTACTTGCTGACCCACCAATCCACCCACCTGACCAACTGACTCAACCACATTTGGACCATCAGCAGGGCCAACCAGTGGTGAGATTCTAAACATTGTCATTGCTAACTTCCGACACTTTCACTCAAGGGCAGAACTGCCAAGATTATTACAGGTGTTGCCAACAACACTGTCTAGAATCAAGCTCTCATATCAATCATTCACAAAGCCATAGGATCTCCAACTGAGCTGTCAAGTCAAAACAAACAGTCATAAATTATGACTATGATTATTTTAAAGTTGGTATATTCATTCGAACAACACCACCACTCAGCAGACTATGGCTTGAGCACCGGAGTCCAGTTTCTTGCCCTCACAGTCCTTTGTTATGAGTTTGTGTGTGTGCCTGTGTGTGTGTGTGTATGTGTGTGTGTGTGCAGTTTTTTCACAGATCCCTCACTGTGACGTTTTCAATACAGCCCCCTAAAGCATAATGTTATTTGAACATGCTGCCTTCACAACGTAATGTGATTAGATACAATTCCAAAAGAGGGTTGAGAGGCTTAGCTAATGACTGTTTAAAAATGTAGATGAGCCTTTCAAAAAGAAAAAATGAAAAATAAATAAATAAATAAAGTAAAAGGGTGCCAAGTAGAACAGATAACCTTTGGCTATAATGGTTCATTTAAATGGCTTTTCCTCTCCGCCCCTCTCCAATTCATATTAGTGAAAGATTTGCCCCCCTTTTTATGACTAACAATTAGCAAACAGAATGAGAGGGAGGTGTAGAGTCATTACTCCCACCTGCTCTGTGTGCGGGGAAGGAGATGACAATCAGCAGACCCTCAGGGAGAGGAGAGGAGAGGAGAGGGTGCTTCACTTAGCCGAGAGAGAGGGAGAGAGAGAGGGAGAGAGAGGCTTCTTCTTTCTCCTCTCAAGAAGCGGCAGCAGCTGCCTTTGCTGATAGCAGACAGGCCCGGGAATCATCTCATCACGAACGATTCAATGGGAAGAATCATCCAGAGCTGAAGTCTCGTATTAGAGAAGAAATTGCCAGTTATATTAAAAGGTTCCCTTTCACAATTTGCCTCGCCATTTTTTTTTTTTTTTGCCGGGATTGACTGGTACCAAAATGAAGTCAAGCCGCAGCTGTGGCATTCATACACTGCATTATTCCTGCTTCAAACAAGAAAGTGAATCTTCCTCTTCTTAAGAGAATTTGAAAAGAGGCCCTTCTGATAAAAATCCACACTGGGATTGATGTGCCAATCTTCTGGCTCATAAATGCAGCCCAACAGCTCGAGAGTAGCGGATGTGAAGCATTTTGCTCAGAGTAATTATTTAAAGTTTGACAAGCAACGAAGCGCAGTGAATCTAATTACGGTTCCAGTGTCATCTGGCGAACCTGCGGACGCCTTTCAGGACCGAATGCTGAGACGGAGAGAGTGTGTGTGACATTATTATACATGCAGGCAGCCTTTCATCTTCGCCATATTAAACCCCACTCGTATCACATGTCGCAAATGCCTTTTTAAGAAGCCCAGACACAAGAATAATGACAATCTTGGCTTTCTGTCAGAACAGAGATTCTCTACAATTGTTCATTACCAGAAACAAGCTCTGCAATCAGTGCCATGCCTCAAAAAGGAGAGAAAGAAATGGAAAAAATAAAAAGAAATGAGAATTGGAATGGAAGCTGTGTGGCAGACGCCGTTAGATTGGAACTCTTTGAGATGGCAGATTAAAGCAATGTGAGAAGGAGATTGAGATGAATGGCAGACTACACTCAGATGTTACACTCCACCAACCCAGAGACATCCATCTCCTGCTCTTTAGAGAGGGAGAAGAGGACTAACAAACATGGCTGCTGCTACCAGAAAAGAGAGATTAGACCCTTTAGAAGCTGCTGTATAAATGCAAACGGACTCCTTCAGTCATGGTCCTCAGATGAACATTTGCAATTACCAACTCAGAGCATTTAGAAAGATGCATTCCTTTGGGAAGGAGTGGAAAGAGAATGAATTTGTCTGAGAAAAGCTTTGAAAAAAATTTCAAATTGTTTTCCATCATACCATCAAGTAACATGCTGCTGCTAAACATGTTGCTGTATGTCTTAATGTACCTGTTGAAAATCATGCTACCTGTAGCTGTACGTGTACCCATGAGCTGGTGATGCTATTGTGACTGATAGTACTGACTGTTCTCTCTCACACAAAAGCTACAAATCTAAAGCTCCCATGATCAAAGAGAGAAAGCGTCTCTTTAAGTCAAGAAATGGTTATAGCTAAGTGTATACAGTCTTTTGATCCTGTGACGCACACACACACACATAGCACACAGTGAAGTGAAACACAGTAACCTGGAGCAGTGGATAGCTAACAATAACAATTATATTGTCATACATTGTCACAAATAAACGTATGTAATTATGTAATTCTACATGTAAAAATGTAATATAGGCCTACCTCTTATAATTATGTAACAAGAGATTGATTCATAGTAGTATCAGAAAGTGCCTTGACCTGTGATTATACAAGTTACAGTGAATTTATAATGTAATTTATTTCAACTACAGTGGAATGTTTGGCTGGTGTAAGGATATCAAAGTAGCTTATCAGATCAAGATCATGATCAGACCAATGCTCCAAACTGTTTAAATGACTGTAATGTCTATTGGCTCTATCAGGAATCTGTATCCGTCTCTCAAAACACACACACACACACAAGGATGTGAAGACAGTCATCTGATCCTGCGTCCTCTGTGTGTGTGTGTTTGTGTGTGTGTGTGTGTGCATCCATCCATTTGTGTGTGTGTCAGTTCTGTGTGTCATGCTGGTATGGGCACTGGGCAGAGTGCCTGACTGAACCCTGAGCTCCAGGGGAGAGCTTTGTATGTGTGTGTGTGTGTGTGTGTGTGCATGTGTGTGTGAGTGCACGCATGCTGAGGGGCTTGGGAGTAGGCTGCTCTGAACCCTCCAGGCATCCAAAAACACTCAATAACAAATAACAAAAAGATCAAATGTGTGTCTATGTAGAGGTGAAAAGTGTTGCCTAGTCAGTGCAGAGGTACAGACAGACCTCCCCTTCTGGAGCCAGATTTTATCTGAAGGCTTTTTGTATTTTTATTCGCAAAGCAGTTCTAAATCCTCAGTACGGCTCCATTACCCCCAGAACACTTTAAACAGCCACTTTTAAAACTGGTTAGCTTGCACTAATTAGCACGTTCTCACTTGTATTGTCTAAGTCACAGTGGGTCTCTGGCTTGTGGAATGGAATACGGTCTCTTTTTTCTTTCTGCAGATAATTATCCATCCGTAGAAAGTTGAGCAAAATGAAAAAAAGAAGACAGAAAAAAGGACCCCCCCCCTCCCCCCAAAAGCTAACGCAAGGCTAATGTGAACTTTATAAAAATAAAATGTAAGTAGATTTTGATGTGAGTGATTGTTGTAAGGTACAGACTGCTCTGTTCTTGTCAGGTCATGGCAGCCTAGTCCTAAATCATCTCCTGAGTAGTCACTGAATTATTGAGTGTATTGGAGGGAGAGAGTGACAGACAAACCGCAGAAGGAATGAGAGAAGGAAAGAGGGGGGTAAATGACAAAGAGAAGAGAAGAGAAGAGAGATAGACAATATAGAAAACAAATGAGGGTGGGGGTAAAAGAGACTGAGTCAAAGGGACAGATAAGGACAGTGTCTGTATGACAGAGTGTGTATGAAACAGAGAGTGACAGGAGACAAAGAAAGTGTGTGTGTGTGTGTGTGTGGGTGTATGTGAGAAAGGGAGGAGCAGGAGGAATAGTAGATGTGTGTGGTAATGAATGGTAACTGGACTAAAGCCCCGTCCACACAACAGCGTTCCCTTTTTTTGGGGGGGGGGGTTCTGTGTCCACACACGAGCCGGAGCGAAAAATATCCACGTCCACGCGACAACGGAGCACTGAGTGACACAAACACAACTCTATTGTTTTTCCCGCTTGTTGTGTCACGTGATGGTGACAGATTGGCGACGTCATCGTTTTCAAAAAGCTGCGTTTTGCTTGTCCACACAGCAACTATACTACTGCGTTTTTAGATTTTTCCACTCTGAAACCCATTTTCAAAAAACCTTGTTTTAGGTCACCCAAAACGCCGGCGCTGTGTGGATGCAAAACCAAAACACATAGAAACTTCTCTGTTTTAACAGAAAAACGTTGCCGTGTGGACGGCCTCTAAGAGAGCACCACTGAATGACCAACCAGGCCTGAGGTCCTTTCCAATACAAACACACAAAATTTTTTTATAAGCATTCGTGACATACAGTTCACACAAACACACACACACAGATGCTGCTCCTGAAACTACATTCTTTCACCCAAGAAGCTCTTATCGCCCTAGTCTCATCTCTTTGCTTTCTCTACTGTGCCGTTCTCAACCCGTCTCCTTCTAATTAACTTCTCCAGTCACACCCTACAGAGTAGAACCTATGTGGGGGGGCTCGTAAGCGGAAGCATACTGACTGTCTGTCAGGATACAAAGAGCCTGTTCCACACCCTCCACATCAACAGCAGCAACGACTCAAAGACACAGACAGCTCAAAGGCTTTAGAACAAACAAGGAAAGATGTCTTCCAGAGACAAGTTAAGATTTTGCTAAAACAAATAGGGAATGCAGGGCATGCAGAGTTTCATCTCTAACAGGTGATAAGTCAACTTCTGTTTCTTGTCTATCCACCTCTGTTGTCTCTCCTCACTTAGACAACCCAGTGTACTTTTCTGGTGCAGAACAGTACGGTAGGGTTAGGTTTAGGGACATACACCTTAGCCAAATACTATAGACATAAACATAAATATAAAGTCATATGGACAGTAACATGCATTGACATATACTTACTATTCTAGTCATTTTAATTTATTTTCATCATAATTATCATCATATAGTTGTTGAGTGATTTAATTATAATACAATTTTTATTAATATGAATTACTTAATAGCTAAAGGAAAGTAACAATTCTGATTGATTTTGCACTTTTTCTCTACTCTATCTCTGTGCTGATATTGCTATCTGTTGGAGCACTCCTCCAGCCAGCCCTGGAGCCTGTGAGTGTGTGTTTGACACCGTAATTGGAGTGAGAGAGACAGATGGAGGCGGGTTCCTAATCAGGCGTGGGTGATATGGTGCAGTGAGGGGGCATGATGTTGTGAGGGGCCCGACTAGATGAAAGCGTGCGGTTTGACGCTGGTGTCAAACGAGACAAAGCTTGCGATGCCAGTGCTCCACTTTGAAGCACATAAGCATAGACATCCTGGGAGGAGTGGAGCAGGTAGCTATTGTGGTGTGTTTGTGTGTGTGTGTGTGTGCATGTGTATGTGTGTATGTGTGTGTGTGTGTGTGTGTGTGTGTGCGTGTGCGTGTGTGTGACAGAAAGGCAAAAAACTGCCTGAGCCACCAACACTCAACCCACCTTGAGAGCCGAGCCCAGGACCAGCTACTGAGGCATAACTAGGAATGTGGCCTATATGTCACCAGCATGTCAGATGTTTACCTTTGGACAGGCAGGCAGAGAGTGAACAAATGCCCCACAAATCAAAACATAAAGCTGCTGTCAAATTTTTGTTGCTGAGTTTGTGCTGAATGCAGCAGTGGTGCGTGTAGCAATCTGGGATGAATGTTTTAAGAGGCAAGTCAGACTGCATGAAAAATGCCTGACAGGCTTTCAAACTCTATAGTGTTAACTGTGTGCATGCTATGCGCTAGTGTGTGTGTGTGTGTGTGTGTGTGTGTGTGTGTGTGTGTGTGTGTGTGTGTGTGTGTGTATCAGACTGGTGTGGCTCTAAATTCTAATGGATTCTGCTTTACAGTTGGCAGGGCTGCTGTTGAGTCAGCAAGAGTGGTATTAAAAGCAGAGCGCAAACGCCCTGCTCTTTGATGTTGACAGATAGAGGCTCATTCATCAGTGGGATAACTTCATACATTTTTCAAAGCAATGGCTGAGCAGTTGACACTGCTTCAAAGGCCAGCACTGGAGAATACACAAGCACTAATAATTAAGTGTTGTTCTTTCAGTCTGAGTGAGTTTGAGTTATGAATAATGAATGAAGAAATTAATAAAAGAGGTTTAAAAAAATGGGAACAAATCACACCTAAGAACTATAATAGGACAGTACTTGTTGCTAAGGGGTGGTAAGTAAGTGGCACAGGCACTGTAACTATGCAGTGTCTTCCTCATCACTCAGCAGAGGGGTGAGGTGTGGTTTTCTCTTTAATAATAACTATTATTATAGTCATATTTTGGTTGGTAGACCAGTGACTCACCAAATGTTTCCATCAGGTTTGAAAATGTGTATCAGGGCATCAGATGTGGACAACACTAACTACAAGAGTATCCTAAGATGCATCATCTTTCAGTCACCTCAACCATCATGGTACGGGATGCATTTCACAGTAAGAGGGGAGATCACTGTGGCACACTTGACTGAAGCATCCACACCACATTTGTGTCCAAGTCATATGGGAATCCAGTCATTTCCCACCCCATCTCTCTCTCCCTCTCTCTCTCCCCCCACTACACACATTTGTTTCCTGTCACAATCTTTCCATAACCTCTGCAATGTAGAAACCAATGAAATCTAAATGAATGCGATCAACTGAACTTAGTAGATGCATAAAAAAAGACAGAACCAGTGATGTGTTTCATCTGTCCAAAAAGACAAGAAATCTAAGAAAATCTAAGAAAAGAAAAACAGGTTGTTTATGATCTAGATGTCCTCACAGCCACCTTGGCCCTTGCTTTAGCGACCAACTGCAAAACCTGCTACTTTTGCTATATAAACTGTGAGCCTTGTGTGAGAAAATAGGCAGAACCAGACAGTTTATATAAAAGTCTGCTGCCAAATCTGAGCTTATATTCTGGGAGAGCTCTGGCCAGAAACCTATCATTTTTAATGTTTTTGTTCAAATCTCTGGGCGTGAAAACTGTGTCTCTTCTGGCAGATGCTGTTTGCAAAAACCGTCAATTAAAATGTTCTGCTTGAGTCTCAGTACAAACTCAAATTGCAGAGCTATTTTGTGAATATTGATTGTATTGCGAGGGTACTTTTTGTCAGTAGCCACCAGATAAACACCAGAGCGGTAATTGTGTTTACCTAAAGGCCATATGCTCACCCTGGAGACCACCTTGTGACTCCATTGATTCTGGAACACCTCCTCCGTGGTGTAAATAGAATACATATAGAGATGAATAAGAGCCTGCCATCGAGTCTTCAACAGCAGATGTCAGATTGCTCACTGTCAGTTAACAGTATACTACATAACTCTATAACTGTCTAAGAGTTAAAACTGAGCGGGTGGGGGAGAGAGATGGGTGAGATTGGGAAATGATGGACTGCCACATTTGGGTACAGATCTAAGGTTGACCTGACCCAAAAAGGCATGTGTTGCTTAAATAGCCAGATGTGAAAGAGGTCGGACCTAAACAGGTGTGTGTTCGATCCATTGTGTTGGTTCTCATGACCGTAAGTCATATAGCTGAAATAGCCCAATCTGAAAGAGATCTGACCCAGACAGACTTGTGTTGGATCAGACCCAGACAGACTTGTGTTGGATCGGACCCAGACAGGCGTGTGTTGGATCGGTCACGTCGGTTCTGGGGCTTTATTTTCTGATGCAATGCACTCAGCGACATGATGTCACAAACTGGCACGAAACTTTGATTGCGGGCCTCAAAAGCAAAAAGTAAACTATTTCTTTTCCAAGTCTCTCTCCGTGTGACAGCTGCCAGACTGACTTACGTTTAACAGACAGCCCAAACAGCGATCGTTAATCTTACACAGTGAAAGAAGCAATTCTGCAGCTCTTTTGATGTAGCGGCTGGGGAGAGACATCCCCTTGCAGCCCTATTCTGTCACACGCGAAACAGCCCCACACCAAATGCGGCTGACATTTCTGACTAAACCTATGGAGAAAAGGTTATTACATGTTACTGTGGTGGAGGCTAGGCAGCACAAACACATAGAAAGAGAAAATAAATCCAGAGAATTATTCTTCTATTTACTCTACTCTATGATACAGAATGAAACATAATGCAGAACTCGCACCAGTAATTACCCAGCAGCACTATAAGTACATGAGGCTGCCTTTGTGTATGTTAATGGCGACCATTTATTATACTGTATTAGTGTTTTAAGTGATCAGAACAACAGAACACACACACACACACACACACACACACACACACACACACACACACACACAACACAGCTCCTGTACTCTAAACTGTTCTTGTCACTTTGCATTGCCTACATGCTAAATCTCCTAAATGCCTTGCTGAACATCAGTCCTTTAATGGGTTGGAGCACAACACTGAACTACAGTATCTACAATCCCTAAAACCCTTTTGGAGGATCCAAACTATTTTATCATTCTGTTCTACTCAGCAGGGGCTTTACAGTCTTTAGCTGGAGAGAGAGACAGAGGAATCTCTATGTGGGCTTCAGTGTGAGGGAGATGAAAGCTTGTGACTCAAGCATGGTTGGACGTGCTGAGAGAGAAAAACAAAAACATGATGAGAGGATAGGAGTGATGAAGATGGACACAGAGAAAGAAAACAACAGAAGTCTGAGATCTGTCAGCATGACCAGCAAGCTCGGCTCAGATCTGTGTGAGTGACGAGGACTTGGCATGACATATTCAGTCCATAGGCACATACACACACATGTGTGCACACACATATTCACACACACACACACACACACACACACACACACACACACACACACACACACACACACACACACACAGTGACAGAGACCTCTCAGGGGCCAACAAAAAAACCACAACTGGATACAGCAGTACTTATGAGGGTGTGTCACATCAATCTATCAATCAGCAAGAGAACCTAGAAATAGTGGCCCTGAGTCATTTCATATCAGCACAAAGAACTGAATATTTAAGCTTAAATTTATTCATTTATTTATGCACTTATTTCCTTATTTAGTTGTCTTTTCTGGAGACAGATACTGATACTTTAGAAAGTTTCTTCTACATGGAGAGATACAAACAGGCTAAATCTAATATTCAAAACATCCACCAGAGGCACTTTCTCTCCACAATAACGTGTTTGCACCCACAGCTAATACTAGTGGCGCAGCCTGGGATTGGCCCTGGTCTCCACTGAAGCTTTATGGTCCCTGGCCAAAGATAGATTTTGTCTCTGATGGTACAAACACACACACACACACACACACACACACACACACACACACACACACACACACACACACACACACGTTGCTGCATTCAACTCTGCACCACAGCAGAATATCAATGTCCCCCATGAATGGCCACTTTCACATGAAGAGGGGGCTTGCCAGATTGCACCCCCCCCCCTCCCCCTCCACACACACACATACACACATTTTCTCAGGGCAAACAAGAGAAACTGAGAGAAACTATATGCACTGTTGTTGAGTTTTAACATTATAACCAGAGTCAGTGATCCACCAACAGTGTTGGGCAGACGCGATCACCAAGACATGTCATTAAACTAAACAATTGGCTGTGCTTGCTGGTTTAGAAATGGAGGCTATGTGGAAATGTGTTTCTGTTTCTGTTCACTTGGCAGACACCAAGAAATGGAATGTACCCTTTTCATCAATATCCAACATGCTGAAAATGAATTTCAGGTAAAAGCCCTGCATTCTATTGCTTTGAAGGTTTCACTTATTTGACAGGCCATGCTTTGCCACTTGAGTTATACAAATTAGTGGAATTAGAGCATACAACATCACATCAGGAGGATGTAACTATCGTTGGTGGACAGGTAAGTGTGACTTCATAGACATTTGTGCCAAGACCAAGCAGGAGGATGTCACATCTCTGAGGACTTCTTATTGAAGTAGCCTGATCCGGTGCATCACTCTCTCACCATGGTGAAGGGCTAGGCCCTCACTCAGAGCCCACCCATCACCCCACCCCCACCCCAGCCCGCTCTCCACTCAGCATATCACCATTCTGGACCTGAGCTTTCCTAAGTAGGGCCATAACTTCCCTCCTTGCCATTACGGCCACTCTGGCTGTTCCATTTCAATGGCTGCCTGGCGATCAGACATTCTTGGTCTGAGTCATAATGGGGTGGACAAGCTCATAAACTGTGACCTCATGCTGGAATGGAACTGCAATGGCAAAAAGACACTTTTCAAACAACAGACACACTGAAAAACTATGTGCGGAGAGAGAGAGGGGGGGGGATAGAGAGAGAGAGAAAGAGAGAGCATTTGAAAAGCATTAAGTATCTGGAAGCAAACTTTTTTATGGCATAGGCACTTCCAGGAAAAGTTTCCTTTTAATCTAATTTCCTTGTTAATCATTAATTTTCCCTCTTTTAATAAGGACTAATAAGAGCTAATTGATGGTGGTGGGTTGGTGGTGGGTGTACGTGTGTGTGTGTGTGTGTGTGTGTGTGTGTGTGTGTGTGTGTGTGTGAGAGAGAGAGGTGGGGCATGAAAAGGAGGCAATGCTTTGGCACTGAATGAGGTCATCTCTCACAGTGTCTTGTGTTCTGCTTTTCTCAGACACCGCCTGTGGCAAATGCAGTTAAGAACGCTTACCACTAGATAAATGCAGTACTTTTACGGTTAACATTGTTTGCCTTTACTGTGTTGAATGTTAAAAGCATTGCTTTAAATGTTGCTTTCAGTAAACACTGTTGTCCCATTTTTCTGCCATTGCTATGGGCCCACACACAATGCTATGTCTCAGATAGCTTTTTTCTCTTCAGTGTGTCTTGGTATAATAAAGTTGATTGTGTTAGTATAATATAACAACCAGCCACCAAAGGAGGTAACATTTGTTGTAACATCAGGCATGGGTTGGAGAGCTGGCTGCTTGAAGTATTACAGCAATATCACCAGTGAGAGTAACAGCGGAGCGTGAGGCACAAATGTTCGTTAAGTTCAGTGTTCTATTTTCGCAAGGGGGGGCGAGAGGGGGGGGGGGCTATCCCCTATTATGCAGACCAGAGTCGAACCCTCATGACGTTATGAGACACTCCCACTTATGCAGACCGGAATCTATTCACATCTGCTCCCACTGTAACGTATTATGTTGCTCTATCTTGGTCAGTATTCAATGAAGGTGTATAGCTGTCTGTCAATGTCCCACCTCACACGGTGCCGTCTGCGGCAGGATCCCCGTGACTAATAGTCAATCAGGTGCTATCATTAGCCGGAGTAAAGCTGCTTCCTGGCAAATTGAAATGTGAGTGATCTGCCCCGCTTCATGGCTTCTTAGTCAGCCAAGTGGGGGTGATATTATCTGTAAATGGATGATGCTTCTTCTCTACCTGCGCTCACAGGTCTTACAGAGAAAATGCTAGAAGGAAGCAAAGAGATCACACGCCACAAAAAATAAGGGAATTGGCAAACATTTATACATGCTTGAGCTTCTAGTAACATCACATTTACACAGAAATGTAAGATGTGTCAGTTTGTATTGCTGGAAGAGACTATAGGGTTTGGACCGGCAACAGAATGTAAGTTAAGCAAAATGTAACCTCCAAGTAGGCATGGCCATTGCTGTGCCAAACTTTGAGTGTATTTGAAATATAAAATGCCACGATTGCATTGGGCTGCATTGCTACCCGTAAATGTGTCTTCTACATTATTAGACAGGTTAAAGGCTTAAGTTTCGCTTCTGTGTTGATTAACCGGATGAAATTGCAGGGCCCAGTATGCGCATGTGGTTCCTCTGAGACGGGTAACACAGATTGGCATGGCTGGTACTGCCACCGGGCCTCCTGGCCCAGGATTTAATGGAGTTAGCGAAAAGGCCAAGTGGTCCCTTACCCTCACAGATGGCATTTCAGAGGGCATCAGAGATTTGGCACAGGCAACTCACTCTCACCATGCTGATCAGCAGGCTGGCATATGAAGCCCCTTCTCTCTCTCTCTCTTTCTCTCTCTTCTTTGAATCTTTGATTCTCTATCTTTCTCTCCATCTCAATCTGTATCCTGAAGGTACACATCTTGTGAATCATGAATTAATCAATAAATCTAAATATGATTTAAAGATCTTAAAGATTACATATTATACATAAAATAGTTGTAATCATAATAACACTACTATTCTATATCTATTAAGATAGAGCTGCAAAATAACAGAAGGCACCTTATTAAACACACACACACTCATGTGCACACACAATGACACAGACACACACACTCCTGTACTCTAAATTGTGTTTCTTGTCACTTTGTATTGCCTACAAGCCCTTAAATCTCCTAAATGCCTTGCAGAACAGCAGTCCTCTAATGGATTGGAACACAACTCTGAACTACAACACCCACAATCCCTCAAACCCTTCTGTTCTCAAGGAGGAACCAAACTTTTATCATTCTGTTACACTCAGCAGGGGCTTATAATCTTCAGCTGGAAAGAAAGAGAAGAGTCTCTATGTTTGCTACACACACACACACACACACACACACACACACACAGTCTCTCTCTTTCTCATCTGCTCTTTCATCTCTTATTCATCTGAGCAAATCTACCAGAGCTTCTCTCGCACTGTCACCTGTTCACATAAACATTAGCAGCAGTGGATACACACATACTGAATATCTGTATTTCACATAAAGTTGGATGCACACACACATACTGAATATCTGCGTTGTACATAAAGTTGAATACACACACACATACTGAATATTTGCATTGTACATAAAGGTGAATACACACACACACTAAATATCTGCACTTCACATAAAGGTGAGATGTAAAGCAGACATATATAGCAGATGCTTTTATCCAAAGGGACTCCAGTCCCCCAAAGGCACTCCCAATGACAGGGGAAATTGGACCCATGCTAGCTGATTGTGAAGCAGTGAAATAAGCACTCTCCAACATGCCCACAATTAATATTAACACAGCATTAATACTAATGTGTCACTGAGGCATCCAAAACGTCCTATGCTTTGACATGGAACAACTTGCTTCTGGTAATTACAGTGTTTGCTTTTCTTGTTTCTGTTTCTTCGCTCAAGGAGTCCTCATGCCTACAATACTTAGAAGACTGCAGAGAATAGTAGAATAGCGTATGTGTAGTCAAGCGACTCCCCCCTCCCTTTCTTTCCCCACCCAAGTCACTTATCAGGCTATTGAAAAGCCCAGTTCTCCAAAGACTTGGCTTGCTGAATAGGCGGTTCAGTAGTCTGGCTGCATGTTCTGCTGAAATTGCCTTTATGCATCCTGACAGGGGGATGTCAGTGTGCCGGGGCAGCCAGAGAGCCCTGTGAGTACACAAGTCTGGGTGCACAAACAGCGTAAACAATGAAGCAAAGCGCTGTGTCTATGGGGAGCCGTGGAGAAATGCTATATCAGAGTGGACACTGATGGATGAAGCTCTGCACCTCTCCTCTCTATCCTCCCCTCTCCTCTGCTCTCCTCTCCACTCATTCTCTTTCCTCACCTCACCTCACCTCTCCTCACCCCCCATCATCTCCTCACCTCTCCTCTTCTCCTCTCTGCTCCTCCCCTCCCCTACCCATTCCACTCTTCTCCTTTCCTCCAACCCCTCTCCCCCTCTCTGTGGGCTTGTTAGACAGCAGAAGCGCTCCAGGCTCTGGCAGGACCATTTTTCCCAGATAAAAGGTGACCTCCTGGAGGAATTATCTCTGGTCAGAGAGGAGCTGCAGGGGCTAGGCAGGTGGGTAAATATTTTGAGACTGTCAAACAGCAGGCCCTGCTGAAGGAGCCTGGGACAAGGCTGGGGTTGCCCTGCGCAGAATGAAAATGAGATAGCGGAACAGATGAGTTTGTGTTGTATAGCATGAAATCAGAAGGGAAATGGCCACAGAAGAAGTAAACTACGAGTGTGTTTTCTCTCTGTGTGTTTCAGTTTTGTTATACCCAGTACCTATATGCATGTGATAAAATTTCCTTGTATCCTTGTATTCTGGAAAGTTCTGTCTCAGACATCACAATTATGAGAAATTGACACATATCAGTTGTTTTCATAGTCAAATAATTATTTTCTTGATTAACTGATTAGTTGTTTGATTGCTAAAATGCCAAAGACCAAAACTCACCAAAGGTTTACCAGGGTCTTAGATTGTCTTCATACCAAAGGTTTTTAGAAGAGCTATTAGAGCTGACTATTTTTTGCAATAATGGAATTTTGAGGTATTTTCCACAAGAAATGGAACAAACCAATCAGTCAGTGCCAAAATAGTTGTTGATTAATTCATTACTAACAACCAATTGATTTATAGATTGTGACTACTAATAACCAGTCGATTTGAAAAGCAGACAAGCAGATGATTTTATACAAAGGGACTTCAGTCCCCCAAAGGCACTCCCAATGACAGGAGAAACTGGACCCATGCTAGCTGATTGTGAAGCAGTGAAGTAAGCACTCTCCAACATTTCTGAATTTTGAGGTATTTTCCACAAGAAATAGAACAAACCAGTTAGTCGATTGCCAAAATAGTTGTTGATTAATTCATTACTAACAACCATAGAATGTTACACACAACAATGTTACCACAACATTCTTGTAGGAAGTAGGGGTATGGTGGCCTGAAAAGGTCATACAACAGAAACCACAGCAGCATTGCAATCAAAGCTTTACCCCATTCCTCAGGAAGCAACGTATTACAGTGAGAGAATCAATACAAAGCGACTGAAGTATGTCCTCCTGATGAAAGAGTCTGTCAGGCTGAATGTGTGGCTCCCTGTATATGCTATGCAGCAGTGAAGAGAGCTGGGGTAAGAGCAGATGAGGTGAGAGGAGCAGAGATCTGCATTCAGACACACACTGCCTTCTGCTTAATGAGGAAGGCTACAGCTCCAGGGACAAGTGATTGGTCTGAGGCTTCGACACAGTCTAGCCACAGTCTAACCTCTCCTCACACTACACTTCTCACTGATTTGTGTTCAGTTGTTTTTGATAAAAGTGTCCTGCAGCAAAAAGACTGAAAAGTTAAAGGTGTTTTGAAAAGTGTTTGGTGCACACACTGCATGAATATAGTTTTATTTATTTTATTGCCGTCTTATATTTAGTTTTTGGTTTTATTTGACTTGTCTGGCTTATTTATTTGGGATGCCCAAGGCAAGATGTCCGCTTGCACCCACAGGAATGTTATTGATGAGTTCCTCTCCTCCCAACATCTCTATTATATGAAAATGCTGTATGTATACATACATATGTATACACATATACATATATACATACATCTTATATCATCTTTATCACCCTCTTCTGTCCATCTCTCTCTCTCTCTCTCTCTCTCACACACACATAAAATTAAATTATTCTGTTACATATATTAGAAGCATTGAAATTAAAGACCTCTCAAATTCCATTAAAGGCAATGTCATCTCAATCACAAGTAAATTACCCTCAGTAATTAATGATAGCCACTTTTGCAATGCCTGGATGCGAACACAAACCTACTAATCTCTGGTAACAATGAAGGGCATGATTGACCACAATTATAATTCCAACTAAACTAAATGGGCCAGAAATCAATCAACCACAAATACATTTATTCCAATGTGTGTGTGCGTATGTGTGTGTGTGTCTGTCTGTCTGTCTGTCTCTGTACTGCCTGAGACACTTTTTTGGAATTTTTTTTTTTTTAATCTGCCAAATGTTATCAGCAAACCCGGCAATATATTGTACAGTAAACACTGACATATTGACAGAGACAGTGAAAATATAAAGCCAGGGCTGCTGTTGTGATCTCATTAAAGCAACAACCATAGACTGCTTGATCTTTGACAACAAACACTACTGTACCAGCCAGTTACTGCACAGCGGTACACCACTGGAAACACACAGGGCAATTTAAAACATTTGGTCAAGTGCTGCATGGAGACTCATGGACATTATCTAGACCTATCTAGTTCTCTGACTGGGAAAGTGAAGGAGCACTCCAGACATTGGTTAAGCTCAGTCCTCCTCACTGTGGGGAAAAGTGTCTCTCACAGTGAGTGCTGTGCACAGTGTGTGTGTGAGAGAGAGAGAGTAAGAGGGAGAGACAGAGAGAGAAAGTGTTGTGTGTATGTGTGTGTGGGAGGGGGGCAGGTACTAGTAGCGGTGTATTGGCGGTAAGTGGGTTGTGATTTTGCTCTTTTGGGGGGCAGAGAGCACGTCAGGAGGAATAATGAAAATGATCTGCGACCTTTTCGTCTCTCCACCACCACTATCACCACCCCCTTCCCTTCTTCCTCCTGCACCATGCCAGAAATGTCAAGACATTCAGGGGGAAAACATTATTACAAGGTTATGGAGGGCACAAGCCAGCACAGAGCTCTGTGAAATGAGTCACACTCTTTCTCTCTCTCTTTCTCTTTCACTCTCTCTCTTTCCCTCTGACTAAGCAAAATCTTTTCTCTCTCTTCATCACTCCATCTCTCACCAACTCTTTCTCTTCTCTCTCTTATCCCCCTCTCACCTCTCCCCCTTTGAGTAGTCTAGGCTTTCTCAGGAGGTCTCGGGGGAGTTCTGAGAGCCTGTTGAACTGTAGTCATAACCTCCTGCCCATCACAGACCCCGACCTTCCCTCCTCCCGAGACAACTGCCTCACACTCACTCAGCAAACGCACGGACAAACCAATAGGGCAGCAGCCAGCTCAGAGAGCCCTTGTTAAACCCAAACACTGAGAGCTGCCCCAGATGTGGGCCAGATATGATCCAGATCCATGCAGAACCCTGGACGACAGTGATTCTATTTCCTCGTACAACACAAGTCAACATCAACGATGCATCAAATGGTTATCCTCATAATGTCAATTCTTTTTTGACTATTAGGCTTATTTACATTGTTTATTTAAGCCATATGACTACTTTATACTGCTCATTTCAATAGTCATGTAATGTAATGTCATGTAATGATGTCATATAATATAATATATATATATATATATATATATATATATATTAATATATTAATATATATATATATATATAATAATAATGTCATTTTAACATTCTTTGGACAAAAGCATCTGCTGAGAACCATAAACATAATTGTAATCATGATGGTGGAACAATGGTAGACCGGTTCACAAATGGTCAGTCTGGGTCCAGGGACTGCTTATCTAGTGGATGTCTCCTTACCCAGTGGACAGATATCACTTTGAGTGACTAAATCCCACTCACTTTACTTATGCTGATACCTGCTACTAACATTCATGTCTACTATGTATGTCCCGCATGATGGGATTAATCAGTTTATTGTCTTCTTCACACACGTTTTCGCTTGTTGTATGAGAAGGAGTTCTTTTCTCTCATATTGGGATCCAGGACCTATAAAGAATCAGCCTGAGGCATCAATGCTCTTCGAAATCAACACTGAGTAATTGGCAAGAGCGTCATTCAATACCAGCACTTTTTCAAACACTCAATGCATCTCCCAGCTTGCATCACTGCTAGACATTCATAATTGCACTGCTAAACATGGTTAGTGCTTGTGGGTGTGGGTAGGGGCGTGCTTGATTTGATAAACGCATGTAGTGCCTGTAGGCAGTGATCTCCAGGTGCATGTCGTCATTGTCAAGCTGAGGAAATTACCTTTCCAATTTCCTCAGCAGTGGTGAACTTTCATCTCTGCTCCTGTCAGCTCTAGCTGAGAGCAAAAGCACCTCAGGCTCTTAAATGCACACATGCATTCTCTCATTCTCTCTCTCACACGCCATCTCTCTTCTCTCACTCTCTCTCCCCCTCTCCCTCTCTTCTCATTCTCTCTCTCTCACTCGGTCACCCAAAATTCTCTCTTCGTCCTCTCCTCTCTCTTGATTTTCTTGCTTTCTCTCTTTCTTCCCTCCTTCTCTCACTGCCCTCTCCCGCTCCATTCTCTCAATCACTCTCTACTCTCCTCTCTCTATCTCTCTCTCTATCTCTCTCTCTATCTCTCTCTCTCTCTCTCTCTATCTATCTATCTATCTATCTATCTATCTATCTATCTATCTATCTATCAGTCTCTCCTGACTCAGACATTCATGTTGTCACATTGCTCAGCACTTTTAGCGCAGATTGAATCTTTGTCCCTCTCGAGAAGATCAAAGGGCCATAAAGAAGTGGATGAAGACGTCTTTATGAAGGTGGGTAGAGGATTGAGGCTGACACACATCCGAAGAATGAAAAGAATCTCCCTTGTTTATTCTCTGGCCTATACAACTTCATCCTCCTGAGAGTTAACCTGCCATACAGGTGCACTGGAAAGACCAGGATGGTGGAAAATAGAGAGATAGAGAGCGAGAGAGAGAGTGAGAGAGAGAGAGACAAAAGTTCCATTCAGTTAGAAATGAAGACAGGCATTAGTGCCGTCAAAGAATGTGATGTGCTGAATTATTCGTGGTCAAGGACAAAAAGCCTGTGGGATGTGTGTGTGTGTGTGTGATTAAGTGTGCATGCACACGTGTACGTGTGTGTGGGTGTGTGTGGGTGCGTGTGATTGAGTGTGTGTGTGTGTATGTGTGTGCTTGTATGTATGTGGGGTTGCTGTTGGGGAGTGATGAGTTATCAATGTGAGCTCAAGGTGGAGAAAGACAAACAGAGAAGGCCACAATGAGAGATGGTTGGATAAACACTGGGAGATGAGAGGCCCACTCCTTCTCCTCCTCCTCCTTTTCATCTCTCTAGGAGGGTCTGCTTTATTTGTTTATCTCTTCACCCTCTTCTCCCCCTCTTTCTTTCCACCTCTGCTTTGTCTCTCTCTCTCACTCAATCTTTTCAATTATTTCTCTCCATTTTTTCTGTGGTCTTGAGAGCATGTGATTAAAAGATCCAGGAATATCTGCTTTATTCGTTTATCTCCCTCATTCTCTCATCTCACTCATTTTTTTCCACTTTCCTTCCTTTTTCATGCTCTCTCTCTCCTCTTTCCGATCTGTTTTCCTGCACTCTCGGAGGCGTGTGATTAAACGTGAGAGGGACGCGGCCACTGAGCTGTCAGTTTGACTGTGAAAGTGACGACGGCTCAAGGTGAAACAACAGCTTTCCACTTCAGGAAGAGAGGAGGCAGACAGAGTGCCTGTGGGGGTGCTGCATGTCTAAAGTCTGACTCACACACACACACACACAAATGCACATAAAGAAAACACAAACACAAACACACACCCATCTCCACACAAACACACATACGCACATACTGATGCATCTCATCGTCACCCAAACAAGTGCGACCACAAACACACACACACACACACACACACACACACACACACACACACACACACACACACACACACACACACACATCACATCACAGCTCTGCTGGCCCTGATGTGACAGCCGAGGCCAGCTCATAGTACCTGCAGCCAGGCTCCTCTTTCTCACTACCCTGCTTGGTGTTTGGTGCTTGTCAGCCCTGTCAAGGTCAATTAGAGCTAAACTAACACTCTAACACTACCCGCCAAGACACTTTAGACCACTGCCACACACACACTAAAATTCTAATACTCCCTATCCAGATTCTTTAGACCACTGCCACATACACACTTGGCCACTCTACAGACTGGATTTGTAGTGGGACACGTAGACAAAACACTTCATACATGTAGATTTGTTTGCAAGCCAAAAATAGGAACCAGTGATGATCATCAAAGTTATGTTGACTGACAAGGAAATAAACTGTGCCCTTGGTTTCATTCAGTTTCGGTTTTGTTCTACACGGGGACATCATCTCGCTGTAGGGGGAGCCGAGAGAGCCTCTTCACCCAGTAATTAGCCATTTGAAGCTGGTAAATTAACCTAAACACAGTATAAAAAGTTGCCTCTCTTTAAACCTCACACACAACTTTCAAAAAGAAACGTTTTCTTATCAGGTATGTGTCAGTAAAAAATAAATCTAAGCACAGTCAAGAACACTTGGCCTTTGTCAGTTGAACCAGTTCTGCAGTTACAAAATATTACAGGATTTTTTAAATGGGACCTTAGGAACAATTTTAAGAAAACATGCTTGTGTAACATGCTTGTCTTAGCGTCTTAATGCTCAGTGCATTAAAACTAAATAAGTTAGGAATTCTAAAACGTATGATATTACAGACACAACCCAAGATGAGATATCAAGCCACATAAGACAATGACGAAAGAAAACGAAAGATGGACGAAGTCCAAATAGCAGTGTGTGTAACGGTATAAGAATGAACAATTCCAGGGTAATAAAATAATTGTGTTCATAAGTCTACTATGTAAGTGCTGACGCCAAGTAACTCTTATGACAGGAGACTGGCATGGAGACTTTCAGACTGAAAAACGAGTTGTGATGGACTTTGGTGCTAGCCGGGCTAGTGCCACCTAGTGTTTCTGCTCAATTTGTTATAGCTCCAACACAGTGTCAGGGGGCCAGGCGTAAGCTTCGGTTTCAGCTGGGATGGGCCAATCAGTGAACAAAGGGTGGGATGAAAGCAATAACACTGAATTAAAATGGTCAAAAATCAAGCGTGTAACATACGTCACGACCAAACTGAAGCGATTGGTTGAAGGAAAAATAAATTTCCCCCTGTGGAGCAAATGCATGCCAACTGACAAGTTTCAGACACTTTGCATGACGTGAAAGGATGTGAAAGTGGCTAATGCATCAGGCTATTTTGGAGCTGCATAAAGCACTGAAACTACTGGAAACAGGGCACATATTCACAAAGCAGACCTATGTGGAAATCTCAGCAAGATCAGCTTTAAATGTCAACTCCTCCAGCCAATGCTGTGTGTGCCCATGTATGTGTGTACACATATAAGTGTGTGTGTCTGTGTGTGTGTGCATGTGTGTTAGTGTGCATTATTTTCAGAGCAAATTTACACAGCTCTTATTTTACAGCATTTAACAGCACATGAACATTGCAAATGGCATTTGCATTTCCCTCAGAACCATATTCCCTGCTTGGTCCTTCTTGGTCTAAAACATTTTCTTCAGAAATATACTTTCTACTCGGTCCAAAACATTTCCCTCAGAAACATACTTCCTAGTTGGTCCAAAACACCTGCTTCAGTAACATAAGCCGTGTTTCCAGTCAACTAGATAGATAGATAGATAGATAGATAGATAGATAGATAGATAGATAGATAGATAGATAGATAGATAGATAAAAGCTTAGTCCAGTCCTTGATAGATAGTAATACAATGAGATGGGTGGGTGGTGGTGGGTCTGTGTAATGAGCTGATATAGCCCAGTAGGTCTTGACTTGGGTGGGGTAAGTTAACAGGGAAAGTAAAGAGTAGACCAGGTGAAGTCCAGGCATAGGACATGGGGTCACTGTGCGGTGTAGAATCAATCAGACCAGTCCCTCACACCTCCTCTGTGTGGCGTTGTAGAGCTGTATGACTTGTGGGACAAAGAACCTTCTCAGCCTGTCAGTTGAGCATGTCAGGGACAGGAGTCTGCCACTGAACATACTCCTCTGTTTGAAGAGTGTGTTGTGCAGGGGGTGGTCATTGTCCAGTATAGATCAATCTGCTCAGGGTCCTCTTTTCTGGTACTGATAGCACTGACTCCAGTTTCATGCCAACAACAGAGCCAGCTTTTCTCACCAGCCTATCTAGTCATCCAGCATCCCTTGTCCTTGTGCTGCCTCCCCAGCACATCATAACATAGAAGAGGAAACTGACCATGATAGATTGGTAGAACATAAGGAGGAGTTTGCTGCAAATGTTGAAGGACCCCAGCCTGCTTGTGAAAAAGAGCCTGCTCTGCCCCTTCTTGTAGAGTGTGTCAGTGTTAACAGACAGTTTCTTGTCAAGATGTAGTCCAAGGTATTTGTATCTCTACATCCACCCCATTAATGGTGGCAGGCAGCATAGGAGGGGCTAACCTCCTGAAGTCCATCACATTTTCTTTGGTTTTGGTGGTGTTCAACTGTGGATGGTGGAGGGTGGAGGTGGGGGTGGGGGCACTGCAGTGTAACGCAGGTTGTATCACAGGTTGGCAATGAAGGTGAGGGTTTGATGGCTGTGTCATTACCAGACAATGCCCAGAGGTCAGTGTCCAGTAGAATGTCACAGGTTGGCGATGGAGGCGTGGGGTTGATAGCTGTGCAGTCAGCACACAGTGGCAGAGGATGTGTTGGGATGGTCACTGCAGCAGTAACATGGCGGGGCCATTAGCAGTAGTTGCAGAATCATCAAACCTGTTGTAGAAAGTATTAAGATGGTTTGCTCTGGCCACATTGCCGTCTGTCCTAGTGCTATTTCCACCGCATCTTGTAGTCTTTATGTGGGCAAGAACATTTTTCATCTTAAACGCATGTTTTACAACTTAAAAAAATGCCATGTTGGTCTCAAGAGTGCACTTACTGCCAGCTGCTATGGTTGCATTCCATTTTGTGTTTTATTTCACAAAAAGGAAAAAAGCGACAAAATAATTGAATTTGTTTTGTTTTATTACCACTGCCTTCAGGAAACACACATAGAAAAGTAAACAACTTGATGAGTAAGGATATATCTTGGTGAGATATATCCTTACAGTCTTCTTAGTGCACTAAGAATGAACAGTATCGGAAACTGGACCCATATTACCTTCTTAAAAATTTAAGAGCACACACATACACACACACACACACACCTTGTCTGATTCGCATGTTGTCTGCCTCAGTAGCTCCCAGCCCTGGAGGAGAGGAGTCATGGAGCTGAGGGCAGGCAGAGTCACACACACACACACACACACACACACACACACACACACAAACACACACACAGAGCACACCACAGTGGGCAACAGTTAGCCATGCTGACCTGCTCAATGGGGCCTTGAAGGCTTCATGTCTAAACTCAACGCATCTGTGAGCGTGAATAAGTATGACAACTCGTGTGTGTGTGTGTGTGTGTCTGTGTCTGTATCTGTCTGTCTGTCTGTGGCTGTGTGTCTGTATGAAAGAGAGAGGGAACTGGCAGCAATCCCAAGGTCACTTGGAGAGAGAGAGAAAGTGAGGCATTCACAGAGGCCACATCAACAACAGAATGACTGAGTTTTATCTCCAGCAGGTCCTTTTGCTTTCGGTTTATTTTGCTTTCAAATGTTGATAGCAGTCTGAATTCAAACGTTAACTTCATTCCAACATTTCATCAACATTCTTTCCAACCCAATCCAATCCGAGCAGATCAGTTCAACTCAATTCAATTTAATTGAACTCAACTTAATTAAAACTCACGGATGGTGAGTTGAGTCTGAAGTGATACAGTTTTTTACTGTAAAACAGTCATGCTGCTGGGGGAAGAACTGACTTGCAGGTGTGTGACAGAGGTGCTGCTTCCCTGTTCTCTGTGGTGTCATTACAATCCACCCACAGCTAAGGACGCAAATACATCAATCATAGGAAATCCAATTGTCTTCAGTTCCTTGCATAATTTATGTATGTATAGAATTGCACTATTGTATAGATTACGCAATAATTTCATAGTATCCTGTGACGTACAAAATGAAGATAACAGACAATAGCCCGTCTTCTGTCCTAGATGTCCGGTGACTACTAAGGATCTGCCCCATAACGATGGTGAAAGTACCTTTCAGAATGGATTCATAAATGTGTGATGCAGAAACACTTGTCAATGGTCACAATGAGTTATGAAGAGGTGCTCACTTTTGCACTTCAGAATGCGTAATATAGTAAGAACTAACAATAGCCATATTTGGCTTGGTCGCTGTCTGTGGTCCTGGAACGCCTATAGTGTTAGAGTTTAGAATTGCATATAGGAGAGTTAAGGTTTGCTTATTGGAGAGTTTAGTGAGAGAGAGACTGGTAATATGATCTTACATGTAAAGCCACTGGGAGGAGGGTTTGCAGTGGCATAGCATATCATGTAGTGGACAACTACGGAGGCATTTAATCTCTTAGAGGTGAATGTGGGGCAAGTGACAGTTGTCAATCATCCAGAAGACTCCTCCCAAGCTGTGTTTAGAAAACACTGTTTCATATTTACTCTCTCTTTCTCTCTCTGCTGTGCATCTCTTGAGTGCCTGTGTTATAATAATAATTATTATCATTATAAAATAATATGTAATATTTATATTTACTCTATGCTGTGCCTGTGTATATAATACATTATTTCCTAATTAGTGTCTCTGCTGTGCCTATGTCCTGCACCCCCTGGTCCCTGTGCACGTGTTTGGCAAGAGGGGACTTTGACTCAGTCCCTCTGAGTGTTAGTGTGATGGGCTGCTATAGTTGCCCTTTTACATGCAGTCCAGATAGGCCCATAATACTATCGACCTAATGACTGCTGTGTAAAGTGTCAGTGTGTTTGTCTGTGTGTGTGTGTGTTCTTAGAGTGGCATATGAAGCCACAATGTGGTCACCGTGGGCTGCTCCTATTTTGGACTGTAGAAGAGAGAGAGGGGAGGCTGTATGCAGCTGAGTGTGTGTGTGTGTGTGTGTGTGTGTGTGTGTGTGTGTGTGTGTGTGTGTGTGTGTGTGTGCGTGTGTGTGCGTGTGTATATGAGAGAGAGAGGGGAGGCTGTATTCAGCTGAGTGTGTGTGTGTGTGTGTGTATATGAGAGAGAGAGGGGAGGCTGTATGCAGCTGAGTGTGTGTGTGTGTGTGTGTGTGTGTGTGTGTGTGTGTGTGTGTGTGTGTGTGTGTGTGTGTGTGTGTGTGTGTGTGTGTGTGTGTGCGTGTGTGTGTGTGTGTATATGAGAGAGAGAGGGGAGGCTGTATTCAGCTGAGTGTGTGTGTGTGTGTATATGAGAGAGAGAGGGAAGGCTGTATGCAGCTGAGTGTGTGTGTGTGTGTGTGTGTGTGTGTGTGTGTGTGTGTGTGTGTGTGTGCTGTATGCAGCTGAGTGTGTGTGTGTGTGTGTGTGTGTGTGTGTGTGTGTGTGTGTGTGTGTGTGTGTGTGTGTGTGAGAGAGCGAGAGAGAGGAAGATGTATGCAGCTGAGTGTGTGTGTGTGTGTGTGTGTGTGTGTGTGTGTGTGTGTGTGTCTCTGTGACATACATGAAGCCTCAATGTGATCACCATGACCTGCTTCTGTTTTGTAGATGAGAGAAAGAGGAGGAAGAAAGAGATATGTAATGAGAGAGTGTCTTTATGTGTGTGTGTGTGTGTGTATGTGTGTGTGTGTGTGTCTGAGTGTCTGAGTGTGTGTGTGTTGTATGTTGATGACTACCGGGTAGTGATGAGTTTCTGTGCATTTATGAGATAGAAATGATGGAAGAAAGAGGGAGAGAGAGAACATGTGTGTGTGTGTCAAAAAGAGAGGGTAGAGAGATGAGTGTGTGTTGATGTCTTCTGATGAGAGTGAGGTAGTTATGAATTTGTGATGAAAGAGAGAGAGAGAAGAGTGTGTGTGTGTTGACGTCTTACTAGCATGCCAGTGCTGATGTGGAGCTGTGAGATTGGCAGCTGAGTTTTATTGCGAGCTAAAGGTCAATGTTGCAATAAACAAGTGAACTGTGCAGAGCTGTGCTGAAGAGCTGAGGACAGAAGCAGGACTGCCTGATTAAAGCCCTCCAGTTAGACTCACAGCACAGACCACATCACTCCACTCCCTTCTCCTCCTCTCAGAACACACATCACATCACATCACTCCCCTCACCTTCTCTCAGAACACACAGCACATCACAAACCTGATCACAACACCCCCACCGCCCCCGCCTTAGAACACATCACCTCCTTTAGAACACAGCACTTCCCTCAGAACACATCACCTCTTCTCCCTTAGAACAAATCATCTTCCTTAGAACACACCATCTCCCTTAGAAGACAGGGCCTCCCTTAGAAGACAGCACCGTCTCTCCATTAGAACACACCACCTCCCTTAGAATACACAACCTCCATTAGAACATTACACCTCCCTTAGAACACACAACCTCCTCTCCCACTGAACACACCACCTCCTTTAGTTCAGAACACACACCACACCACAACCCACCTCCCTCTTCTTCTCTCAGAACACAGCACCTCCTCCCCTGCTTTAGAGCACATTGGTTCCCTTAAAACAGCACCTCCCTCCATTAAAACACACCACCACCCCCCATCGCCTCTTCTCCCAGCTTAGACACTGACACTTTCAATATCCGGCACAACACACACACACACACCTGCCTTTCAGTATCTACACACACAAACAGGGCAGAGAACCACAGAGATGTAAACAAATTATACTAGTGCACACAAAATGATACAGGTACACATGGACATGGACATGGACACACACACACACACACACACACACACACACACAAACACACACACACACAGTTAGTTGATATCTGGGCAACTTGGTGATTAGGCCTTTTTGACAACATGAATACAGATATTTCTTTACATTCTGTTGCAGTTTGCAGATCACTTTTGGATTTTCAGGCTAAAAGTCTTACACTTAACTCCTTTAAGCATAAATTGCGTTAAATGAACTGTCCATGTAAATAGTAATTCATTGTAAGTCACTCCAGGTAAGACCATCTGCTAAATGGCAAATTATAGAATGGGTCCTCATCTGCCAATGACAATCCTTTCTAATGAAAAGACTATGCTAACAAGCTAACCTGTGATGAGAGCACTGCATCTTAATTAGGTTGAGGTTTTTTAGGATTACCTAAAAAAGAAATATTTTTAAATTCATTTAACTTATTTTGATGTTTGCAATTACAGACCTCTTTAATGTATCTAACCATTTTAAATCACTTTAAGGCTTTTTTAAAATGAATTTTAATATTTCGAAGCCATTCACTGTGTAATTAATAGATAGGATTTAATAGAAAATTCAACAAGAAGCCTCTAAGTTTTGTTGCTTTTCATAAATGATTGTATCTAGACCTCTTTTAATACTGCATGAAGGTAGGAGAAGGAGAAGGAGAACGACTGTGAGTCAAGTCAAGAAAACAGCAAACTGTGAGAGTCTGGAGCTGGAGTGCGAGCCTGATATTAACTCCTGTTACTGCCCTCTCAGACGAGAAGCAGGGAGGTTAAACCCTTTAAGGGTCCTGCCGTGACGGACGGGGCAGAGGTCATCAGACATGCAGCTTTAGGAACTGAGGGCAGCTACTTAAACACAGCGCTGCCCTTTCTGTGGTGCTCTCACCGAAGAGAGTCAGGCTAACAGGCAGGCAGGCACACACACACACACACACACACACACACACACACACACAAGCAAGCATACACACACACAAACAAGCAAGCATACACACACACGCTCGCGCACACACAGGTTTATGCACACACATACTCTCTCTGACACACACCTACACACATACACACACACACCCACACACACCCACACACACATGCACATGCATTGGTAGACTGAAAGTTTTGTAGGCTATTTACTGCTTTCTATAGAAAGAAAACCTGGCTGGCTTTATTCACGGATGCTTTTGTTGCTGTGCTGTACTCTCCCAGCCTTGATTATGTAAGGCTGATATTTCATATTTCATATTATTTGGTAAAGAGGACGGGAAAAATATTATGTATATTTTTTGCAATGCTGCAATGTGTCTGAGACATCTGTTCCGATCTTTTCGGTTGCAGTAAATATAAGCTTAACTGTGGTCTAGTGTTTGCTCATGCATGGTAACATTATAAAGCCATTCAATGATGCAGCAGAATTCATTAATTATTTTCATATCTGGATTTGGAAATCTCATTTCCATACTGACATCTCTCCTAATTCTAAATACACAATCCATATACACATACAGCAATGTATATCCTCACAATATATCTAAACATGGACTACAAGACACAGACACAAGCAAAGACACAGACACTGTTTGGTCGGTGTTTGAGAAGTCACAGAAAATCTGTAGGTTGTCATGTGAGAAAGATGTGACTCCCAGCTTAACTGCTTGAGAGGATGATTTGCTTAGGAAAAGAATTTGTTTGTACATGTCATGTTACTTGCCCTGTGAGGAGTAATGTATCTTTAGACTTTCCTGTAAGCCATGCCACAACAATGGTACAAACAATAACACGGCCATTAAAATCTTAACCAGAGATGCCACACTCACAGCAAAAGCTATCTGCACACTTAGAACCAGTGATATTTCCTAAGTTTCAACCAGAGATGTCCACACAGTTTAAACCAGTGATATCTGACTACCTCACCTCTCACATGGGAGCATACACAGAATCATTTAAATGACACTGCCCGCTACTTCAGAAATGTTTAAGTACTTTTTGAACTCCTACTGTCGTCCGAAGTAAACAGCAAAAGGATCATAATCATACTTCTCACCCCCACTCACGTATTGTAGTAGCCTCAGGAGGCAGTTTGGAAAGCTAATAAAACTAGATGCAGAATGCATAAAATATGTAAATATATATATTTTTTTCCCTGCTTGGTGAGCTCACAGAGAACAGCGATTAAGCTCTCTGCTCTGTCTCATACACCCACCACAGATCGCACCACCGGCATCATCATTAGAAAACTATTAGCTGTGCTAGACACGAGCCGTCTCATGCCTCAAGTCAAGTTTGTCAATTAAATGTGAATTACAGAGAAATAAATAAACTGGAATGAGGCATCCTCCAGTGTTTACCTGGCTTTATTATAACATAGAGGAACCCCTTAAAATGCTGAATGGGCTTTCTAATATTGCAGAAATGGACTCCCAAAGTCCCTTGCATATCTCTTCATAAAAGTCTTATATTGTCTTATATTGTATTAGTCTAAGTTGGGCAAGGGAATATTTTTTTCCTTTTGTTTTGTTTGCTTTTCATCCTTAATAAAGTTATTCCACAGAATTTATATTCATTGCCATAGGCTTTATCCAACACAGTATATACTCATCTAATTACGTTGTGTAAAGCAGGTTTGGAGTTCAAATGTTCAAGTGGTCTGACTGAGTTCTGACCATACATGATGTGTTTCCATAATCTATTCGTCTCTCTCGTGTACACGTGTAAGTCTTCATGTGAAACGCATAACAAGCAGGAGCAAAGAGTAGAGTGGCAGTTTCAGAGAACCCTTTCACAGTAACCAGATCACCTCTGCTAAATCACTTGTGCTGTGTGTGTGTCTCATCTATCTCTATCTCTGAAGTTGAGCAGTTCATTTTGCTGTAAGTTGATTCCCAGAGACAGCTGTCCCTGATCGGGGCCGTCTAACACTATGGCTATTATGGGATGGCTAGACTAGGCTATCCGCTGTGCATACTAATGTGTGAGTCCTAACCTTTACACTTGTCTATTTGCACAAATTGAGTGTCTGTAACCCCCCCACCCCCACCCCCCCGCATTCGAATGGTCTACTGGAGTCACCTGGAGTCACACTCCGTGAGCCCCTTCTGTGCTATCGAACTCTGATCAATAAATTAAGTAAAGCCTTCCAGACCTCCTAAATTTTCTTGAGTAGCTTGCTTGCTTCAATTCAGACATTCCTGCCGAACACTGCTCCACTTCACCACATGCTCTAGTCTTGACGTGGAGGAGCGAAATTCTTTAAAGATTTCACTGATGCAAAGTGCTCCTTGCCCTCATTAGCGCAAAGGCCAGATTTATTCCTCTGTAATCGTCCTGGCATCGAGCAAGCCCCCTTTCAGGAACATCAGTCTTGAATGGAATTACAGCTCAAGAGTCTAAATCTAATAGAAAACATGCATCCCAAACAGAAGGAAATAATGCTGATTTGTTTTTAATTAGTAGAAAAGAACAGCCAATAACAAAACACTGCCATACAGCAAACTTTGCTGATAAAGAGGAGGGAAGAAGAGAGAAAAAAGAATAGAAATAAAACTTCAGAGAGCTGCAGGGTAAGCGAGAAAAGAAGAGAGTGACAGTAACCTTTTATTCTTCTGAATGACTAAATTATTCCTGTGATATTATGTTTATTCAAGAAATTAAAAATATTGCTGCTTTGACATCCCAGTACAACACAGCCACTATGTATTACACCACGAACGTCATGGCACCACATTTGTAAGTGCATAAGCTCTTAGCCAGATGTGTCAACTCTGTCACAGCTCATCCTAACAACTGCAGCAGTGTCACTGATCTGGATCAGACCTCTGCCAGGGCCTCCTCTCCCTGGGGCAGTAACTGTTCCCCCCTGTCACGCAATCCTTTTCTGAACAAGATCAGTGATCATGTTGGGGGACTGAGGTATCCTCTCCCTTGTTAAATAAATTTGCAGTACATCGTACTTTTGAAGTGAGCAGACGCATGCACGCGCACACACACACAGATGGATGGGTGTTCCTGTTGCTGTCCATGTCCTGGAAATCCTATCGTTCCAAAGCCACTCCAGGCGTACCCAGTGTTGTGTCCTGACTTAGGTGCTCATCTCTAATTGAGTTCTGTTGTGTCTGTGTGTGTGTGAGAGAGAGAGTGTGTGAAAGTGTGTGTGTGTGTGTGTGTATATATGTGTGCGGTGTGCTCTTGCCCATCCAGGCAGACCATAATGAAAGAGGAGCTGTTCTGAGAGAAAGGCTGAAAAACTACAAGCTACTAAGAGGAATCACATCACGTAATGGTGCCTCAGTGTTGCTCACTCCAAACCATGCTTGAGGGCCAATCCTCCACAGCACTCATTACCGGTCCCTACCAACAAGTTTGCTAAGCCATGCTTGGTCTCTGGAGTGCCGGGAAGAAGCCTGGTCTGCTCTAGGCATTGTGATGACCGCTGCTATCCAAACTTTTCTGCCAGAAGTTAGAAGGAGTCTTGACAAGGAAGTCCACTGGGTTTGGAACACAGATGTTGACAGTAGATGATATGGTGTCTGAGTAAACCAAACATAATGATGTCTCACTTGTTTATCAGTTTCACTCTTCAACTATTCAACATGTGATTCCAGATAATGAAGTACAATCAAGGACTGGAGCCACGTTTATATTACATAATCAGCAGCACACTGCAATTATACTTTCCAATTTACACAATTATATGAAGTGTAGGACACTAATTACAGGTATGTTAAAGTCACTAATTATCAGTAATTAACAACACCCTAATGTGTCAATCATACATACATGCATGACTGCACCTCTATTCCAGATTGCATAAACTGTACTACTTGATAATGACAATTGTACTAAATAAAGTGAATTGAAGGCTTTTCAAGCTGCTATCTGTAAACCTTAAAGAGCACTTTATGTTTCGAGTCGTCTTTACTCATATCATATAATACAGTATTATATACCTCTAAGGCCCAGTCCCATTAAAGGAGAGATCCGTATGTACCTACAAAATGGAACACCAATACACACAAATTTGCGTAGCTGGCGTCTTTACCTACGTAACGCACAGAGACGACGTGGGCTACCGATAGCAGGCTGTTACATTTATTTGTTGGCCCCCCAAAACACTCGACAGATATTTTTATGTCTATCCTGAACATCTTTCTAACATTCTGTTCTGAATGTTCTGACTCCTGTTCTGATTTCCTTACATTTGCATCAACCCCGTCCGACATCTATTGAATTTTGCATGCCAAATTGCGACAATAACCGTTGTGTTCATCTTTTCCTGAGCTGGCTGTCATCCTTCTTCAACTGTTTTCTTGACTCTCAATGTAAAAATATACAAGGCGTCCAGGGTAATCATCACTATACTTCGTTCAAAATCTGCACCTGACCTCCTTCAGTTTTCTTTATGCTTTTAGCAGCTGGAAAGAACTTCCCCTTGGTCTTAAAATTATTGGGACACCCTACCCTTACACGTGAACACGCACAACGGAGTGCTAGGGCCAAAAACAAGCGTAATGCTGCTCCACCATATCTCAGGTAATAGTTTTGTTCCTCTGCAACAAGGCATGTGTGCAACGAGGTGCATCTCAAGAATTAGTTGTGAAATGTTTATGAACACAACATTATTTGCCACTAATTAGCTAGTGTGTGCCAGCAGGCTTGATAAAGTGTTTAGTATCTGCGGCTGCTGTACCCATCAGTCTGATTAATGGGGCGGTGGAGTTTAATGTGTGCTGATTATGCATCAGCACAGCTGCGCCGGCGAGCGTGACGTCTCCACGGCGATGCCAGCCGAGGGTCAAGACGACGGGGTACATCAGGGCACAGTGAAGCGCTGGAGCGAGGTGCCCCAGAGTTCACCCCGGCTCACTTCACGCACACACACACACACACACACACACACACGTACACACACATACACATACACAAACACACTGTGTCAACATCTTGTCTCCTCTTGTCAGAGGCAGAGTGGAAAATTATCAGGAGGAAGCATATGAATAATACACCGATAGAGTTTAATCATGAGAGAGGGTCATCACAGGTCAGCCTAGACACGTTATTCATCCCACACTTTGTGTGTGTGTGTGCATGTGTGTGTGTGTGTGTGTGTGCATGCGTGCATGTATGTGTGCATGCTCATACTAATGACTGGTTCTGTGTGTGTGTGTGTCCTCATATTAATGACTGTGTGTGTGGTGTATGTGTGTGTACACGCACTAATACTAATCACTGGTGCTCAAGGACATACAGGTCACAACACACACTTCATTCAAGAGCTTTTCTTCAGAGCATCTGTTCATTAGGGATGAAGTATCACGTATGCGCTGGAACAAGCTGCTCTTGATGGCTGTGTGTCCGTCACCTAATGTGAATGTTATGTGTGGTATTGTGTGTGTGTCTGTGTGCGTGCTTGTCTACATTTCTGTCTCTGTATGCGAGTGTGCGTTTGTGTGTCTGTGTGTGTGTGTGTGTCCACACGAATTTGTGTGCGTGTCTGTGTCAAACAACTTCACTGAGCCGTGCAACATTATTATATTTTTTGTTGTTTCACTACGCACCCTAGTGATGACTCACGCCTTCCTGTCTCAAAGGAGAGACTCATCAGTGGCCGTGTGAAAGTTGGCTTTCAGGCTCCTGTGACGGTGAATAGCTTTTGTTATTTTGCCATCCATCACAAAAGCTGCCCATTGGTGCAGGGAACCTGAGAATTGCCAGGCTTATCTCCAGTCAGGTGCAAAATGTTGAAAAGAGCCTAGTTCCTTTATTCCTCCCCTGAGGACAGAGGCCGCAGGGAATCACAATGAGACTCTGGCCCTGATCTGGCAAAGAGTCAGACACACACAAACATGCACGCACACACACACACACACACACACACACACACACAAGCTTACATGTGTGTGCAAGCACATTCACACACACACATTCACAAACTGACTCATGTTTGTTCCAGACACTGTGCTTCCTTCCTGGGGCAGGAGAGAGAGAAAGACAGACAGACAGAGAGGGGGGAGAGACAGAAAGGGGAGAGAAGGAGAGAGGGATAGAGAAAGAGAAAAAGAAAGATAGAAAGAGATGTGACCATTTGTGAAGCAACATGTGAGAAAGCAGAACGACAGTGCGACACAAGAGAGCACTACTGGGCAGGTATGTCTCACACCTGGAGATCCTCTTCTCATGGTCTCAATTATGCTCTCAATGCATGTCAAAATGTATACCATCTGACAAACTTCCTGTTACATTGGTCAAATTAATCAGCTTGCCTAACCATTGTCCTAACAATATCTATAAAAGAAAACTCACAATCAAAAATTAGCAGCAAGTCTGTCAGTCATAGTCAAGCAATAATGCTCGGTACAATAATGCTAGCTTAACATTAATGCTGGCTGCGACGACTTGACGTCGGACGAGTGACGACAATGCGGTCAATGTAACAGGAAGTTTGTCACCCAGTATAAACTTTTGACATGCATTGAGCCAATTCAACAGAGCAGAGCTGGAACAAATTACAGGAGGAAGGACCGTGCTCTATAATCAGTGATTCTAAAATGTTCTCCAGACTCTGTGACCCCTTTCAATCTCCAACTGTCCAAAATATTTATATATTTAAAGTTCCAAGTTCTCTTCTCATATTGCTGTCATTGTATTTGTGGCATCACTTTTTAACATTCAAGAATCCAGTCCTTTACTTCAGCTTCAGTACTCTCGGAAGACCTTTGAGATAATGACAGCTCTCTGAGAAAAAAAGGCATCTGTGGAAAAAATATGGCCCATATGGCCGATATTCTCTCTCCCAATCCCTCCATGACAAATGGGTTTTGGCATGCAAAATTTGCTTCATAATCTGTTAATCTGTCACACCGAGGACCTTGCATCTATCTCAGTGGTCAGACCAGCCAGCGATAAGACTGGAGACCTTATCGTCTCTCTCTCTCTCTGAATCTGGATGAGGGACCAAAGAACCTCTCGGCCAAACGATTGAGATCAGCACAGGTGTATCAGAGGAGATTAGACTGCTTATGATAAGACACACTGCCCTCATCTAATTCAGCCTGGATCACATTAACTCTGGTACTCTCAAAATGAGTTTCAGTTGAGCAGCTTGGGATAAGGTTCATGGAACACAGGCAAGAGCCCAGTCCATTCTGTTTAACTTCTACACTTGGACTGATAGAGACAGAGAGAGAGCGGAGTTCAAGGAGCTGTATTAACCCAGCAAGCAGTCAGAGGGGGACACATACAAGGAGCCCAAACACTGCAGTGATACTGTGCTTCTATACAATATGTTGTTATACAATGTTTCCACAAAAGCTCAGCAGAACTTTTCAATTGCCAACCTCCTCAGTTCCCCAACTTCCGTTCATTTCTCAGTCGGAGAACCAACAGGCCAAAGGTTTGATGCAGACCAGTTCGAGGAGGTGGTTGGTGACAGACAAGCAAAGCCAAGCCAAGTCAAGTCAAGTCAAGGCTTTTGGACGCTGCCAAAGATCACCGGTGAGTTCACAGTCTGTTTTTCACCAAAACTCCACAGTCGACTGAGTGAGACAACAAACACAGGAGCACTGTGAGCGTTCGGCTAATGGAGTGGGCTTCATCCCTCCTGTGTCTTGTTAACTCACTCAAGTTTGCCAGATTTTATTTATTCCTCTCCGCTGGGTCCTGCCTGGATGGAATTCTCTCACGAATTACCATGGAAACAACTTTGGAATTCGTCCCAACGGATCTATTCTATTTATGCGATGAATAATGAATATGTGGATTTGAGACTTCACTGTCAGCCTGCCCGCAAGACTGCCAGGGTCAATGAAGGGATGATCAGTAATATAAAACATGAAACAGCAACAGTGTGTGTGTGTGTGTGTGGGGGGTGTCACTCCAAAGCCTTCAAAGAACAATGAAGGGGGGATAAACAAAAAGTGCACACACACATTCACACTGTCTTTGTTCTCTTTTTCTCTTCCTTTCAGGCACAGACAGACACACACACACACATCAAATAAGCTGAAATATGAAGGACACATGAAGATACCACACATTTTCAGAAACACAAAGTACAAAGTGAGCCACTGAATGGCAGTCCACACACACACACACACACACAAACTCTTCCTCATCCACTCAGCCGGTACATCTAGCCACACCCCATGGGACCTCAGTAGGTCTCCTTCCAAGGCTTAGCATGATGACGACAGGGCTGTGACATGCAAAACAATTAATATGTCTGGGGCCAAGGAACAACGGTCATTTGAATCGGCTTTGGCATTGACTTTGGAAGAGTTAGACTTTGGCCTTTTCTTTGAAAGTTGAACAGAAAAAGTGGCTGTATACAGTTGATAGTGAAAAGATGGTTTTGCCCAATAGGAACTGCTTCCACTGAAATCACTATTTCCATTTTTTTTTAAAGGGACATATTATGTAAATCATATTCATTTATACCTTTAAGCTGTCATGCAGACAAAGGCCTATATTTACCCTGGCAAATTGTTTTATTTATTTCTCATTGATCTAGGATTACCGGGGCATTCCGAGAATTACCCAATCTGCTGAATAGTAACTAATGCCACCCTCAGAGATTAGTGCGGGCAGTAGGTACACAGAGACGCTGTGTCCTTCCTATACTGGATGCAGAGAGCGGATGCACAGCACATGTTTATATGCCGTTTGTCTGAATCAACAGAACTATTAAAAGCCACTTATGTTTGTTATTTAATGGGAGTTTTTTTCAGATTACTTGCCAAATGTGCATTTGTTAGAATGTTTCTATTATGCATAAGTGGCAGATATGTTGTGGTGTGGGGAGTCCTCTTTGAACATGGTCCAAATTAAATTGGCGCACTCAGTGTCACCACCACGGTGCATAAAACACATTAGCTCCTTTTCTCTCTCCCTGGAACAATTCAACTCATTGCATCCTCGGATAAAGAGAGACAATATTATTTCTCTGCGGGGAATAAATGAGGGCTTGTTCACAATGAAGGAGATAAGAACAGAAGTCTTAGTGAGGTTTTTTTCCAGATGGGAATAAGGCACCCCCCCCCAGAAATAACAGTGGGAGGCTAATCCACCACCATAGCCACCACCACTTTTGGCGGACGCACCCTGACAAACGTAACAAGCCCAAAGTTGTTTTCTAAGAAAGCAAACTCTAAGAGCTTGTGCCCAGTGCCTGGATCACAGCACGCACAGAGAGGAGCTATTATCTGTGGGGACACATAATGGGAGGGGGTGGGGGTGCATGGGGGGAGCCACAGTGAAGCTGAGGTCCTACTGGATCATAAGTAGACTCACAATCTAAGGGTGCCCAGGTGTGAGTCTGAGTCCATTTCCTGAGTCTAATCCCCATCTCTTTCTCTCTCATTTCCTCTACTCTTTTCTATGTTCTGTTTATCTGCCTAACAGTACAAACACAGTGAGAAAGAGAAAGTGGGAGGGGAAGAGAGAGAGATAAAAAGAGAGAAAGAAAGAGACAGAGACAGAGAAAAGGAGTGAGAGAGAGAGACTGGTCAGTACACCAGTGCTGACCTCAAGGTCAGAGGAAAGGACAAGGAGAGAGGCATTGTCTTGCATACATGATTGTCATAGCACACAGTAGGCTCCACAGAGATAAGGTATCTCTGTTCTCTCTCTCATGTACTTGGGCAACCTGAAGGACAAAGAGACACATCTGAATGAATCTCAAACACACTCCAAAATTAGTCTTTCACTGTTGCAAGGCCCAACAGACTGAACAGAATAAATAGGGCTTTGCTCTATAGCTATAGGAACACAGTTTTCTTTCTTGAGTGTTCTTATGTGCATTTCTTTGTCTATGTAGATATTTTTATATCTATATATGTATGCATGCTTTTATGCTCAGGCAGGTTAATTTACTGTCTGTCGGCCATCTCACTGACCTCACGCTTTTTGTGAGTGTGTGTGTTCTGAGAAAAAAATGGCCTTGAATTGTTTACTTTGTATCTCTGGAGACGTTTAAAGTCTTGAAGTGTTTTAGTGTAGCTTGAAGTGTTCAGAGAGAGAGAAAAGAGAGAACTATTAGGCACCAGTGTGTGTGCAGTACCAAGGTGACAGTATCTAATATAATATAATACAATTTAATATGATAGATAGATAGATAGATAGATATACACACACATACAATGTTGCACACACGGAGAAAGAAAAAAAATGTTTGCATGTGTTGAACCAAATACTCAATTGGCAACATCCTGGCTAGTAGCCCATGATTACACTTAGGAAGAAGTTACTTATCACATTGATAGCATTCCATTTACACTTGAATTGGGCAGAAGCTAATAATATTTTTCTCATGAAGCAGTTGAGAGAACAGTTTTAGCCCTTTCTTAACAGGAGAGCTATTGCAGTTCATGCATTATGGAAAAAAGTCATGCTACTGCTGCTGAAACCCAATTAGGCTAGCTGTTATTGTTAGCATTGACTGGCAGCCAGTCAATATTTCTGGTGCTAGCCTGTTAAACATTAAATGCTTTGCATTATTTATTCAAAGTAACAGATCTCAGTTACCTTTTGTTTTTCCTTTTCATCATCCTCTTGCCTTGCCTCTATTTTCCCAAACGCATGGGTGAGCTTCATTCAAAATTGCCGCTCGGAAATCATGAACGTCTTTTATGGCACCAAGGTGGGGCCTCTTTAGGCGGGGTTCCCACATATGACTCATCATAGAATTTAAAGTTGTGCTCACACAGTTGTCGCTACTATGAATTGATACTTAATTAGTCGTTCTCGGGGGTAGAAATTGTTTGGTTTGATTGCCTTGTCGTGAAGGGTCTTAGTTCCCTATCTCAGAGAGAGGTGGAGGTAGCATCATCCAAGTTAATCAAGTTTGGGTCAGATAGATGAGAAATATTTCCTTTCCTTTTATGCAAGTGTCCGAGATTGGCAAGCCAAACGCATTTCTGAAAGAACTCTCTGAACCAACCAACTTTCAGAGAGAGAGTAAGAGAGAGAGAAACAGCTCCAGAAACAGAGTGAAAAGTTGGAGATGACGTGCGAGTGAATGAGAGGTAGGAGAGAAGGGAAAGAAACAAGAAAATAGGGTGGGGAAGAGTATAAAAAAGAACAGATTACAGGAGGGAGAGAATGACAGAGACAGAGAGAGAGAGAGAGAGAGAGAGAAAGCAGAGAGGGAGGAGAATAAGAGAAGGAGCGAATGGAAAAAAAAGAAATTAATTGAAAGAGAGAGAAAGTGTCTGGCAGTCTTCTCCCACAGCAGCAGTGGAGATTTCCACCTGCAGTCACGCACGCGCTCCTCGGCCAGCCCCGCCAATCCTCAGCACAGCAAAGGTAAACATCCCAGCATCACCGCGGAGACAGCGGGGCAAACACTGGCCCCAGACAGGTTGATTACATTGGCTCCCACAACTCAACCCCCAGCGCAATGAAGACAATGAAGATGCCAAGAGGGAGACACATAGAGAGAGACGTGGGTGGAGGTGGAGGAGAGAAGAGTGGAGGAGGTTCATTAGTTGAATGTAATTGCATCGGAGCCTCAAATCTCTTTTCGTTTTAACAGTAAAGAAATAAAAAAAAAAATCTGACAGAAAAACAATAAATATAGAGGAGGGTGCTCCTTAAGGACATATCCTGCTTTTGTCTTTTCACTCAATTTAACTGTGATTTGAGGGTATTATTTTTCTTTTCTGGATAGACTTTTAGCCGGCTGTCAGTGGCAGCCTCAGAGAATGAAGGCACCGTAGACTAAATGAGAGTGCATACAAAGGTCTCGTCAATGGTTGAGCAATAGGTTAAGAAGGCATACTGCAAACAAAAGGTTGTAGGTTTGATCATAGGTCCTCCTCATCCTATCATAGTGTCCTTGAGCAGGACACTGAACACCTAAGTGCTCCAAAATTGGCACCTTGCATAGAAGCCTCTTCAATCAGGATATGAGTGTATGCGAGTGGGTGAATGTGAGGCATGAAAATGTAAAGCACTTCCAGTGCTTGGAGGCGGTAAGAGTTGAGAATCGCTATACAAAAGCAGGCCATTTACCATTTATCATTTTCCCACCAACTGCATATTTCTCTTGTATTAGCTATGAGATTGGTCTCCACCACACACATGAGAATCAGCTGGCTGTTAGCAACCCATCAGGAAGGATACAAACATGAGCATTTGACATCCAGCTCCCTCTACACTGTTCATCATGTCATGCACAGGGTGCATCCCTGCTCCCATCTCTTCACCCCCCCCCCCCCCCCCAAAATGGATTACACCAAACCAATTCCTCACCTCCGCCAGACAATTTGTGTGCCATGCAAACACAGGATGTAATCTCCTTAGAGATTTTACACTACCTCTGTTATAAAAATCAATCTCATGCTTTGCCACGCATTTGCCAACAGTGTGTTGAGGGCTTCTATTTTCCTCTCTGAGATGCTGTGCATTAAGCATGTCCATATGATAGCCACTAAAAGGCCTTTTCTCTCTAACTCCTTTTCCCTCTTCTTCTATCTCTCTTGCTCATTTCTCATTCCCTCCCTCTATCTCTCTTTCTCTCTCTCTTGCTCTCTTCTTCACCCTCTCTCTCTCTCTATCTCTACCTTTCTCCTCCATCCCTCTCTCTCTTTCTCTCTATCTCTCTCTCTTCTCCTAGGATTCAATAGGGATGGTGATAAGAGCACAGCTGGGCTGGGTTTATCAGAGCCTCTGAGCCCAATGCCATTATCAGTCCTCTCACTGAACATCACAGTCATAGACAAGCGCACCGGGCTGCTTTTGTTACCATAAGGAAACAGAGAGAACACACGGAGGGCACGGGAGAAGAGGATAGGGACGGGGAGGGGGTGGGCGTGCAGAGTAAGGGAGAAATATCACAAACTCTGCAAACATGAGGTGGCGATAAGCTCAGTGCATGGTGACATCAAGACATGTCTGCTTTAAAGGGAAATGCGTTTTTGTTCCCGGTGTCTGAATTCACTCCACTACACGTCTGTTGCCCTGACGATAAGCATCAGAGTTTAGTGCTTCAGCATCCATTTAAAAAAAGATACCAGCCCTAATACACCAGAGGAAATTCACTCTTGTGACGCTTTTGTGCCTGTCATGCCTGGAGAGAGAAATAGGGTGAGAGAGAGGGGAGAGGGGGAGAGAAAGAGAAACAGGAGAGAGGTCTGTCTTTACCATGGTGTCAATTAAACTCTCCAGTAGCTTACAGTGAGAGTCATAGTTTCATCTCCAGTACACTGAGAGTGATCATTTCATCTCTGATGCTTATATCTGTGGTTGTAGCCAGCCTGAGGCAAATGGGATGGACACTGACCCTGACTGGCCCAGATACTGAGTGATCCGCTCTGTCTCTCTCCCCAGCTTCCCCTTTCTCTGTCACTTTCTCACTCATTCTTTCTCTCTTACCATGGCTGTCTTTCTTCATCATTTTCCTCTCTCTCTCTCTCCACTCCCCCTTTCTCTCTTACTTTCTCCATCATTCACACTTTCTTACCATGACCCTTTCTGTCTCTCTCCATCATTGCCCCCCCCCCTTCTCTCTGTCTCTCAGTCTCTCTTTCTCTCTCTCCTTATCTCTCTCTCTGTGTCAGCTGTGCTATGAGATGGATCATCCCCCACTGCCATATTTGCCTTTCGGTTTGCCTCTGTAATCCACATATAATCCAGGGATGGGAAGTGCCCACTCTCACACACACACACACACACACACACACACACACACACACACACACACACACACAAACACACACACCAGACACCACACTGGACTGCTTCTGCCCCTGCTGAAGGTACCCCTGCCTGCTGTTGCACTCCCAAAATACTGTTGACTCAGACAGATCACACAGCTCTCTGACTGTAACCAGGGTTAACAGCCACCTGGGCCCTTTCTTCAAAGGAGCTTATGTTCAGAGATTGTAGGTTGAAACATCTAAAACTGACACAGAGATATCTGAATGTGAAGAAATATTGACATGATGTCAAAGACTCTTCACATTATCCAGATATAATCGGAAGCTATCTTGCAGATCAGTTAGTGCCAGACTCGCTCTAATATAACGTCACATTCTACCACATTATAAATATAATTCAGTATTAAACACAAAGCAAGTGAATGCAAAGCTGAATAATGATAAAATGAATCAAAGGAATCAAAACCTTCCATGAGAACTACATGGAAGTTCTCATATTGTGACAATTAACAAATAATCATGAACACCTTGGCACCAAGTCTATGTCTACAGGCTTGAGGAGCACACACAGATTCTGCAGTGCAAAATGATGTAATGATTCCATGAAAGGACCCATGAAAATATTCTCTCAGCACAGAAGCCTTAAAACAGTTATCTGATCTTTTTCACAGGACAAGCTGGTGTAGTTTAACCCTGTACTCATTACAGCAGATCAAAGGGCCACTTCCTCGTTTGATATCTTTTTGATCAAATGACTTGGCAGCATATTTGGTTTGTGATCTGACCAAGTATCTCTCAGACCTCACCAATGTAATAAAGGATATCTTTTGCTCATTAATAAGCTAATGATTGAAAGGAACTGCAGATGTGTGTGTGTGTGTGTGTGTGTGTGTGTGTGTGTGTGTGTGTGTGTGTGTGTGTGTGTGTGTGTGTGTGTGTGTGTGTGCGTCTCCCTGACAGCACTGTAAACTCTGATAGGAGCGGCAGCTGACACATGGGGGCCTTTTTAAGTGCTGGCTTGAAGAAGGAGAAATATTTCCTCCTTCCTGCAGATCCATCAATCTACAGCAGGGAGCCTTGAGGCGAGGCACCGCAGGATCAGATCCAGATTGGATTCATGTGACTGCTGAACATGGCAGTCACACAGATATATATATATATATATATATATATATATATATATATATATACACATCTGCAGGGAGGTGACAGCAGAGGAGAGAGAAGGAGGAGTGGAGAGGAGAGAAGAGGTGAGGAGAGGAGAGATAAGATGAGAAAACTATACAGGAGAAGGTGAGGAGGAAACAGAGAGAGGAGGAGAGAAGAGAGGAGCAGAGAAGAGAAGATGGAGGGAGGTAGGGTAGTGGAGCAGAGCCGGGCTGACCTGCACCGTGGATACGGCACAGAGTCCCCTCTCTAATAAGACAGGGTCTGACAGACATACGGGCAAATCTGGAGTCACTTATGTGTGAAAAAGCATTCCCGTTACCCCCCTCTCTAGGCAGTAGGAATAACTGACAGTACTCTATCTTCTGTCATAACAGGATTCCATTTGGCTTTTATGAAGCAATACTGAGCACACAGGCAACAGTTATGACTTCTCATGAGTGCAAAAGGGCTCTATACTTTCTATGATTCACTATGAATGCACAGGAACAGAAACAAGGGAGAGAGAGTGAGGATCAGGGAGAACAAGAGAGAGAGAGAGAACAAGAGCTAGAGAGAGAACAGAAGAAGAGAGAGAGAGTAATGATGAGAAAGGAAGGGAGGGAGGAACTATACGGTTGGTATTTTACCAAGCAAATAATGATACCTCTCTGTAAAGGGACTGAATCAGATGAGTCAAGGTCAGTTCATGTCAAAGCAGCTCAAACTCCCAGTGCATGTCCCATCTCTCTTTTCTACTGTCTCTGTGAATTACCTTGGACCAGGAGAACATGTGTCTGTGTGGCCTTACGTCATCTTGGACCTCCAGACTGCACACCTCCAGCACTCTGATTCATACACTCTCCAACTCCACTGGAGGGCATGATGTAAGAATGGCAGATATAGCAGAGAAGAAAAAGCCTCATTACCCTCCTCTATATGAAGCCCATTAGGGCTGAAGGCTACAGGACCCCTTCATTGCCCAGGCGGCTATAAATACAAAAGAACAAAGGATGTTTGAACAGGAAGCCATATTTCTGCCTCTTTTTTAAAATATGAACATAAGTCATTTCCTCTAGGGCAATTTTGCCCTTTCATATGATCCATCAAATGCACATACAAATGCAAATCAAAAGCAGCTCCAGGTGGCTTATAGCAAACACTGAACAGTGGCAACGTGAACAGAATTTGTAAATGTATGGCCGATTATGAATAAAACTAACATCACCTGTTGGCCAAGAGTTGAGAGGGACACTACAAATTCTCACTGACTATTTGCATCAAACTGCTGCCCCTTCAGAAATGTCAACATGTATTATACTCATTAGAGGTGTGTGAATCTAACAACAGAGTGTTAGTCTTCTCTCTTTTCTTTCTCAAAAAAACAACAAAAAAATAGATGAGTGATGAAAAAAGTCAGAGATGGCAGGCAGTGAATGGTTCATCTATGGCTCTCTTAAAGTCAAAATGTCAACTCCTAATCTGCCACCCAAACAGCCCAATTTCATGGCTGCCTGCCTGCAAATGCCTAGCATCTTAAGTGGCTGGGGCCGCTGTTCTTTTGGCCTTTCATGATGAATCAGAAGCCACTTACCAGCAGGAGGTAAACACTTCGCGTAACAGCTGGCTCTCAGTTGGGCACATGCCAGACGAAGGCCAAATGAGAGCCACATCAGGGCCAGATCTGAGCCAAATCTGGGCCAGATCTGGGGTAGGTCATGGCCACAGAAAAATGTCATTAGGACTCACTCCAGGAGTGCAAAAGCAGGTAACTGAATTCTGTATGTATGCAAGTCATCTGATTCCATGATTTCACCAAGAAAAGAACCACAAACCTCAAAGAGCCTTTTTTATCAATGCGGATGGGTGAGACATGTGGAGACATGAAGAATGTTTGTCCAACAATGTCATAGATAAATATTGTAGGTCAAATCTAGACCTTGAATGCAGAGATGTTATCAACCAAACTAAGACACACACACACAAACACACACACAAGCTTGCTCACACAAAATTATGTATTTGGTGTAATTCAAACATGACTGGCATCACGATCCCTTAAGCACCAACCTTGTAACCTCTTCTGTCTACTCTGGCTCATATAATCTTCTGCTTTGATGCCTTGATTGTGATCCTTTGTAATCAAACCACAAAGCTGATAAAGATGAAAAAATATTTTTTAAGTATTGTATTAGCAACAGATGATTAAGACACAAAACATTTAATACACTTGCCTCTCTCGTTCTCCAGAGCCTTAAGCACTTGGCATCTACTGCACTTGAGTGGGCATTCTTTTCTGAGGCACAGTGCTTCACGCCATCATAATCTCTGTTTCTCTCTCTCTACCAGGTATGTTTATACTGTCAGATAAGTCAAATTAGGTATGTTTTTAGAAGACAGTCCAAACAGTGTGTCAGTGTTCTAGGAACATCACAACCTTTCTAGAAAACTCAGGACAACCAGGAAAAACATTTGCAAACTTTACCTTATGTTTGCTGCTTTCAACAGACCTCTAGGTCCACAGAATATATCATGACATTTAAGGACCTTGCATCTTTGATAAACACATCTTTGTCATGAGAGGTTACCTTGCATCTTTGATAAACACATCTTTGTCATGAGGATGTTCCAAACTCCCCAACTGACAGAGGCTGGCGTTGGCCCAAGTGTGGCTCAGCAGACCAGGGCCAGATCATGCCCATATCTTAGCCAGTCTGTGCTGGTATTGTATTGTTTGGAAAGAGCTGATAGCTGTGCCTCCAGGCCCAGATGAAGTGGTTCCATGATTGGAGCTGGCATGGCCCATGAGGGGGTGGGGGTGGTGGTGGTGAGAAAGGGAGAGCCGGAGCTGTCTGTCCTTGGACCTAATGGGTTTGGAGATGCAACTCTTAGGGAAGGTAAGCAGATGCCAGAGCTGATTACTGCACTGTGTGCAACTCCTGGACAGCTGCACGTAGACCAGAACAATGCCAGTGAAAGGGGTCTGATGCTCTCTCTCTCTCTCTATTTCTCTCGCCACTCAAGAGGAGAATGAAAGAGTGGATTGGTAAATGGTAAAATAAACATTTACGATGGTCATTTTTGTAAATAGGAAGAGACAGAGGATAATAGTTACAGTCTTTCACAATTGCCAGTTCTGTAAATCCTCCCATTCTGTGGTTTGTATCTAACCCTTAACACTGAATAATACATTTCAGCTTTGGGAAATGCCAAATGTGTTGTGTTGACCAGGTAATGAGATCTGGTCACATTGTGTCATTGGGTAGTATATGTTTATCTCTAAAGCTTTCCTCTGGTCTGGTTTGTAGGGGAATATTAAGCAGATTTGTGGATGGACTCCGGGATAATGAAGAGCTTGATTGCTGCATACCAAATGGTTGGGAAATAAATTTAGACTGTCACTTTCCAAATGAAGGATCACTTCCGAATACATGCAGGGGAACGTGAAATAAGAAGAAGCACTTTGAGGGGAACGTGAAATGAACATAAGCATGTCTTAATGACTTTTAAGAACTTAGCATTTCCTGGTGCTTGATAATTACCTTGCTGTGATCTATGGGAGATGATAAATGGGGCTTTGGTCCTCTGTGCTACAGTTAGTTGGCAGGAGATGGATGGAGAAAGCACATGTTGTACAGTGATGAAGAAACCTCTTTTTAATCCCCAATCTACCACAAATCCTCTTTAATTGAGTCGCTTGAAGTCACGGGAGCTGCTATGAAAAGACAGCACATCTCCATGTCAGGAAATGACACAAGTCAAGAGGAAGCTCGAACAGTTACAAACAGCGCTGAGCTGTTGACATTTCAGTATGGTGCGCTTTGTGAGGTCAAAGGACGCAATCCAACAACTTGTAGTTTAATGAGTTATTTTCATCTAATAGACACACACAGATCAGTTGAATGACTATTTACATGGAACTTAATGGAATTTAATGGAGTTACAATAAAAGCATTACTGCACATGGATTTTGGACATCCATTTTCTCCATTCCCTGGAGTACTAGTGTTTTAAAATCAGCGTTACTCTCATTTCACTCTGTGGTACGATGAGCTACTCTGGCACGATGACGTCTGGAAAGACGAGCTGAATGAAAATATGAGCAACGCTAAAAGCAGACTAATTACGGCTATTGAACAGCGGCTGAATAGTCCTTGATGAACTTAAATCAGCACCACTTTGAAAAACAGGTGTTGAATGTTTCTGCCTCTGCCTCCCCAATCCATCCCAATAGAACAGCTCAGTCCCCAACATACTCTGCGTTTTGTGCTCAATTCTATAATAGTTCAGTTATTTCGCCAAGTCTCAAGCAGAAATTAATCACTGATGAGCAAGGGGGAAAAACACTTTAAGTTGCCCTGCTATTAAGTGAAGACAAGGTTGATTAATTGATTAATTAATTACTTAACAAGGACTCATTCTATAAGTACAGGACATACTTAGGTTTGCTAATAAAGTGTTAACATAAATCAGTAAGCATTAGAAAGATGGTAATTTGAGAGTCAAGTTAATTATTTGAGTCCACAGAACATTAGGTCACTTAAAATAAGGTGTGTCTACATCATTAGCCATAATCATAATCAATCATAATCACCAATTAAGTGTGATTTAGCTATACACATTGTGCTCCTGTATAAAATTAGTATGAAACATTAGAATTGAACTTCAAAGAAAAAGCAACATACCAATCGCGTATATAAACAACTTCAAATACAGAGACATCAATATAATACTAAAGTTCAACAGGTTATAGTATATTCATTAGCATATATGTAGAGTAGAGTTACTTTATTGATCCCGAAGGAAGCTGTCGAATGACTGAAACGAATCATGCCTGTCATAATTAGCTCTTTGCTGTGTTCTCTCAGTGACAATCAAATTCATCTGATTAGTCCTCTGTACGAGACTATGAGGGAAAACTCAGAGCAACACTCATGGATAACAGCAACATCACAAGAGGCTGGGGAAAGGAGAGGCACTGATGATGTTTCCTAGATAGACAGTGCAAATTCAACAATGAAAAATTCTCATCACTCTGCAGCTATTTTTAGACAAACATCAAAGTTGACCAAGTGTGTTCATAAGAATAACCATATTACATCTACTGCAAGAGTTGTATTAAAAAGAGGACAGCCAATCACAACAAAATATGAACTCAGGCAAGTGAGTACAGCTGAAAGTGGGAAGCCATAGCAAATACTATAAATATACTACAAATACTCTGATTGTGGGTCTGGGTCTGGCTCAAAGTATTGCAGCTATGTGGTGTAGCATTTTCTGAACAGCCCAGTCACAACTACTATGGGCCATGAGTAACACAAATACATCAGTCCTGTTGATAATCAGGGTATGTTTTTCTCATTAGCAAATAAATAATTAGATTGCAAAGCTTCAGTAATCCTTTCAGATCAAATCAAAACAGGCAATGGACTCACACCCCACGAACTTACACTATGATGCAGAAGTGTACCACTCAAGAAGTAACACTACGCTTTAAGCAAAGATGTTACTTTCTCGCGCGCGTGCGTGTGTGGGTGTGTGTGTGTGTGTGTGTGAGAGAGAGAGAGAGAGAGAGAGAGAGAGAGAGAGAGAGTTTGTCGCTTTCCGTGAGATATTGATTGGTTCGTGGAATAATGACGCTTCATGCTTGGGCAAGTGATATCAAATGAATAGGTAACTTTGTGGAATATGTCCGAGAAAAGAAAGGAAGCATATAATGTGCGGAAATCAATCTCTGCAGGGGTAATTAAAACAATCTAAACAAGCTGGAGAACCATGAAAATTTGGGGGACGCCTACACAATCATCTGTACTGTATAGGGGAGCAGAAAAGACAGAAAAGAAAAGAATGAGCCGTGAACCGGGAATAGTTGGGCACTATCTACAATGGAAGTAGGTTGTTTAGTTCCAACTGTGTCAAACAGATCGGATGGTAATCTGCTACGATTCACAGGGATTAAAGTCTCATTACCCTCGGCCGTCTGCCACATGGACTCAGTAGTTCCGTATTTACTTCACTCCAGTGTTGCATAAACAATTCGCAACGAATGGTAGATTCCTTATACTTATATATATACTACTATATATATATATACTATATATACTATATATATATTGGGCAAATACAACAGAATACAGATAGCATACATTACTCACAATATGGATGTGTGAAAGTATGTGAAGCCAGAATAGAGATGAGCAGTGTGCCAACAACAATTTAATTTAAATATTTATAAATTCGTCCATGACCCTTGGAAGTTAAGACTGTATTATAATTACTATAAAAACTAGACTACTTAAAAAAAAAATGGTGCATGATAGCGGTTGCATACTCTCTTCAGACTGACGTATTAGCAAAAAAGTATTAGCATAAAGTATTAACATTTAGGTATCTTACGTTCTTATGCTACTAACACAACATAAATGTCATGCTGTTAAGATAGAAGCGGAGGGTAAGGACGACCTGTTGAACGTCTTTGGCCATTTATTTTGAATCTTCGACACACAACATAGACCTTAAGCCTGGTAAACAGGAATTACGAAAAGAACGGTTAACTTCTTCTGGCATTTAGGCTATTTTAGCGTAGTCAGGTTATATCATTCAAACTTAAACCGCTTGCTTGCTTCAATAGGCTAATATACGCAATGCCTCCCAAAACGTATATGTGGGTGTCTGTAAGCACATACCTTTCAAAGTACAAAGAGAACACCATTTAAGAACATTTTTAGCGTTAAAGATGACACTTTTGTATTGAATTTACCCGACTGTAGCGAACAGGCAACGGGGGTAAGAAGTACAATATAACTCAGTCGAGTCGTAACCGAACAGCAGAAATTATTGAAATAAATTCTTACCTTGGCCATGTATGTTCGTCACTAAAGCATTGATGGCTATAATTATAAAAGGCGCGTGCAACGGCGTCCCAAATTTAACAGACATTTCAGCAGAAATCTGCCCCTCGATTATAAAAAATATGTCCTCGGGTCAAATAATTTCCAAGATTTTTTTCTCTAACTGTGTATCTTCTCAGCAAACAACAAACAGTGTTGCAGTTCCGGTCGTTTAAAACTAGATGTCCAAGAAGCAAACGTGACGGAGAGCCAGAAGAGAAATGCAGCGAACGTTAAATGCGAATGCTCAGTAAGCGGATTGCCCGCTCTCGGTCCTGTCAGCTCCTTCAAGACAGCCCGCCGCTGACGTTCCATTCCAGCACCGCGGACAGCTCCTAGTGTCAGCAAATGGAACAACGAGTGTAAGCGAAAAAAAAAACTTGTCCGATACCATGGACAGAGTTTGGTATTTACAGCGTCGTTGTAGGCTACAACAACTTCTCGTATGCTAACTGAAATAGGAGTGTATACTAGATTTCGCAGACAGATGCAAATTATTTGCAGTCAGTCGATTCGGATGTCATGAAGGTATAGCGATGTAACATTGAAAAGTAAAGTGTGTCAGACTATACCGCAACAGTTAATATTGAGAGAGCATTTAATTTTCCATTGTAGCATAACATTTCATGGTTAGTGTATAAAAAGCCAGCCGAATAAAAAAATAAGTAAAACAACTATCATTAACTCTAAACCTGGAGCGACATCCTCAGTGTAAAATGCTCTCACCACACCACTCACAGCTGCCTTTGTGAGTGTGTGTGTGTTTATTTTAAACAGACGTTTTCTGTTGAGCCATGATTTTGCTAATGGCAAAGCCGCCAGGGCGACTAATGAAAATCAAGTCCGTGAAATGAGATGACCAATACCATGAGGTAATGAAGCGAGCATCAACAGCAGAGGAGCATTAGAACACTGCGATAATCTCGGATGGCATATCTTATGGTCTTTTGGAGCGGCCTTAAAGTTACCGCTAAGGCTACACAATGGATGATTCAATCTACTTATCTCGGAGAGAGAGGCAATTAAAATGCTTAGCGATAAGGTCAAAGAGCGGAAAATAACATGCAGTAGGGGTTAAAATCACGGAACCTCTGAAGCACAAAGGCCTGTGCCATTAGGATTCATGATGATGGCACATTTAGATGAACCAAGCTGACTGCAATTTATTTGTCCACTCTTTCACTAAACGTAAAGCATGGTATAGATATGCCACTCATTGCAATGATCTTTAAGCTCAAGCATTGCCTTCATCACTGTCTGTTTTGTGAGTTTTTAACAATCTGCTATTTGCCAGCCTACTAGTTTAAAGAAATGTTTTAATGTCAAGCAAATGCCAAGCATTTCATCCAGTCCAAAAATGATGATGCAAACTGAAGTAAGTGCATGTACAAATAGTGGCATATCTAAGTAGAGGAATAAAGAGATTGCACTTAAGAAAGGGGGTGTTTGCAAACTTAATAGCTTAACAAACAACAAATCAGTCAGTAATAGGGCTGCCAAATATGGCATACTGTATAACTGTGAGCTGTGAACACACAGACAGACACACACACAGACACAAACACATACAGATACACATACACATGCAAGGGGAGTGTCCGCTAAAGAAAGAACAGGAGAGAGTATTTCTTCCTTGTCATGTGCATGTGTCTGTGTGAGTGTATTTGTATTTGCATGCACACATGTTTGTGTGTATGTGTGCATGTACACAGGTATTCATGGGCAAGTGTGTATGTGCGTGTATGTGCGTGTATGTGCGTGCACATGTACACAGGTATTCATGGGCAAGTGAGTGTGTGTGTGTGTGTGTGTATGTGTGCACTCTCTCCTAATCTCATTCCCTAAACTGAAACCCACTCCTGCTGCCTGCCTTTCCTCAGCTGCCAGGCTTATTTGTCTCAATAAGCTTGTGGGCACAGCCTCACCCAACTCTATTAAACCTCACTCTCTCTTTCTCGACATGAATACATTCCCATTAGGTGTGGCGAATGGCTCTAGTGCACTCACATATACACACACACACTCTCATATATACTCATGTACACTCACACATATACACATGAACACACACACATATACACATATATGTACACACAAACATACAGTACATGCATACACACACATAGACATACACACACAGATATTTACCACACATGCACGCACACACACACACACACACACAAAGCACCTGATCAAGTCATTTGAACTGCACGCGCCATCTGGCAGGACGGGGAGTATAAATAATAATATTACCTTTAAAGAGTGATCCATTTGCAGCCATTGGGTTGAGAGGAAATAAAAGCACAACAGCACCCATGCAGTTCGCTCTACTCTGGGCCGCTGTTGCAGACAGATGCCTGCTGAGTCGAATAGCCATGCCTTCTCCAAGGTTGGATTTATAGTTAGTGGTATGAACAATCTTATAGCCAGTCCCTTCAAATCATACAAGTGCCCTTTTAGCATACAACTTCCAGACTCCATCTTGTTTTATAGACATGTGCGTTGGTGAATTTATGATCTTGAGATGTGTGTCTATGTATTTATGAAATTACTGCATGTTACATAGGTTTATGTATCTATAATATGTTTCATACACATTTCTGGTCCACACAGAGGAATGAGATGTGCTGAGGAGAACACAATGTTTTGTGTCCACCAATGTTTTATCTAAAACAAATCCAAGATTATTGGTTATAAAGACACAATTAATGATTGTGTCTGATCTCTGGGTCTTTTGAACATGTCCACTACTAGAGTGCCCTAGAATGCCCTGTGGATACCTGATACAGATCTTGTCCCAAAACTTTTACATTTCCATCAGAAGCAACTTACATTTGTCAGTTGCCAACTACTTCAGGGCCAGTCTACCCTGGGAAACAAGAGCACAACAGTGGCAGCCCAAATTTGAGCCCACAAGTTCCAGGTTACTAACAAGTTAGCCAGGTTCCTTAACCACAGACATCATCTCAGCTGTTTACTATGTATTGTCCTACTTCTTCTATGTGCTGCATACTATCATAGTATTATGGAGTGTGTGATCATATTCTCTGTAGTCATACTTACCTGTAGAGACTATGATATAAGGACACCGGGTATATTCGCTGGGGCGTCTGCCTCAGCTAAAGGGGTAAAATAAACAAATGAACACAAAGTAGAAGATCGAAAAATAAACAAATGGTCTCTACATGTGTGTCACCTCAGCACTGGTAGTTCTTGTAAGGACTCCTTGTGTTCTGGGTGCAATCTGCCAAAGACGTAGCAGATAAGCAGCCCCCACCAGCACACTTCTTCACAAATGATTCCCCAAACATGCCAACTATCCGCTAAGAGAAGTATGAGGATTCCCCAGCTACCTTTAGCCTACCTCATCATCTTTGAAACAGGAAATGGAATTATTACAGTGAAGACATGGGATCCCAGGAAAATTCCAGTGCATTTCAACCCATAACCTTGTTGTTCAAGGTCACTGAGTGCTGTCGGGAGAAAAAGAATCAGAATATTTGGTACGACATAGACTGAATAGCGAGCCAAATAGTGAGCTAAAATTAACTGGTAGGGGCAAGGAAAATGAAACTGAAAATGAGTGTCATTGCTCCCACTGGTTGGCTTTAGTTGCCATTTTGCTATTCAGTCTATTTTGTACCAATTATTCTAATCCCCTCCCCTACACACACACACACACACAGAGAGAGAGAGAGAGAGAAACCCTGGCCGGCTTGCATGCATCAACTCCATCTACTCCAGCATCCCAGCTGTGATACATACACCCCCCACACACACAGCCCACATCCAGTGGTTCTCAAATTTCTGAGACAGTGAGTGTGTGACTGGTGCAGTGGTTCTCCTGAGTGAGTCTACTTACAGTTTACCTCCATCCATGGTTCTTTCTCTGCAGCATTACATACCAGTGTGTTAGAGGCTCTTGCACAGCCAGAGAACTGTTATTGTCCAGTGTCATGTGTAAGACATTTTATAAACAACATTTCTCAGGAAATGAGAAAGCACAGTGTTATTTAAATATCATTTGCATAACTTGTCATGTCAATCCTACATCTGAATATTGACAAATTCTCAAATTTACTTAATTTACATCATAAAAATACATGGGATTTTATTAGCATTAGGATGTGATGATGTATAACATTTACATGGAATTATCCAGCTATAAAAATCTGTTTGTTTTCCACTGAAAATGTGGGATCATTGCGGCTGCACAGGAAAGAAAGCTGCTGAACAAACTCAGTTAGGGCCATTTTGGTTTTGTTTATTCCAATTAAAGTCCATTTGTTAAAAAGCTTTAAAGTTACAGTATAGTCAAGAATTAACTAGGAGACTTTAATATGCTAAACAGAGTATAAATGCAATGAGAAGTATGCTGATTCATTCCTCATTTTAAAGTAAAAGTGTGTGTGTGTGTGTGTGTGTGTGTGTGTGTGTGTGTGTGTGTGTGTGTGTGTGTGTGTGTTTGCTCCTGATTGGCCCTGGGGGGATCAGAGACTCTCCCGGTAGTCATCATAAAGTCCATCTATGCCCAGGCATGCTGAAGGCATCTCAGGACAACACACACACACACACACACAGATAGAGAACCCTTGGCTGGCTTGCATGCATCAACTCTGTCCACTCCAGCATCCCAGGTGTGACTCACACACACAGACACACTCACACACACACACACACACAGAGAAAGAGAGAGAGAGAGAAACCCTGGCTGGCTTACATGCATTAACTCTGTCCACTCCTGCATCCCAGCTGTGACTCACACACACACACACACACACACACACAGGCACAGACACAGGCACAGACACAGACACACACACACCCAGCAGCTCTACTCCAGAGAAATCTATCATACTGCCCCACTCTGCCAGACCTGCACAACATCCATAGCAGATTATACAGAGAGACAGATCCTCCCCCTGACCGCGTTCAGTGGGCACAGATGTGTGAGTCAATCCACACTAGTCTGTAGCTGTGAACCATACCACCAGAGAACTGTGAACCACACAAAAGCCATTACTGGGCCTGTCTGTGTGAGGACATTGCACCTTAGAACAAGCAGTTCACTTGGGTGATGCATGTGTTGGTGTGCAATTACGTTGAAGCGCTCTGACATTCTGTTCGCACTCTTTCTCTCTCACAGTGTCTTTCTTTCTGTTTCTCTCTCTCGATCCCCCTTCTCTCTCTCTCTCTTTTTCACAAAAGTAGGGCCTCCAATCTCTCAGTCTTGTGTGAATCCATTGCACCTGTTAACCAGATTAGGGCCAGTTCTGTTCCAGAGCCTGTAACTATATGCCACTGTGTCCCCATTAATCCCCCTCTTTTCCACTGAACCCCTGCTCCCACCTCTCTGAGCTTCCAGAGGAATGATTTTCCTGCTTGGCCAGACGCTAAGTTTCTAGTATTCATTCCTGAGCTTTCAGCTCTGCTCATAAGCATAGTTGCATTAATTATACATTAATTATTACATTAATGGAAAATTAGTTAGAATTACAAAGAAATGAGGACAGGCAAATTACATTTTTATTTGGTGGAAAAGAAAAAGAGAGCAGGGAAAATTTGCTCTCCTAATCCGAAGTGGAGCTGTAAACAGCTGTGAGTTCAAAACCTGAGGCTGCCAGGGCAATTTGACCGGAAACATGTAATGAAATCTCACCAAATGTGATTCAATGCAAATGAACCCCATTTTCTGTTTCCATCAACTTTGCATAATACCTTTTGCAAATCATGGGTTAATCCACTCTTGTCTAACAAATTGGTTTCTTATTCAATTAGGGTGAATTGTGGTGCATTTCAAGCGTTTCATCAAATGGTCAAAATTCACACACACACACACACATGTGCATATAATAGTTGGAAACCCAGATACAGATAGTTCTCTAGCATCTCCACTGAGTGTTAGTTGGGCCAGATCTACACCTCTCCTCAACTCACTTTCTCTGATAGCAGAAATATTTTCTCTCATGGTACAGCGATTCTGACTTTTCTAGCTGGAACACTCACACACAATGCAGTAAGATCCACAGCTCTAGTCTTTCACACACACACACACACACACACACACACACACACACACACACAGACACACACGCACATCGAGATGTCGCTGTCAGATCAGTGTGATTAGAATGTTGTAGAATTTTCCAAAGAACATCTGTGGAATTCTAGAATCTCGCACAGTTGATGAAAACATTCTTTAAATGGAATGTCCCAAACTCCCCAGCTCAGAGGTTAATTGATTCCTCCTCCTCCCCTGGAATAGTTGCCCTGCATGCAGCGATGGGCTGACTGACTGCTCTTAAAAATGCTGGAGCAGCAGTCTGACTCACTGGCACTGGCAAAGAGAATTCAGCCCTGGCTCTTACTCACACACCTGAGATGGGATGAATGAGGGGACCTTTTAGTTTTGTTTTATGTATGGTGTGTGTGTGTGTGTGTGTGTGTGTATGTGTGTGTGTGTGCTATCTTGTTTTGTTTCTACATGATGTTTGATATGAAATCTAAAAAAGAAAGTGGTATTTTATGTAAGAATAAGTAGATTTGGTACAATCAACAAACAGAATATATGATTGCCACTGAGTGTTTAGATGACAGAGCATCCCCCGACACCCCCCCCCCCCCACACACACACACCCCAACCCCACCCCCAACCCCCTGCAGAGAGAATCACACAGAGGCAGCAGTGCGACACACAGATAGGCACCTGAGACCAGTGAGTGAGGGAGAAAAATTAAACCATTCATGCATTATTCATGACCCTTCAATTTGTCATTAGGCCAGGCAAACATCCACCTGCACCAGTGCTTCCAGCATCACTCCACTCTGCAGAGACGAGGCCTCCCTGACTAACATCACCAGTCCCACAGGTCTGGCTGCAGACAACACCCCTTTACTTAGTCTGGTGGTTGAAAATAGTAACAGAAAAATAATTTAGTTGTTTAAAAAAGTAATATATGTAATTGTGTGTCATTTATATAAAAATTGCAACTATTAGATTTAATTATTTAATAGATTTAATTATTTACATGTACTATACAATTATTTAGATATTTAGTTTCTCTCTCTGTCTGTGTGCAGTATTGAGCACTGAAGAAGCCCACCTGGTCACTCGTGGTCAGTGGCAGGGCAGTGTGCTTCCACTGGGGTTCTCATCTAGCATCTATGTCAAGGGGGAACAGCAGGGGGCGCACTCTCAGACAGAAGTGACAGCAACTTTGTGTGTGTGTGTCATACACTCATACACACAAGTCAGAAACAATGCATGAGTCCGTATTAAGAATAAAACAAATCTTTGATCCCAGATATACCCTTATCTGTCTATAGTTTCGCTATAATCACTAGGGACAGGTCTGCTCCTGTCTTTGTAGTGATTGTTGTGAAAGTATCAGATGAGACAGGAATGACAAAGTATCTGTTGTATGTGATACAGCTGCATTTTGGCTTCTTTTATCACATTATGTCAATCATACATCCCAGCACTGGTGTTTGTCTCGTCTCGTCTCATACCTCTCCACAGATGAGGTTATTGCACCTGTATCTGCTTGTGATGCTGGCTTTAGTATCGAAATCATTCTCCCCCGACCCATTGCCCTGTGTGTGATGCTACCCTGTGTTAGCCTATTGGAGGAGTTAATCTGTGATTGAAGGACAGCAGACGCATTATAGGACTGAGCTCTAAGAGGTTGCTGGTGTTTTCTTATGGAATTAGAAGCCCAAAATAAAAGTGAATGGTCAGTCATTTGCTACAGTAACAGAGTGTTACGAAATAGAACAAAGGCCCAACTATATATTCTAATCTCAGTTATGGTTCTACTGTGTATAACTTTAATTATGATCATACTGAGCAGGAAGCCATGCTTTGACATCTTGTATGCATGTCACATACTGCACACTTGTATTACAGCAGCAGTCTGTGATTACTCATCTGCGTAGAGCGCAGAGACAGCCCAGATAAGAGGACAGAGCGGGGAGAGAGAGGAACCTGAATCCCCTTCCTGATACAGCAGACCCCATAGAAGTTTGGTGACCTCTAAAACAAAGACAGGAAAATAAATCAGGAGGACACACACCTACTCCATACAGTGTGATACACCTCACCGTATCTACCCATAGACCACCATTACACCTTTCATTCAAATCAGTATATTTTTGAGTGGGAGAATATCAGGCCTCAGTGCACAAGGCCTTAACATACAGAAGACTGAAGACTGAAATGTGACTTCATTTATCACATAATAAAAGCCACAGCTGGAGGAATTTTTCCAGTTTTTCCAGATTAGTATTGTGAATACCTGCCTGGTGCATGTGACTCACTCAGGTCTGCTGAAAGCAACTGAGATTCACATCATTAGTTCTGTTATTAATTGCAATATGGCAATATTGCAAGTCAGTTGATGAACTTGCAACACGTGTTGGACTGCCCTGGCTGTGATCTTACAACAATCCACTAGATGGATATGGGTCATGATGTGGGACAGGTAGGTGGATCTGGGTCAGATGTGGGACAGGTTGCTGATTTGAAATCTACCTGAAAAAAGGAAACACCAAACATCTGTTTTGAAACAGCTCTGGTTAGCTAAACAGTAAAGGCACTCTTGTCCTCCTGGGAACTTTGGCCAGAGTGGGGGTTAGTGGGACATTATTCTGTTTGTTTGTGTGAGCGTGTGTATGTGTGTGTGTGTGTGTGTGTGTGTGAGAGAGAGAGAGAGTGAATGAGAGGAGGGAGAGAGAAAGTATGTGTGTGTTTGAGTGTGTGTGTGTGCTTGTGTGTGTCCGTGTGTGAGAGAGACAGAGAGAGTGTGAATGAGAGGAGGGAGAGAGAAAGTATGTGTGTGTTTGAGTGTGTGTGTGTGCTTGTGTGTGTCCGTGTGTGAGAGAGACAGAGAGAGTGTGAATGAGAGGAGGGAGAGAGAAAGTATGTGTGAGTGTGTATATGTATGAGTGTGTGAGCGCGAGAGAAAGGGTAAAAGGAGACTGGTTTATTCACACACATTTCCCCAGAGCCTACTTCAGAGGGCCAACTCAGCTCTGCTCAGCTCAGCTTAGTTCAGAGAGCCCTGGCAGTGCAGTGTGGTCCAGGAGTCCAACATGTCACAGCAGAGGGACTATGACTGCATCGTTATCGGCGCTGGAGTCCAAGGCTCCCTCACAGCCTACCAGCTGGCCAAAAACAACCAGAAAACACTTCTGCTGGAACAGGTCAGCGATTCCATCTGTCTATTAGGTACTGGGATCAAATATCATGACATCGTACAGTACAAAAAAAACCCAATATGTTTATAATCACTTGAATACAAGGCTTGTCTGAAGAAATACTTTAATCTCAGTGGAAATTGTTATGAAAAAACAGAGGGACTTGACAAGATACAGAAATACAAATGGTAATCTATTTGTGGCTCAGAAAGGATAAGTTGTCACATCCTTGAAAGGACAAAAACAACAACAAAAAACATTCCTTAGATAAATGTGATTTGCTGCACATGTCTTGTCACAGGCTCTACAACACTTATTTGATTTCAATGTATCAACACCATATAGTGTATATCTGTGTTGTGCTGACTCTTATTGTTCTCTCTGGGTTGTTCCTACTGCTACCAAACATCTGTTTAGCTGCCCCACAAGGGCTTTGCTAGGGTTTGCTGTGACTGCTGGAGCTGAAAGTGGTTAAATTTGCTGTTTTAATTCCTCCAAATTAAACTGGCTGTTATCTTGATCATTGCTGTATGGACATTTTGCTGAAATAATAGCAAGATGACATAACTTATACATTTCATTCAAAAAAGTCAAAAGAAGTCAAAAAAGAAAGCTCTTTTAGAATAGTTATGAGGCTTTTATTTCACTTGAGATGAGGACTTTAATCATTAATCATTATCTTTTTTTTATAGATTTATGATTTTTCAAGAGAGGTTTATGAAACTCTTGTTAACTCTTGCCACCCCAGTATCCCAGCAGCTTCCATAGGTATTAGCAGGAAGATTTAGAGTAAAGGTTTGTGTAACCCTTGTGAAGGTTTGTGTATCACTCTGTTTTCTGTCTTGCATAGTTTCTGCTGCCACACTCTCGAGGGAGTTCCCATGGGCAGACACGGATCATCCGGAAGGCCTACGAGCAGGACTTCTACACCCACATGATGGAGGAATGCTACCAGCTCTGGGCACAACTGGAGAAGGAGACCAACACCACGCTCTTCAGGTGGGAGCTGTGTGTGTGTGTGTGTGTGCGCGTGCATGTGTGTGTGTAATGTGTGTGTGTGTATGTGTTTGTGTGTGTAATGTGTGTGTGTGTGTGACTTGTGAAAGATGAAATTTGGTCCCAATTTGGCCCAGATTTCATGATGCATGTGAATACCCATCAAATGTGTGTGTGCGTGTGTGTGTGTATGTCAGAGGCAACACTATGCCATTACCTAACAGCAGGGTTCTGGCTATGAGGACAGAACGATAATATGGTCCTGTCTAAACTAGTCTGATCCCACATGTTTGTTTAGTGTGTGTGTGTGTGTGTGTGTGTGTGTGTGTATGCACTTCACAATGAAGACTGAGCAGGAATAAGCTAGATTTGCGTGTGCATGTAGATGGCTGTGTTTGTGTGTGTGCATGTGTGTGCGTGTGTGTGTGTGTGTGTACTTGAGTTTGTGTGGGTGAATGTGACTGGGGACACTGAAGAGGTGCTGCTCCACAGAGAGTACGGACCAGCTGTAGGTAGTAGGTGGGCTGTGTGTGTGTGTGTGTGTGTGTGTGTGTGTGTGTTTGTGTCATGTGTATCTGAACTATGAATGATCCAACATAAAGTTACAAAGGGGTGAGCTGGCCTTGGGCCTGTGTAATGAGAAATCTGTGAGTGTGTGTGTGTATGTGTGAGTGTATCACGAGATTGAAGAGGAAATGACTGAATTTATGTGTATGTCTATATTGAACTGTGTGTGTGTGTGTGTTTGTGTGTGTGACTTGAGAGTGAAGAAGAAACAGCTGTATTTTTTGTCACTGGGATGAAGGCACTGTAAATCCTGACAATATATCACAAACTCATGCTGATAACACCATCACCCTGGGAACACACATCTCTGGGTGTGTGTTTGTGTTTGTGTGTGTGTGTGTTAGAGAGAGAGAGATAGAGAGAGAGATGCTCCTCTGGATCTGTGTCATTATTCAGTGTTTCAGCAGGGTGCTGGTCATATTTACTCTGGGGGGTACGAGGAGGTCACTGTCACTGATGAATAGAGCAGTCCAGGGTGAGACCTGGTGTGTGTGTGTGTGTGTGTGTATGTGTAGTTGTGTATGTAGTTATGTATGTTATATTCACATATACGCAGTAGGGGTAAGAGGGAGTCTTTGATGAATGGTTATGGCTGATGTGCAGACTTGTACCTATGATATGTAGTGTAATGTAGTGTGTGTGTGTGCGTGCGTGTATTGTATTCAAATTTACTCAGCAGGGTATGAGGGGGTCTCTGATGAATGGAACTGTCAGGGGTGAGGGTCGTGGTGGGTGGATCACACCCACCTGCCCTGAGAAAGCATCTCTCTCTCTCTTTCTCTCTCTCTCTTTCTCGCTCTCTCTCACACACAATGCATCTATCATTGTAGACTTCTTAATCCTTAGTCCAGATACACACACACACACACAGACACACACACCACACAACCAAAGCACTGGACACACACAGATGTCAGACTACATGCACGCACACACACACACACACACACACACACACACACCAGCAGATACATTCACAATAGTTGGGGAGTTGATAGTCATTTCTAATGAGACTATTATGGAGCCAATATGAGTGCTATTGCTGCCGCTGTACTGTAGTCCTCTATATTCAGCAAAAGCTCACTGTGCGCCTTCCTTGCCTTTTGATGGATCATATGCATGCTGTTTTTTGTGTGTGTGTCTGTGTGTGTGTGTGTGTGTGTGTGTCTGTGTTACAGACGGACAGGGATCCTGATAAAGGGACCTGAAGATGACCAGGACTTCCTGCTCTTCCGAGACACACTGCAGAGGAACCGTGTTCCCACGGAAACACTGACAGTGGATCAGTTTGCCCGGCGCTTGCCCCACATGGTATTCCAGAGGGGGGAGGGGGCCATTATCGACACCACGGCCGGGGTGCTGTTTGCTGACAGAGCTTTGAGAGCAGCTCAGGTACACACACACAATCAAGCTTTCTTCTCTCTCTTGAGTGTGTGCGTGTGTGTGTACTCATGTGCTTGCCCTGTGTTGATGCTGGGTGGGGGGTGGGTAGTCTAGAGGCAGCACAGACAAGACAGCTACATAGGGTAATAAAGATCAGCAAAGATCTGTCATCCTACCCTACCCACCAACTCTTCTTTCTTACATTATGGCTCACTCTCTGTCATTCTCTCTCACCGCACACTCAATCTTCATACCTGGTCCCTGTTGACTGTTATCTGTTTTGCTTTGTTTCACTCTCTTCCCCCCTCTGATTCCATCCGAAACGTTCTCTACATCTTCACATTTCTTTCTTTCTTATTCTCATTCTCCTTCTTAAATTTTCTTTCCCGTCTCTCATCTCCCTTCTCTCTTCCTCTCCCTGTCACAGTCTCTGTGTGTTTTTGCAGAGCTACTTCCAGTCTCTGGGCGGGGTGATAAAAGATGGAGAGAAGGTGTTAAACATTCAGTCTGGCTCCACGGTAACCGTGACTACCGCATCAGGGGAGTACCGAGCAAAGAGTCTCATCATCACGGCTGGGCCTTGGGCCAACACTCTACTATTGCACACGGGCCTGTACTTACCACTGACGGTACATGACACTACACTACACAACACACATGCACAAAACACAAAAACACACACACACACATGCACAAAACACAAAAAAACACACATACATACACACACACACACACACACCACACACACACAATGCACAAAAAATGCAGGATACAATGTCACCTATATGGTGAGGTTATTGAAGCCATCCTGGTTCATAAGGTTATGGCTCCACACAGAGGCTCACTGTTAAGGTCATTGAACTGCCCATGGCTTTGCAGAGGTCGGCTGTGTTTGGGGTCACATTTCATAACATTCTTTTTACTGTAAACACAAAATACAAGGGAACAGAGCATGAGGGGCAAAGAGAGTATTGAAGTATTGAAGTTACAGTAAGAAACAGATAGACAGTTTGTGTAAATGTGTAAAAGTATTTTAATTGTTGTTACTTGTTATGTTATGTTCTAAGCGAGACTCAGAGACTGGAACAATGTCACTCTGATAAAGCTACTGCACATGACCAGTGCAGGGGGGTTATGGCCTAGAACTACAACACTGTCTGACTATGCCGAGATGGGCTAGCTAATGAGTGTGAAAGAGTGTGTGTGTGTGTGTGTGTTTCCGGCAGTGTATCTGTGTGCTCATGTGTATGCTTGTTTGTGTGTATGTGTGTGTTCCTGCATTGCATGTGTGTGTGTGTGTGTGTGTGCCCTTGCCCTGTGTTCATAACTACGGGCAGGTGGTGAAGATTAATGTGTGCTACTGGCGGGAGAAGGTTCCGGGCACATATGGCGCAGACGTCCACTTCCCCTGTTTTCTCCAGATCGCCTCGGAAGGGGCAGAGCACCACATCTACGGCCTGCCCTCTAACGAGTACCCAGGGCTGGTCAAGGTGAGCTACTCTGCCCACCGCCCAGACTACTCCCTGCATGAGAACTGAACTTATTTTAAACTCTCTAGAGATGCACAATTAACAAACACCCAGTTAACTCTTAAAGGAAAAATCTGGTGTAAATCAACCCACATCACTGTTGCTTGTGCTCACTGAGTGCTCTCAGTAGAAAGAGGAATGAGAAAATCTGGCACAACGTGGACATGGAGTCCACAACAAACTATTTACATTCAGATGATAACTTGGTCATCTACTTCAGTCAGTTATGTCAGTAACAATACACAATTACTGCAGGTACTGATGGGTTTGGTATTTGGGACCACTGTTAACTAATAATAACTTGGGATGCAGGGCACAGTTAGCTTATGAAGGTGTTTAGACGTGTTGGGGGGGGGGGGGGGGGGGTGCACAGTTAAAGGCTTAACATTAGGATCCAATAATATCCATTTCATTTGGTTAAGTATAGAGATAGTTTGATTTGGCCATGAAATCAACTGCTGCAAACTTCACATGATTAGATTTTATAAATAGGCTGACCGTTCCACTTTTGCAAAAGTGGGACAGTGTAGTTAATGGAATCCCACGAGTTACTACAACAACCCAGAGATGATTAACTGTGGAATGAATGGCTGGAAATGAATAGTCAAAAAGTATTGTCGCCTTGAAATCACTAGTTCTTCTCACCCTGGCAGGCGTCCCAAGCCAATCATCTATTACCATTCATCACCATGTCTGCATCTTACATCTAATATCTATCATTAGATCTATTTATTTATTTCATAACAGATTAAATAGATTGCACGGATGTCAAAGAGCTAATTTTTCATTCTGTGCAAGTTACTTTAGAAAAAATTATGTTAAATATGCTTAAATATGCTTAATTTTACATTATGCTATTTTTAGGACGTTACACTGTAGAAATAATGTCAGTCATCTGTGTGTGTGTGTGTGTGTTTGTGTGTATGTATACGCCTTAGATCTGCTACCACATGGGCAGCGAGACAGAGCCTGACGAGCGGGATCGACAGACGGACCAGACAGACGTGCGAATCCTCTCGCGGTTCGTGTCAATATACCTGCCGGGCTTAGAACCAGAACCGGTAGTAGTGGAGAGCTGCATGTACACGGTTAGAACCTATTCTACACCCGATACACAAAAACATTATACAAAACTAAACAGAAACACAACAGTTCTGGTGAATTAGGTTTTTCAACCTTCCATGTGTTAAATTGGCCACAAATGACCCGGCAGAGGTTATATGAGATCATCATTTTATCCTCAACCTTCTGAGGCTAAATATAAAACAGAACCTTTGGAGGTTTGAGATGGAGCATGCTGGCATGCTGAAACGTCTGAAATGTCCTGCACCTGGCCTAATTTCTCCAGCCTCTTGACATGACGTTTGTTTCATTAACACTCAGGTGACACCAGACCACCACTTTGTCCTGGACCGCCATCCTTCTCACAGTAACATCATCATTGGAGCAGGCTTCTCAGGTCAGAGGGGAAGAAGAAGGGTGACCAATGAGATAACTACACTAGATACTCACTATAAGGAGTGCAATCACTCTTGAGAAGGATTCTTGACTGTTACAATATACTGAGGCTGATACAAGAGAAGACTCACATAATCCCTTTTAAGTCCTTATAAAGCCTGGCTGCATTAGTGAGTAAACTGTATGAGGTCCAATTAGCACAATATTGTGTGCAATATCAGCATCAATCTGGTAAATCAACATATGGGTGGTAAATTAACAGGCCTGGTACACCAAATTAGTGCTTCAACAGGTGTAACTAATTCACATCCAAATACTGTATAACAATCAGAAGAAAACACCTGAATTAAAACATTCATTGGATAAAATGTTAATCCTAAATGAATTCTATTTTATCATTCAATATCCAAGTGGTGTACTTACTTGGATACACAGGTCAATGTGATACTCACCTATATGAATGATAACCATTGGTCTGTCTTTTTTCCAGGTCATGGTTTTAAATTTGGCCCAGTGGTGGGCAAGATCCTATGTGAACTCAGCCTTGGGAAAGTGCCCTCGTATGACCTTTCACCTTTCAAAATCCAGCGCTTCCAGACCCAGATGAAGTCCTCTTTATGAACACATACATATACATACACACAGACACACACACACTTAAACTAGACACTAAAATATAATTGTAGATTACATTCTAACGTATCTGCTCTATAAAACATTAAAGCATAAACTCTTTGCAGTAAATAAGGATAACAAAAAGAGTACTTTATTTACAGTACAGCACTGCCTGACACTTGTTGCTACAGTCTTCTAAATAAACACAAATGAAACTCATATTTGAAATGAAATCGAGGTCTTTCCTCTGTATCCTTGCATAATGATCATTCCATTAGCCAAACAATACAACTCCCTGTTCTTCTTTGGCTCCGTGAAGTTCCATGAAGCTCTTAATCGCCCATCAATCGAACCGTGACTACAGCTGGCCTCCACGGCCCAGCAGCTCCCTGTAGGGGGGAGGAAGGGGGAGCCTTATAGTGGGGAATATCACCAGTGTATTTATTAGTCAGCCGGTAAGTGAATTTGTATTGACTGAGTCAGATGATGGGGCACATTAAAAAACCATTAGGCAGAGGGCCTGATTCGTCTTCAGCCTGGAGAAGTTGACAGGCAGGGCTGAGGCATTGCATGGTGTCTCGCCTGTGCGGTGCTATGCTATGCTATGCTATGCTACGTGTTGCCAAATGGTAATTACGAGGGTAGTGTGAGGAGAAAGGAGGAGCCAAAGGAGGATCGAAAGAGAGACAGCACAGACTGGCCTGGACCGTTCAAGAGTCGGTGGCTCTGACAGGTGCTGCATCATTTACGCGATTCATTTTCCTGACAGGTGAAGTTTGTCTGGGGGTGATTTGAACCACGTGTTATAAGAGACCCGACATACACGCCGTGGCCTTGGAATCTACACCAGCCAGCAAACCAGCCAACCAGCCAGGCGCTCAGTCGATATATCTGTCAGCCCGATGTTCTCATCTACGTGTCATAATGGAGAACGCTCCACTCTGTCAGGGGTGTTTTATTATCGATTAATTGCTTTCACTCCATCAGGGAATTCAACATGGACAAGAAACACTAGAAAAATTATTTCCTCTGAGGTGTCTGAGTCCTTACCCAGAAGATCTTTTTGTCCTCTAAATTTTTGTTTCTCTTGTTTCTCTTTCTCACTTTTAAATCTTTGTATTTGTAATGCTCATATTTTATGATTTTATCCTGACATGACATTTGCAATGTTTTTTTTGCCTTTGGTCTTAGGTTTGTATGTCTGTAAAGCACATTAAACTGCCCAGACAATGTATTAAATGTGCTACATCAATACATTTTGCCTTGTCTTGCCTCACCTAAAGAATCAGAGTTCTGTGGTCACGGTGCACATCGGCTGTCCTTTACCAGTGTGTCCACTTGAGGAGACATTAGTGCTTGGCCTTGCTTGTGTCTGGATGAAAGCTGGGTGGTAGTCTGCCTCATAAAAGGTTGGTGCGGGGGCAGTGCGGGGGCAGTGCGCTTTAAGTGGGCAAGGTGTACTTTTCAACCATCAAGCTTCTCAGAAAAATGAAAGTGCACACACACACACACACACACAAATGCACACAAACACACACACAATCTCTCTCTCTCAAAGTGAGGGATGGGACAAAAGATAAAGATAGACAGAAACACAGCAACTGAGAAAAAACTCAGTGGAGAGTAACCAGAATGCATGCAGTTCAGAACACACACACACAGACTGAAGCTCTCGTCAGCAGCAGGGATGACAACTAAGAAAAAAACTGTGTTTCGGAACATGCAACACACACACATGCAACACACACAACTCACACAGACTGAGGTCCTTTCAGTAGCAAGGACTGTGACTGACAAAACAATTGGCATTCAGAACACTTAACCTGTGTGTGTGGTGGTGGTGGTGGTGTGGGGAGGATGTCCTTCAGAGACACATTTGTCTGTGTCCCTGTGGAGGAAGAGCAGCCATGTACTCGCGTCAGTTGTCATCGTTGGGTCGTATTCCTGCCCAGTTGCTAGGTTGTGATAGCCTGTCAGGAGAAGCACGGTGCAACTTTAGTATACACAATGATTCAATTTACAATTGCACAAATTAAGGAAATATCATAAATACTTTCTTGTTCCCTTACCTTGGATATCCTCCTCCCTTTTGATGCTTCCCTCCAGTTGTAACATTAGAGTTGTTGTTGGCTCACAATCACTAACATTACTGTCCTGATTGGTGCTAACAACATTAGCATTAATGCTTGTTGTCTCCTTAACATTAGCACCACTCTCACTATCCCTGTGTGCCTGCTGGTGCTGCTCTGCCAAATCTCTAGAATGTCACAGACCTATCCAGAGAACCATGGAGTGTCTTGTTTAACTCCTCTTTCTGTTTTAGTTTCTCTTTTCTCAGCACCTGACTGAAATTTACGAAAGCAGTCGCGCTGACGTGCCGCTGCCGACATTTCCCCTTCTGTTCTGGCCAGATAGCTTGCTTCATAACGACGTCATGAAATGTGTGTGTATTTACTTTATTTTCCATGACATCATTAGCCAGGTGCGAGGCCCATCAGAGCGCAAGGCCCTGGGTGAACGTCCAATCCCCCCCCCCCCCGCCCCCTTGGCGACGGCCCTGTTAGTTGGTATCACTTGCAAATCAGTTTTGTTGATATGTGGTCATATGAATTTGCATTTTAAAGAGGCCTATGACAACTCAGAGTAGCAAGGGCTGGTCTGTTTCTGACAGGTTGAGGAAGATACCTCTCAGGCTTTAGAATACAATTTCCACTGGAGGTACAGTACATGTGTGGTCATGTAGTTTTATCATTTTCATGCAGAAGTACAATGGATGCCAGGTAGCCAGCTGTGCATGTAGAACATTTGCAAATCTCCTCACATCCCAAGATCCTCCTAACCAGTTGACTGGAAGCCTGAGCTTTTCGGTTGACTGGCTCAGGCACTCGACTCTTTATTCAGGGTTGCTGTGGGGTTGCAGGTTTGAGCCTGGGGCTGGACTGCGCAGTCACATAAGCACACTGTATGTACACATGTGTAATTGTGCATTTCACCCACACAACCCATGTTCTCTTGTCAAGATTGTGCTCTCACATTGCCCAGTGGAGTTGAGTTACTGTGAGTTCACATCAAGAGCTACTAAAACTGTAAAATCGCTTTTGTCGCTCATAAAAATAGCTGCTAAATATTTGTGTTCGCTCTAATTGCTCACAACGTGCCCATTGACATTTCATTTACAGCCGATACGTGTTATAGCTAATTTGTATAAGGTTGAGCCGTTTTTAACTTTATTTTAGTCGTTCGTCGCCCAAGTTTTATTGCTCATCGCTTTCGTTGCTTTTGTTGCTCTTGTCCATTCAAAGTGAATTACCTCCAGTGATTTTACAGCTTTAGTTGCTCTTGGTGTGAACACATAGTTAGGGAGCTGCTCTTCCAAGTGCTGCAGATTGCTGTTGATTCCAGGTGCTGGGGGAGACACCTCTGCTCTCCGCCACACACACACAATTCCCACAGGTGGGATCACTCCGGTGCAGCACAAGCACAACATTGAGTGAATGGCTACGAGAGGAGCGGGAGAGAAAACATAGCGATGACATCTCTCAAATGACTGTTCTGACACACATTTAGAAACACACACACTAAACACACCACTGGGACAACACAGATGGCTTTGTGCCAGCACCGCTGTAACATGGTTGAAAATGGCATTTAAGACGCCTATGATGATCTGTGATGACAGATCTCAGGTGGCCTAACTAGCACTCGCACACACATACTAAACGACTGACTATTCCCGTCATGCAACACAGATGGCTTCACATCAGTGTCACTGCACTGGGGGGAGGTGGAGAGAGATAAGGGGGAGAGAGGGAGAGAAGTAATGATGGTAACAGAGTGATGTCTCAAGAGGCTGTTGCACACAAAAACACTGTTAATTTATGACCATCTCTTGTGTTTTGGCACCGAACAGCAATAGTAGCACTGTATATTTACACACACACACACACACACACACACACACACACAGGAGGCCTCACTTACGTGCTCAGTGCTATTGCAACATGTGGTAAATAGCTGTTTTCCTCCTATGAGAGGATAGAGGGGTGTGTGTAAGATACAGAGTTTAGTGATGATGGGTCTCTGAAGTGTCTGTTCTGGCTGACACCCACACACACACCCACACACCTAAACTATAGTGAGTGTCAATCACGTTGTCTGATGTCCGTTTATACTCGATATCGACAAATTGCGTTCAGCAATGCTTAATGGCCATTTCAAAATGTTCACTGTTTGCGATGTATAATAAACGGCTTATGGCCAACGATTTATGTGTCTGCTAATTATATAGCACTTCCCCTTTTAGACATGTCGATGTATTATCCTACTGCTAAATGTACACCGACAGTAGCCTAAGCTACGTGTAAAGTAGGCTGTCGTGAAAAGGGCCTCGCACCCGTCAAGTTTGCCCAGGGCCTCGCCCTCCCCTTGCGACGGCCCTGCCAACTAACTAGACTAAATAAATACTAAAGATAGATACTAAACTAATTGTCTGAGAAAAATAGAATACCTCAAATAGTGGGAAAATGCTGCTTAGTGTTGCTTTAAGTGTTACTTCACTCGAGAACCAACTCTGGTTCTGCTTCTGGTGTGTGTGTGTGTGTGTGTGTGTGTAGCTCCTGTCTCCTCCAGCCCTGCAAGTGTAGGAAGAGAGAGGAATGTAAACAACGTTAGAAGTGCGTCCCAAAGCTCAGAACAAGCTCTCCCCCGGAGTCAGTGAGCGGTGCAGCACTCATTAGAGTGGAAATGATATACGCAGACAACAAAGGCATCAGCAGCCATGCTTCCCCCCCCCTCTCGTGCACTCCCTCACACACTGCCTGGGTTTCTTAAACTCACTCTGGTTCTTTTTTTCCTTCAGTCTTCCTTTCTTTCTTCCCAGTTTGCTCTTCCTCACCTTTTCTCCCTTGCCTCTCCTCCACCATGTTTCGGTCTTTCTTTCTTTGTCTGACCTCCTCACCCCTTTTTTTCCCTCCATCTGTCTTATTCACACACACAGGTTACTTCTTCTTCTTCCTTGCACCCCTATAATCTCTCTTTTATCTTAATTCTAGTTCCCTTCCTCCTTCTTTCTTTAATCTCCATTAAGCACCACGCTTCATTCTTCTCCTTTTCTTTTACACAATTTATCTCACCTGTCTTTCTTCCCATTATCCTCTTCTTCATCTTTCCTCTACGATTTCCTTTCCTGCCTCCTATTCACCCTGTATTTATTTGCTCTCTCTTAGTAGTATAATCATTTCTCTTTTCTTCTGTCTCTTCCCCTCTCTCTGCTCCACCTCTACATGTCTCCTGCCTGCATTGCATTGCAAATGAGCGCTTGTTGCTGCTGTGTCTTCAGCTGGTCCCCATAGGCAACCCCTCAGCCCCTCCAATCAAAACATTATTGACTGGCTGGCAGTTCCAGACAGACACACACAGTGTGTGTGAGTTCTCATCATCAATGCCAATGATTGTGTGTGTGTGTCTGTGTTTTCACTCTCAAGAGCCTCACCCACAGGAGCACTCAATGCAGCAGCAGCAGCAGTACAAGCGCACAAGCGCGCGCACGCATGCACACACACAGGTGTGCTACATACTGATGACTGGAGTCAAAAAAGAAAAAGAAAGGACACAAACATCTGAAATAACCAAGAATCCAGAATCAAATTAAGCACATTCTGATGAATTATGAAATATCATAAATAGAATGATGTAAAATATGTACACCAAAGAGTTCAGGTTTTGGCACAGACACATAATCAAACACTCAGAATTTATTACACATTCCTATGCAAGATACACAAGAAGTTAGCTTTTCTATGAAGGCCATCAACAAGGTTCCAACTTAGTAAACATCACTCTCCCATGAGCACATCTATGGCTCAGGTACCCTAGAGATAAGGCACTACTCATTGTGTTCCTAAGCACAGATAGGCAAATGTATGTAGCATGTACAGTATATCTGTGTGTGTATCCAGATTTTTCCACTGACTTGTCTCAGTTTATCTTGTAAATAGAAGCTACAGGACAGTGGGGTAGTTTTATTAAAAACTGATTTTGTAATAGTAGGACTGATCCTTTTAAATGTGCTGCGTGCTTTTCTGACCATCAAAACAAGTGGTCAATACAAAAGCACATACAGTGCAAAAAACTGTTTAAGCTTGTGCTCCTCTTCATCAAAACAGTAAAGATAAACAGAAATGTGATTAAGCCTTCACTATGCTGAAATGCAGTTGGGACTTAGCCTTTGTACTTGCCTGTTGTTTTGTGATGCAAATTGTCCACTGAAATGTATACCGTTCCTTTCAGCTGTTCTTACCAACACCGCCTTTCATAACATACACACATTCTGTTTACATCCGTTTCCTTGGTCCCTTTAATTGGCTTTGTGAAATCCCTTGCGTTGCCTTGAGGAGGATTATCTTGAAAACAACGTATGCTTATTTCCTTTCTATAATGTTGTCACACTGTATGCTCTTATTCTCCCTGCAGTTTGATTGATTGGCATGATGACAGAAGAGCCGACAGCATGAATGGAGAACATAATCTAATGTAGAGGTCAGTTGACAAAGAAAGACACTGATCTCTCTCTTGGTAATAAGCTTTATGCAACAAGGCATAATGTACATTTCTGTCTTCATTTGAACCCACATAAACCTCTTTTCCTATAAATGTATAGAGGATCATATATGCATATATGTCCCTGTCCATAGTAAATGAAGGAACACCAACCTGAACAAGCAATATTCTTGCAAACACACCATTGTCTAGTCTAGTGAAATAGGCTACTCACACAACCAGAGCCACGCACACACAGACAAACACACACAGAGATGTGTATGCCCTTAAAACATATTTAAATTCACTTAAATGAGAGTTGTGTAACAAGGCCAGAAATAGGAAGTGCATTTAAGGTGAGTACCCCATTAAATATCAACTCTCCTGACAAGCATCAAGCATCAAGTAGCTTACAGCGTTGTATTGAACTATATGTGAGTTTTGTAAACACACACTATTTGCACGCAACAAAAGTGCACCAAGCCCAGCGCTAAAAAAATGTTATTATGAACCAGAGGGAGAATAAATCAGCGAGAGGCACCACAGATCCAAATAGCAAATATATTTCCCTTTGGACATAACAAAGAAATGCAATTAACAAACAAAGAAATAGATGAGAAAAGCAAACACACAATCAAAAGCAAAGCAACAGGTTCAGATCCTAATATTTCCATATCTTTTAATTTAAAAACAAATGTGATTGAAGGCAGAAATCATAGAGCATATATTCCCACCATCATTATTAAAAAGAAATGATGCTTTCAAAACATATATTTATTATTATTTATGGAATTTATTTATTTAATTCATTTAAGCCCTAGATACCAGCGCTGGCATATAATGCTTGTGTATCAAAGCCCACTTATACTAGAGGTGATTAGCAGTATTTGACAGTGTGTGTGTGTGTACATGTGTTTGTGTGTGTGTGTGTGGGTAGGATTACCATCTTTCAGCAGTACACAGACACACGCACCACAAGCAAAAATACAGTGAAACTTCTTATGCATATTCTTCTCAAAGGATTTTCAGGCATTCACCCAGACACCAGATGTCTTTGGGAGAACTCTGTGTCTGTGTTTGTGTCTGTGTCAGGTCAATCATAGGAGTACAAATCTATTTAGGAGTCAGGAGGCTGTTCCGGAGGGTGTTGTAGTATTCTCAGTGCAGCGCAAGTGTTCTGAGGTGAGCATGGAAGTACCAGTGGAGAACATTTAGCTTTAGGCTCAACTGACCTGGCTTGAGAGTCGGTGCTTGTCTTGCCATAGGCGACAGTGGGAATCCTACAGCAGTCTGATTGAGTATGCTTACTGACACGCAGAGTGGTAGTTCATAATGGATCTCCATGAGACCAATTAGGTGTTACTGAGGCCAGCTGCTATCCTGATCTCGGTCTGGCTTTGTGGGTTTATGCTGAATGGTGATAAAACACTCAGGAGTTTATAATCTCAGTAGGTGATCAAAGAGGAGAACGAAGCTCTAAACAAGGCCACTTCTTCAAGAAGCCCTTTGTGACTTAAAAAAAAACTCTTCTTATTGTGTGCCACCTTTCCCACCAACATTCACACATACACATACATATACACACACATTTAAAATCAAATAAACAAACACACACACACACACCCACACCCACACACACAAACTGTGCTTTCAGATATGAGTGAACCCCAAAGGTGAGAAGACAGAACAGCTATGGCCTTCAATTATGTCACTGCAGACAGCTTCTTACTACGGGTATGTTTTTCTGTATTTGTTTGTATTTTTGCCATGTCATGTCAGGCTGTAGTCTCCGAGGGCTTGTCGGGGTCATGGTCACCATCTTTGAGAAGAGTCTGATGGGAAGGCTCAGTACTGGGGGGCTCCTCCGTAATGTCATCTTCAGGGCGGGGAGCGGAAAAATGCCTGCGGTACTGCGGGGGGCTGAGAGAAAGAGAGAGAGAGAAGGGGGGGGGGTGTTTGCTGTTAGTACTGATCAATGAAGAGCCATATTAAATCACAGCAGTTACTCCACTAGAAGTAAATGGTGTTGATGCAGTCGCACAGCAAAGTTATATCTTATGGGAACAAAGTTAAGCAGACGGTTATCACGTCACACAGGGTCTCAATTCCAGTCCAGCCACCAACAATACACTTAAGTCTAACCTGAGTGTTAGTCATGTCATGCACATTAGTTTGATGTTAGAAAATTAAGTGAGTGAAAAGTCCAAAGTCGAAAATCGAAAGTGGCTACAGTCAAGGACATTCATGTCAGAGTGAAAAAAACACTTCAAGCAGAGCACAACACAATCATACAATCCATAGTCAAGACTGAAAAAGATACAGTATTAAAATCATTTGGAATAAGTAAAGTCAATCTACTAATGCAAAACAAAATGGTAAAACGCATTACGAGCATTCCACAACAAGGCCATTACCCGATCAAACTAAACAGACTAAAGTGACTTTCCAAACATGCTGGTCACTGGGTCAGTTAAGTTTTTAAGGTTCAAATCTGTGAGGACCTTTGAGTAGCTTTTGAAATGCAGTCCAAAGGCACTGCCAACTGTTGGGTTAATGTGACTCCATGCTTTCGCATCCCCCCATCAGCCCTTGTCACCTCTGTTCCTGTGTTTATTTAGTCACTGTCTGGCTTATAAAGGTACTTCATCACCAGGTTGTCCATCTTCTTCTTCTTCTTCTTCTCCTCTTTTTTGCTCGGGGGTCGCTCAGGGACTGCTCTGTCGGCTCCCTCCCCCTGAGGATCTTCGGTTCGGCGACCAGGCCCCTTCTTGACGCTGCTGGAGCTCCGGTAGGAGACGGTGGAGCAGGAGCTGGACGAGGACTCAGAGGACTCGGATGATGAGGACTCGGATGACGACTCGTTCTTTCTGGAACTCTTCCTGGATGACTTCTTGCCCTTGCGGTGGGAACCTCCGCGCCGGCGACCTCGCTGGTCTTCAGAGGAACTCTCCGACTCTGAGGCACGGCTCTTCTTCTTGGCCTTGTGACGGCTGCTGCTGCGCGAGCTGATGCTGCTCGAAGGGCGGCCATAGTCCAACGCCGAGCCAGAGGATGAACGACGCAGGCTGGATGTGCTGCGACCCAGACCTTCGTTTGTGTCCAGCCCGCCTCGCCCACTCTTCCTCTCCCCAGTCTCATCAGTTGCGCTGCCGCCTCCACCCTCCCCCTCTTCCTCCTCCTCACCCTCCGAGTCCTTCAGGCTGCGGCGCTTGAATTTGATTGGCTTGAAGCTCAGCACCTCGTTGATGGCCTTTTCCAGGTCAGGGTCTAGGTAGTTGCGGTGGCTAACAGACTTGACGTCACTGGTGTCTCCCGTGGCGTCATCTGGGGAGCGTCCAGGCATTGACAGGCTGCGTCCCAAAGATCGGACAGAGGAGACTCCTCCCTCGCTAAACGCCATGCTCAGACGGTCGTCGACATCGTCGTCATCGTCGTCGTCTAGACGCAGGCCAAACTCGCTGAGGCGGCTGCTGCGGGCGAGGGAGATACGTGAGTCTGCGCGGCTGACACTGCCAGGGCTGCGGGAACCACCGCCGCCAGCCCTTCGGCTCAGTGTGGGGCTGACCGATGGCACGTACGAGTCGCTTCGCCCATCGTCCATCCAAGAGCTGCTTCGCCGCACGCTGTACCCACTCACACTTGACTTGACGTCGTCGTCATCAGGGTCCATTCCGCGGTGACTGGACATGCGGCTGGACATGCTTGACTCCTTGTCAAACTCCGGGCTGCTCCGTGACGTCCAGCGGCGGTCCAGGCCCTTCCGTGCCCGACTGGCCGCCTCCGAGTATGCCTGTGAGATGACCGACCCGCGGTCGTCCATGTCGTCGCTGGGCTTGGCCTTGGCCTTCCGCAGAGAGGATCGGTCGATGTTGTCCGACTGATCCTTCAGGGTGCTGAAGAGGGAGCTCTCATCACCCGTGCCCCCGATGGAGTCCTTCAGGTTGGATCGCTTCCTGTAGCTCAGGGAGCTCATCACCGACACCGAGCGGCTCGACTCCGGCTCTTTGCCCTCCTTCAGCGGGTCTTTCACATCCTTTCCTTCCCTGCCTTCCTTAACCTCCTTACCTTCCTTAGCATCCACATTAACAGCATACCTGATGGGACCAATGCCATGGTGAACACACAGCAGGGAATGAAAATCCAACACAGAAAAAGACAGAAAGAGAGAATTGAAAGAGAAAAGGCAGATTAAAGCAGAACATTACGAAGAGAATGGAGGATGTGTTAAATAGCACTCTTAATGGGAAAGGCCGGTAAGGCAGAAACAAAAGAAAATGCAGACTGTAACAGAAGAACTTAACAAAAAAGGTCTCTTCTTTCTGGCTGAGTTCAAAGGAGTTGCAAATCTCCTGGGTGGGTTTAACTACATATTCAGTGTATTTCTCCACTACAGAACAAATAATGTATTTCTCTATTTGCAGTTACTCATGGACACTTATAACAGCCCTATAATAGTAGACTCAGAGGGTAACACTGGATAAAGGCACTGGAAGAAAGCCTTAAAACCATAGATCGGCCATACCCACCCATGAATGAGTACTGATTGAGCACTTAAACAGTCTGATCAAACATCACACTGCTCTGAAAAAGCCCTCAGACACACAGACTGGTTGTAAACCCTAAGGGTGACTACGGTACAGTCCTACAGGCATTGGTCATAAACCCCTATGTTTAACTAGGGTCATGAAAGATGAAAAAGAACTGCCTTTTATCATCATGACTGAGTGCTGTAGGGATGCCAGACTAACTTGGATGCCATCACTGATGCATCTTCGGCCATAACCCTGCCTGACTGGGTACTGACCTGGAGCCTTTCAGGCTGCCCTCGTCCGACAGGGTCTTAGTGGAGCCTTTATTTTTGGACAACCACGATTTCACCCCGTCCACGCGGTCCTCCACTTCAGAGTCCACATCTGAGTCATCACCACTGCACAAGACAGACAATTAATGTCATCCACCAAGAGAAATGGCACTATTAACACAACATGACCGATATGATGAGGGGAGGGGGAGCGGACAGACAGATGAACAAGGTGAGATGGGGAGACGACTCTTTAAGTGAACCCTACTCTAATCGTATCATAAAAACATGCCATGCCATTTGTCATGAGATAACATTTGGTGAATGCCAAGTCATTTAATAGTTTCATGTTCAACTTCAGTTTAGTTTCATGGTCATAACAGCTGTAACTATACCTAAAAGTCTATGATAATGGTAAGGTGATGTCTAAAGGTCTTTCACAGGTCAAGACATACTATCATTATGGCAATGAAATGGCACCATTATGTGCTTGACTAGAGATCATGTATTCACTGTATCAGGGTAGACAGTAATGGATATGGCATATTCAACATCACATTTATAAGATTGCTGAGCCAGTCTTCAAGAAGGGTTCAGGTTAAGTGTTCCTGTGGTCAGACACATACTGAGAGTAACTTATTATTTTTTCTCGAACTGGAGGCAAGTACCAGAGTCTGGGCAGAGACCCTTCAGACAGTCTACTTGTACTTCATGTGCTGGCTGGCAACAATCTTAGGCATTCACTAAACTAATCACTTTTGCACACATTTCTGCACGTGTATGCAACAGACATCATGCATTTCATGTAAAACACTTGTGTATGCAACAGACATCATGCATTTCATGTAAAACACTTATGCATCCATAATCCAACACAAATCTATATATATGTTAATTAAACAATTCTCAAACCCTGCAAAGCAGCTTATTTTAATGGATTACATTTTGTTGGTTTATGTGAGGCAACTCCTATGTATGATAAAAAAATAATTCAAAATACTTTACCTTTTCCTGAAGGGAAAAAAACAAACTAAAAGCTGTATCCTATTTTAGACAGTTCAGACAAGTTTATTTTTATTAGTGCTGTATCCAAGTAATATGTAAATAGCGCTGCATAAAACCAGTGCAGGGCAACTTGTTTTGTTGTTTGAAAATGATACTTTGAACTGTGAATCTCTCAAAAACAACATTAACTGTTTAACCTCACCCCCAAACACACACACACACATCCCGAATTCCATCCCACACTCACATAATGGCCCTACAAGCTGGAGTTATTAGATTACTTTAATAATTGCACTGATTAGCATATATTAAAAACCCCATCTAAAACATGCATCTGTGTTGTTGAGAGCTGGCTGTTGGCTTTGAAAGAGTGTAAACAGAGACTAGATAATGGGCCTCGTCTGTGGGTCTGTGCTCATGGGCTTGAGTACCTTGGTGAGTATTGCCTGGCTGAACACATAATGACTCAGGCTGAAGGCGGCCGGGCGAAACCTGTCTCCCCTGGCGCTTAGCTGAATACAAATGGTCTACTTGAAACTCCAATTAGCGCCTGGAGCCCAGACCTGGCTGTTACGGTGTCGTCTTCAAACAAACATCAGTACACAGCTTTTCCCATCCCATTCCTCAGCTTGCCTCCGAGCTACATCCACTGAGTTCATTATCATCTAACTTGTTTATATCTGAAGATGGGAAGCTAGTCACTGACTGGTACGGTTATAGTTTCTTATAGTTTCTTCTTAAGTAAATGGTGAGAGTTTATCTAGTTGCTTATTTTAATCAGTTCCCAGCCAATGCCAAATGTTCAATCAGTTCCCAGGCAATGCCAGCCTGCTGTGCATGGATGAAAAATAACGAACCTGAAACCAGCCCGGTGGCTGGGAGACTTATCTATTTGTGTGTGTGTGTATGTGTGAGGGGGGTATACCAAATGAATAACATTTGGAGCCCCAGTTGTTGTCAAGTGTTGAGGAAGGTTCTGACAGAATGCAAATGACTTGCCAGTTGCCATGGCAGTGGATACTCTGAGAGCTTGATTATGATTGGTCATCTTTGGAGTCACATGACTTCCATGGCGTAGGCACGTCAAAACTTGCATGGGTTTACATACAAAAATATAAATGACTCTACTGCTACTAGTGTTTAACCAATTGTAGTGGTTCTTAAAGCCTCTATCCACACCCGTGTACACCCCCATTATTTCAACTAAGAGACTGCCTCATTTTTCCACATCATTACACCTTTTCATGGCATTTTCCCCAAACATTTCACTGGCACAATACGATGCACACGCACTCACTCACGCACGCACGCTCGCACACATTCATAGACACATAGTACAGACACATCCATAAACACACAGACACACACAAACACCCATGCCAAATGCACGCAGGCGTGTGGGCGCGCGTGCACACACACACATATACACACACGCACACACACAGACACACACACACATACACTGAGTTCAAACAATGCCCTGGCTGGACAGAGGTGCAGAATAATGGAGAGCTTTCCATGTCATGTGGCGCACAATTTTCGTGACGGTTTGACCCCCCTCTCCCTTCCCCCTCCTCCTCCTCTCCCTTTCCACCTCCCCCTGCAACACTTGGGAACAAATACGCTTACAAGGTTCAGAGGACCATGATAATGTGTTGTGACAAAGGGCCTCCACTGGCTATATATCCTCGCTGCACACAGTTACATTCATCATTAAGTGTCTGTGTTCCCACCATTATTCTCATCTGTTTTCTTGCTGTCTTCTGTATTTTTCTCTTACCACATACTGCAGATTATTTATAGAATTTGTTGTACAATAATTAATTTAAAACCTTTTACAAAAGATATCAAAAGAATCAGTATTGTTATTAAATGTGTACAGAATGAACACTTGTAAAAAAGCAGTGCTATAATACTGCATTCCTCAAGCCAAAATCAATATGGATACACACAGTTATTAACACTGATATGAACACGGACATCAAAACTGACTCCTATTCCATACGGATGCAACTGTGCATATTCGCCATTTTGCACAGTAACAGGAAATCAATTTCTCTATTACTGCAGGAGATGATCAGAGGGATCTGTTTACTTTATGAACCTCCTCAAGTCTCCTCACCACTTTCTGAGAGAGAAGACATAGTTGGGCTGAAAAGCGCACATTTAACTCCCAATTTTGCATTGTATTTAAAAAATTAATGTCCTCCATTGACAGAGGATATGATTGGAGGGTATGCAGTGAGGTGCATTCTGGGATTTTGGCATTTTGGGGTGGTTGGTAGGTGCTGACTTACCTTTCATAAACACCCATAAAAAAAAAACATAGAACCACATAGAACTGCAGTCTGGAGTGGATCAGGCCCTAATCTAGCACGGGCTCTTCAGAGCCACATCAGAAGCAGGCCAGGTCCAGCCCAGAGTCGGTCAATGTGTGTTCTGAAATAGTCTGACATAGTTCGGGTTCTGAATGTAAAGGAACAGACATGGGTTGGGTGCTACAGGCCAGTGTACAGTGGCCTAGTTTTTGTTTTAGAAGCACTCGGATCCATGCAAGTTTGGGGGGTGAATGTATGAGGACCAATGGATACTGATGCAGAAACACGGTAATGCATGCAAATGGATGGAGTTAGTAGCACTCTTGGCTCGAATGATGCAATATTGAGGTCTAATACAGACATTCTGCTCATGAATTTTCAAATGGCTTTAATTGCTTTCAAATTCTCAGGATTTCAAATGGTTTTACTTGCTTTAATGAGTCATAATGCTGATTGATAAGCAGACTCTTCATTAGCATTTTCAAGGTGACATGAGCTGCAAACAGTGGCATGTTTGAAGTGGTATGAGACCAACATGTCCTCAATAAAGCACCATTCTCCTGTTGTGCGGTGAATGAACAAAAAAAAGTTTTCAAAATGAACAACAAAAGGGCACAAGACGTTTACATGTTGGGATCTCACGTTTTGTTCTTTCTTTTCTGATATTTTGTCACCATGTCTTGTAGACTGCCACACAAAAGACCAAGGAAGAGAAGGAGAAAGAAAAAGAAGAAACAGCAACATTAGCCAGAGTCTCACACAGCAGGAGCTCCAAATCAAAAATGCATAACATGATCAGGATGGGTCAAAATGAAATAACCGAGACCGACGACTTCTTTTTTTTCCCAAACGCAAATTGGAACTTGACCAATCTGTAATGGTCTGCACTGGGGTACAAGGAGTTTGGTCTACTCACTACACCTTTCTCCAAGAGGAGGAGGAGGAGGTGGAGGAGGAGGATCTATTGCTCTGCATTGTTTACCTAGGAGCCGCTCAGAGGTGGTCTATCTGAGCTACTACATCCCACACAACATGGGGCCCAGCGGGAGCCCACACAGCATGAGGAAAACCAACATACAGAGAGACAGAGAGAGAGAGAGACAGAGAGAGGGAAGGAGAGACAGAGGCTCAGGGGATGTGATTAAACCAGGACAGCATCACGAGAAGACAACAGAGAAGCAAAGAGGAACCAAGAGAGAGAAGAAGAGGGGGAGAGTGAGAAATCCAGAGAGAGAGAGAAAGAGAGAAAACCAGAGAGAACAAACAGAAACACAGAGAGAAAGAAACTGAGACACAGAGAGAGAGAGGAAATAGAGAGGGGCATTGGAGAGATGCCTATAGTGTGAGAAAGAGGATAAAGAAACAAGCAAAGTGAAGAGATAAACAACAAACAAACAAAGCAACAAACAAAACAAGCAGTGGGAAACAAATGAAGAGGAAGAGTGAGAGAAAAAAACCCCTCAAGATTGGGCAGAGAGAGAAAAATATGCAGCATGCAGTCCGGAAATCCCATAATGATTTGTTTCCTTCCACAAAAGTTGACCGAGTCACCACACTGAGCTACCACAACCTGCCGAGTCAGACTCACAACTACAGAGTTGGAACTACCTGCCGAGTCGGACTCAAAAGTAAAAAGTTGGAACTACCTGCTGAGTCAGACTCAAGGGTAAAGAGTTAGAACTACCTGCCAAGTCACAGCTACAGAAAGGGGTGTAGAGGTAAAAAATGGGTAAACTGAATCACAGTAATGTGGACAACATAAGAATATACAAGAAAAATATTAAGAAAATATTACAGAAACACTATTTGAACTTCCTGTCTAGTCAGTGCAGAACGGGAACGACCTGATTGGTCACAGTAAAAAAAAAGTGTAAAGTGTTTTTTTTTGTTCACTGTGTCATAGTTTAGCTGGACAGCAGTAGAACATATTCACTATTTGTTAGGAGAACTTGCTGACTCATGGTTGCTGGTTGCTTGGTTGCAGAGCTCTTAGATGGCTGATAAGGCTCATTACCTGCTGATGAGGTCATCGTTATCGTCGCTCTCCATGTCGTCCTCTATGGCGGCCTGCAGGTCACCGATCCTCTTAAAGGCCAGCTTGAGGTCAGCCTGTAAGCTCTGGTTGGCTGCCTCTAAGCTCTCAATGTCCATTTCCTGTTCAACAACGTGCAAGGACACGGTTAAACTTACAATACTCAGAAACTTCATGGCATCAGCTATGCACAATTACAAGGATACACAAAGGAAGATTTTTTGGGAACAGGATGCTTTTCGTGGCTGGTCTCTTTACAGAGTTATGATGGAGAGGAGTCACAATATAAACTAAAGGCAGGCAGTGGTGCCAGTGTACCAGTTCGTGTTTCTTGCGGCTGGCCTCGCCCTCTTTTTTGGACAGCTCGGCCATCTCCTCCTTCAGGTCCCGGACCTGCCGCTGCATGCGCTTATTCTGCTCCTTCTCCCGATTCTCCCCGGCCACCCGCTGGTCGCGCTCCTCCACCATCTTCTCCAGGTTCTCCTTGAGACGTGTCACCAGGCCCTGAGGTGGAGACAACTTATAAGATGCTTGTGCACACCTAGCCCTACATTGCCATTCCACAAATTTTTAAGTTCAACCGATTTTGGAAAAGACCATTTGCTCTGTACAATGGATTCTGAACGCATTAAACTAAGTATAGTTGGTAGAATGCCCAGGTTTCTCTCCAAACATCTGCCTTGAATGCACAGTCTTGCTCTGTGCCCATACCACTCACCGACCCTGACATTTCAATCACCCCACCACCCCTGCTGACCTCGCTCCACCAAGCTCCACACCCCAAACCCCTCCCCCAGCCACTTTGCTTTGCTGTGCCGTGTTGTGATCGATGAGCTCGTACCTCCAGGCGCTTGATCTGTGTGCGCTCGTACTCCAGCTTGGTGTCCAGCTCGCGGATTTTGGCCTCCTGCCGGCTGACCAGAGACTTCTCCACCATTGACTGCTCCTGGAACTCCAGCTGACTCTGCAGGGACTGCACCTGGGGGGCAGAGTGGGCAGGGGGAAAGGTTATTGATGGCTGGGGGGAATGGGGGGGGGGATTGAAGGCTAGAGGTTAGAGACCTTTTGTATGTTTATTTGTGTGTGTGTGTGTCTGTGTGTGTGTGTGTATGTATGTTTGAGGTTAAAGACCTTTGTGTGTGTCTATGTATGTGCATGCTTATATCAAGGGTCAAAGGTTCAAAGAATGTGTCTACATACATTTTTGTGCCTGTGTATGCAATTCCGGGGTTGGAGTCGTTACACACTTGTGTGCATGTGTGGGTCTGTGTATATGTCTGTATCTGTGTATGTATTTGTGCATGTGTACGCATTTCAAGGGTTGGAGGTTTGAGACCTTTATATGTGACCTTTGTGTATGAGTATGTTGGCTGGCTGGAATTAATTTGTGCATGTGTGTATTTATGCTTTATATTGGTCAGCGGAGGTGTGAGACCTTTTTGTAATATATATAAATAAAATATTTGAACTCAGATGTGAAAAATCTAGCTGGCAATCTATAATGGCTTCAAATGGTATTTAATGATATTCCACAGAATACTTTCCCGATGAGCCTCACAATGAGTAATAAAACACTCATGTTGCTACGCCAACAATCGCTTTTTTCCTAACTCTATTTCTGTCCACTCTCTTCTCTCCATCTCTTCATCCCCCCTTCAACCACCAAACAACAACCGTGCAACCACAGCAATCACTCCTATACTAGTTATTGCCATGCTTCTCTTCCCCCCCCCTCTCCTTCCATCACTCCCTCTCTCTCTCCTCCTCAACCCTATGTCTCTGTCCCCCTCTCTCTTGATGAATACTGATGTTCCCTAGAGTTGTTTGTGGATAAGCGTCTGACTTTGCTGTTGTTCCTCTCCAGTCCTTCTGGCGTGAGATAGCCAAGCTAATGACCAGCACGCACACACACACACACACACACAAGCAAACATAAACAAACAAAGATAAACAAACACACACACACACACACACACACACACACAGACAACCGGGGGGACAGGGAACCAATCTCACACACCAATGCCCCAGAGCCAACTGAGAGCCAACACAGTGCTGTTTTCTCAAACAGCCTACTCAGACGACCTACTCAGTCTGCTTAGCAAATGAAAGCCTTTAAATGGCACAAAGCAACGTGTCTCTGTGAATTTCATCCATCAAAACCAGGCAGTCTAATAAGGGACTTCAGGCTGGACAGAGGTTGGGCTTGGACCTGGGGTGTGTGTAGGGCTACATTAGGAGTGTGTGGGGTGTGTGTGTGGGTGTTGTTTGGTGCATGGTATGAGGCTCATAAGGGAGGTATTGGTGTGTAAGTGAGAGAGATTTAGACTGTGTGTGTGTGTGTATGTGTGTGTGTGTGTGTGTGTATGTATGTGTATACATGTGTAATAAAGAGGAGAGCATACTTAGAACTTGATGGGGTGAGACTGTGTCTTTGATCACAGTGTAGGAGGAAACAGCATGTTGGTAATGATCGAGTGGAGGTTACTGACTGCATGGGTGGAGGTAAAAAGTGTGTGTGTGTCTCCTGCAGTGTACCTTCTCCTGAATCTCCTGCTTCTCCTTCATGACCTCTTCCATCTGGGCCTGGAGGTCACTGATCTGGGCCAGGTCCCGCGCAGACTACAAGAGGAATAGCACAAACACTCATCAGTGGGACTGTGTGTGTCAGCAAGACAGAGATAGAAACACACACACACACACACACACACACACACACACAGAGAGAGAGAGAGAGTGAGAGAGAGATAGATAGAGAGATAGATAGAGAGAGAGAGAGAGAGTGAGAGAGAGTGAGTGAGTGAGTGAGAGAGATAATAATGTATGTGTGTGTAGATGTTATACGAGAAAGAGTTTTGAGAAAAATGTTTGCTTATGTTTATACATACATGTACAGCATGAGCATGTGTGTGTGTGTATGTGTGTGTATGTGTGTGTACGCGTGTGTGTACGTGTGTGTCCGTGTGTGTCCGTGTGTGTGTGCGTGTGCATGTGTGTAGGGAGGGGGATTGTGTGCATCAGCTGTCAGGAAGAAAGAAAGATGGGGTGTCTATGCACATAACTGCTGAAAGATGGCATAACACCACCAGTAGGGTCCCTGATGAAGCCATCAGTAATGCCACCCTCTGACAGCCTCACACACACTCAGCAGTTTGGGCTGGGTAACTGTGGGTTCAGGAGCGTGTGTGAGCATGATAGAGAGAGAGGGAGAGAATCTGTGTGTATGACAAAGACTGTGTGCGTGTGTGCGCACACGTGCGTGCACGTGCCATGTCTGTATCCCTGTCGTCCATCACCCTGTGGGCCTGTGGTGCTGATGCTGCGGTCTGGGCGTTACCTGGGCGACAGCGGCCTTGTGCTTCTTCATGAGCTCGTTCATCTCCTCCTGGTCCTCCTCCAGACGAGACTGCACGTCATTCTTCTCCTTCTGCACACGACTCAGCTGCTCATCCAACTGAGAGACGCAGAGAAGAGGAGGAGAGAGGAGGATGAGAGAAGGGAGTGAGAAAGAGAGGAGGAGGAGAAGAGAGAGTGGAGGAAAGAAAGAGAGACAGAAAAAGTGAGGGAGAGAAGGAAAGAAGGAAAGAAAGAGACAGACAGAAAAAGTGAGGGAGAGAGAGACAGAGAGAAAGAGTGAGAAAGGTGGAAAGAGACAGTGGGCACAGAGAGGTAAGGAGTGAGAAAGAGAGAAAGAGGAATGGATAAAAGAGATACAGATGTTCCAGAGAGAAAAGTGGGGGGAGTGAGAGAATAGGGGGAAATGAGGAAACTAGAGGAGACACGGTGTGACTAAAATATTGATCACTGTTAGAAAAAACAAAACAAACACTCCTTAAGCAATATCCCGGCGGTCTTCGATTGTTGTCCGTATGTCTGCAAGGGCACGAGTCAAACATTCGTTGGAAGAGAAAATTACATCGGTAGCTTTCCGGGAGGTTGGTTGTTGTTTGTGTTGTTAGCAAAATGGCTTTCAATGGGTGAGCCCTGGGCACTTGAGCAGACGGGCTCAAAGCGCTATTTTTAAAACGCTCAGACACAGCATCATCAGGGTCTCTACGCCACCAAATTTGGTAAGTCACCAAATAAATGCATCATAATGAATGACTTTCTGGACTTTTCTTTTAGACTGACTAGTATTTTGCAGTCAGACACTCACAACTATGAGTTTGGGAGCCACCCCCGGAGCTGCACAATTGATTCTATTTAAATGTTGAAAACATTCCCCTCTCATCCACAGTCACCTTCTCTTCCAGCAAGGTACCCCATGACAATAACAACCCATCCAACAAAGCATCCCTGACGAAGCTCAGCAGTAGTGATATTGATGTGAAATAATGACACCCCTGTAAGCTGTGTGCTCTGGAGGCTGTAATTGACTGTGTGTGTGTGTGTGTGTGTGTGTGTGTGTGTGTGTGTGTGTGTGTGTGTGTGTGTGTGTGTGTGTGTGTTTTAGAGGCCCAGACAGGAACAAGTGCCTGTAATTGCCTGTGTATTTGGGAACTCTGAAAGATAGTGAGATTGAGGAAGATTAAGGGATTTCATCTGGATCCCTTTATCACCAGTCTCACCAGCATAAAAATTAATTTATGAATTAATTTCTATAAATGGCTCATGGTCTAATCTAATGTGTGTACAATATGCATGACTAAACATAAAAAAAAAAACAATTAAAAAATATATGTTACTTTTACTGAAACTGAACAGATCTTAAAATACATAATCTTTTCAGCCCTGTTGGACAAATTTTCATTGACAGAGGTGCAGAGCCTCAGTCTCCCAGCCAACAGTCCCTGGGCAGCAAAGGGGCTCTTGGTACTGGAAGATCCAAAAACAGCCTGTGGTGCCAAGCTCCCTGCACTTGCCTGTGATACCAGCATGCCTACTCTTACAGACAATTTCAAGAGAGTTTGCTTATTAGCATCACAGCTGTAAAAACAGTCTATAGATTGGTCTCAGTCTGTGATGTCCGCACGGCTGTTAGCTTAAAGAGCGCTAGCCTGTGGTGCTTTTAAAGTGCTTTGAAGAGGAGACCCAGGGCAGTCAGGGAGAGAGAGAGAATAGGGGAACAGTAAATGTCCATTACCTGCACCTGCAGCTCCCCCCACTGACCCGCATGTGTTTGAACTGCAAGGAGAACTAACTCTGGGGCAACAGTGAACATGGAACTCAAGCATGGTGCATCTGCCATGCAAAAACAGACAGAGACAGAAAACTGGTCTATTTTTTTTCCCCCTGAAAACACCTGCCGCAGATGCGCTGCTCTCACAGCACATCACATCAGCGAAATCCACTCATTAGAGAGGAGGTGTGTTGTTGCAGTCTGCAGTTAGTGAGCATTCCACTTTAGTTTTGCTTTTAGGGTAGACAGACTATAAGGGTGCTGTGGATATATGTTCACCATATCAAAGACCGTTGCCAAGAGCATTGTTTTACATTAGTAACAGGAAGCGATGTGGTTGTTGTCTCTCACTCACCGACATCTTGGCCTTAGAGATGTCCTCCATCTGGATGTGCAGGTCCTCAATTTCCAGCTCCATCGCCTTACGGGCCTTTACCGCTGCCGCACACGTGAACTCTGACTCCTCTAGCTGAGAGAGGAGAGAGGTCAAAGGTCAACAGGTCAGATGAGCATGTAGCCACAATCACAGAGTATAAATCAGGACATGTTGGCTAGCTTATATCATAAGGGTAAAACATCTTATTTTACATTAAATAGGAAAATAAATTAATATTCATATAACTTTTTTTGTAATGCATCCTAATTACCAGGTCAAGGAAATAGCAGATGAACTGTTTGAATATCTGAATGTTTTCAGATATACTGTGGTTTGGCTGGATATACAGTGCATCCGGAAAGTATTCACAGCGCTTCACTCTTTCACTCTTTCATAACAAATATTTTGTTATGTTACAGCCTTATTCCAAAATGGATTCGATTCATTTTTTCCCCTCACAATTCTACACACAACACCCCATAATGACAACGTGAAAAAAGTCTTTTTGAGATTTTTGCAAATTTATTAAAAATAAACAAATTAAGAAACCACATGCACATAAGTATTCACAGCGTTTGCCATGAAGCTCAAAATTGAGCTCAGGTGCATCCTGTTTCCACTGATCATCCTTGAGATGTTTCTACACCTTAATTGGAGTCCAATTGTGGTAAATTCAGTTGATTGGACATGATTTGGAAAGGCACACACCTGTCTATATAAGGTCCCACAGTTGACAGTGCATGTCAGAGCACAAACCAAGCATGAAGTCAAAGGAATTGTCTGTAGACCTCCTAGACAGGATTGTCTTGGGGCACAAATCTGGGGAAGGGTACAGAAAAATTTCTGCTGCTTTGAAGGTCCCAATGAGCACAGTGGCCTCCATCATCCGTAAATGGAAGAAGTTCGGAACCACCAGGACTCTTCCTAGAGCTGGCGGCCCATCTAAACTGAGCAATCTGTGGAGAAGGGCCTTAGTCAGGGAGGTGACTAAGAACCCAATGGTCACTCTGTCAGAGCTCCAGCGTTCCTCTGTGGAGAGAGGAGAACCTTTCAGAAGGACAACCATCTCTGCAGCAATCCACCAAACAGGCCTGTATGGTAGAATGGCCAGACGGAAGCCACTCCTCAGTAAAAGGCACATGGCAGCCTGTCTGGAGTTTGCCAAAAGACACCTGAAGGACTCTCAGACCACGAGAAACAAAATTCTCTGGTCTGATGAGACAAAGATTGAACTCTTTGGAGTGAATGGCAGGCGTCATGTTTGGAGGAAACCAGGCACCACTCATCACCAGGCCAATACCATCCCTACAGTGAAGCATGGTGGTGGCAGCATCATGCTGTGGGGATGTTTTTCAGCGGCAGGAACTGGGAGACTAGTCAGGATAGAGGGAAAGATGAATGCAGCAATGTACAGAGACATCCTGGATGAAAACATGCTCCAGAGTGCAATTGACCTCAGACTGGGGTGACGGTTCATCTTTCAGCACACCCTACGACCCTAAGCACACGACCAAGATATCAAAGGAGTGGCTTCAGGACAACTCAGTGAATGTTCTGTGTTCTCTTCATGTTCTTCAGTGAATGTTGTGTGTAGAATTGTGAGGAAAAAAATGAATTGAATCCATTTTGGAATAAGGCTGTAACATAACATAAAATATGGAAAGAGTGAAGCGCTGTGAATATTTTCCGGATGCACTGTATAACGGCATGCCTAAAAAACTAAAAAAATTGCAAAAATGCAATGCAATAAATAAATTATAAACTAATGTTAAGCTAAGACCTAACATTAAATGAAGGCTATACAAGATGAAAGTACAGTATGTGATGCTACAAACTGATAATTGCAGTGTCATGCAAGACTTAATGCAACTCAACTTAATACAACTCAACAAATGCTGTGTCTTACAAAGTGTTATTCCAAAACATAGGGAGAAGTTTGAGAATATGCTCTCTTACAGTGTTTTGTATTAGCATCCTTTAGTGTTTAAGTATTTGAAAAGATAGCAGAGAGAGGGTTGAGAACATCTTGTTGAGTGTAGTGTGCTAGTATCCATTAGCTAGTGTCAAGTGTTGAGATAGCAGAGAGTTGGCAGTAGACCTGGTTTTTGAGCTGCGAGATCTCCCTCTTGCTAGGAGCGTTGTTCTTCAGGTGGTCCAGCATCATCTGAGCGTCGGCCAGAAGCACCTTGGTGCGCTTCAGGTCCTTCTTCAGGCGCTTCTCCGTCTCCACGTCCCTGTGGCTCACCTGCACAAGTAAACAGAGGACACTCAGAGGGACTACACGAAACCCTCGTTTGAGGCAGACTGTTTCAATGTTCAAAGCAGGCTCCAGGAGAACGTCGGGGGCACAGTGCAGTGTCCAAATGTTTGCGCTAAAACTACATTCAGTTCACTATCTTTTAACAGTGACTTTTTAATTCTTAAACGGATTTAATATCTCCAAAGCACACAAAAACTTGAAAAACCTGTGTGTGTGTGTTTGCATGTGTGTTGTACCTGGTCCTGGGCGCTGAGCAGCTTGGACTCCAGATCTCTGCGCTCCCTCAGTACCTTCTGCTTGTCGTCGTACTCCTCCTCCAGCTGAACCTCCATCTGCTTCAGCTGAACACAGGGACACACAGGGACAAGAGGGGTCAGCCCAGGATTTCAAACACACACACACAAACACAGACACTGACTACACACAACACACATAGACTACAGAACACACACACACAGATATATACATGCACACACAATTAATTAAGTAATCAATCTTTATCACACCCACATGTGCACGCAGACACAGTGCACACACACTTAATGACATACTCAATCTTTATATCACACACAAAAAAAACCAATGACAGATCCAACGAAGTTGAACATCAACATCACAGCTTCCCTGCTAACGCTGGTCTCATCAAAGAGGCTAATTACGCTGGCTGATAAGGAAATTATGTTGTTTCTGCGTCTTAAAACTGATTACTGGGCGTTAATGAAACCACTGTGGTGGGGTTGTAAACAGCATTAGAGCTGTACGCACCACTGTGTGCTGTAGAGGGATCTACCTCACAATCTCAAAGAGGAAATGAGATTCATTGCAGCACCCCCAAACCTCCCCATCTAATCCACCAAGGCACTGCTTATTTACTAGATGCTATAATCCAATGGTCACGTGTAGGAAAGCACACATATGCCTTTAGCTATAAACTTGAGGGTTTCCTAGGCATCCAACCAATGAACCTGGTATTCTAACCATCAACATTCTTTAAGGGCCTTCAAATACATCATGACTTTTCACTTGCTGACTGTAAAGGCTAGGTTGTACTTAAGAATAGAGTGTTATTCACAGTATAGCTAGTCCCTCATCATCAACTTACAGCGGTAACTGTAGCTATGGTTGTGGATGGGGATCGACATCAACCAAAGCTAGGGAGCCCTTATCCTTAGAGATGTAATTTTTTTCCATTCTGAAACTTGTGAATAGGTTTTAAGAGATAAAAGTTGATTAAGGAGCACTCTATATATTAAATTACAGGTCTAAAATCTCTCATGTGCAGTACACAGTGCATATAGTAGTCACTCAGATGTTTTTAACTCAGTTGACATTATGCATGTGTACTCTCTAGGGTGGTATGGAACCCTTGGTACTAATGCTGTTAGCATCCTAGCATCAGCGCTGAGCATCTGGATCGCTAACACGTCATGCTGTTAGCATCCTAGCATCACTAACACGTCACCTAGTATAGAACCCTTGTTCCTTGCTGTTAGCATCCTAGCATCTTGTCACTGAGCTACCTGATTACTGATGCATCACCTGCACCTCTTTAGGTTTAGGTGGAAAGCAGGACGGCTTCGTAATCGAAGCGCCAGCTCCTGCCAAGAGATGAGGCTCATTCATACTTGGAAGAAGCCTTCTGTTGCCATTCATTTAGGGAGGGGATGGGAGGGATGGGAGAGTGGGATGGCTTTTGTGTCAGAAGCAGGGGGGAGCTGAATTGGGGCTGGATCGGGTCTCCCCTTATTACCTTCTTGCTGCAGGACTGGCGGATCTCCTCCACCTCCTCATCCTTGCCCTCAATCTCCTTAGAGTGCTGCTGGCGCAGCCTCTCCATCTCCATCTCCAACCGTAGCTTAGCCTAAAACACACACACGCACACACACGCACGCACAGACGTACGGACGCACACACAGATTTACTTCACTTCTGAATGACACTTTTTAAGACATAATAAAAAAAAAAAAACTTTTCCAGACCAACTCAGACACTCATAAATAGCCCCTCTGCAGTGGCCTCACGTCTCTGCTGAAAGCCTCCCACTGCTAACATCTACTTTGACTGAATAAGAAAAACCCTTTTCTCCTCGCCTCCCTTCTGAACTACTGAGGACAGTTCTGATGGTTTCAGGATGACCACTTTAGACGTGGCCATATCTGTTCACCTGTGGCCTCGTCTGTGAACTTAGTGATGTCCTTGTTTGATACGTCATGACTTATGGTTATATACATGAATATAGTATTACCTTCTCTTTGCCTGGTAAAAGTACACATTCATTAAAGATCAATGTCTCACTGAAATATTCCTTTTGCAATAGAACACCACAGACTGAATATGTGTGAGCGTGTGCATGCACACACGCACACACACACATTCCTACTTGCTCCAACAACTGAATGATACCAGCATTCCTGACCCAAGCCCCCCAAAAAACACACTCAATGTCAAAGTCTAATCCACCTATGTAGTGTTTATTTACCAGATGCTATAATTACCCCCCCCGCAACCCCACCCCCTCACCCACCCACCCACCCACCTACTTGCTCAAACAGCTGGATGGTACCAGCAATCCTGACCCACCCACCCCATAATCCCCCCAGCGACAAACATACACACACACACACACACACACACACACACACACACCTGCTCAAGCATCTGGATGGTGCCGGCCTGCTCGTCCAGTTCCTCCTCCTGGTCCTTGACTTTGGCCTCAAGGTCGCGCAACTGTTTCTTCATCTTGGCCAGCGAGGCCTCATCCTTGGACTCCTGTGATGACAAGTCCTGCAGCTCAGCCTCCAGATGCTCCACCTTCAGATTGGCTGCACACAACTCCATGTCCTTGTCCTGCAGAGACAGGGTATAGAGAGGGAGAGAGAGAGAGAGAGACGAAGAGGAAGGGTGGGATAGAGAGAAAGGGAGAGAGAGATAAGAAGCGAGAGAGAGAGATAGGTGGGAGAGAGAGGTGAAGGTGAAGAGCAATAAAGTGAGAGAAGCTTCATCTCATCTCATCTCAAATTCCATTTCCAATTCCTTTCCCAGTCCTCACTTCTTGAGTTCCCCAATTCTAAATGACAAATCTCCACTAAATTTCAGCAGAATTTGTTTTTATTTGAGCAAACTGGTCATTATTGTTTGCAAATGTATGAACACTTGACCCTCTATGAGGAGGTGTTTGAAAGGTCCAGGAGAAGAGAGGTGCAGGAGCAGGAGCAGGAGCAGGCTTCTCTACCTGGAGTTGCTGTCTGAGTGTGAAGACCTCCCCGGTCAGGATGTCCTTCTCTCGGCTTAGTTTATCCCGCAGGGTCCGTTCTCTCTGGACCTCATCATGGGCCTGGGTCTGCTCCAGGTCAAACCTGCATGCAACAACATCACCACATCATCAGATAATAGACCTCATCATGGGCCTGGGTCTGCTCCAGGTCAAACCTGCATTTCATCAGACAATAGCTTACACAAACACTACGGAAATGTCTGTGTGGTTTATAGACAGAGTGGTCAAAGCCTGGACAACTCCACAGCATCAGCTGAGGCACTGGAGAACTACATACATGTCCATGTGGTCTCCAGACTATCAGACTATCAAGACTGTCAACACTAACAGAACAAAACAGAACAAACTGTTGACCACTGAGTGAGTGAACTACTATTTCACGCACAAACACAAACACCCTACTTGAACTCTACACTGTGTGGTGTGAGGAAAGAGTAGTTAGCAGTCCACCTGCCATTCAACTTGGGTCTCTCCATTACTCACAGTACACTTCGACCGCGTACATAAAAAGAACCCCAACAGGATAGCACAGATTTGCTTCTTCTGCGTTGTTTTGTAAATCTATACAACAACCTACAGACGCTCATAGGGTGGAGACAAAGCTATTTTGTCTAAGGCTGTAAGAGAGAAAGAAAGGAGATAAAAAAATGTCAGTATCTGTCAGCATGGCTGCACTGCTATGATAATGTTCTTCATTAGCTTCAGAGGAAGTGATTTCCTGGCCCCTTCTGTGTTCCCAGAATGCCTTGCTGATTAGGTCTGTATTGTGCTGTGTTCTCCGCTGCGTTATCAGCGTCCACCTTTCGGCGTCGACAGGCGCCTGCTCATTTGCCATCGTATGCTAATCACAAGCACAATGCTCCACAAGTCAATGGTGCGGGGCGCTGCAGATGGCCGTGGGTGCTAGGAAACACATTAGCAGGCAGGCTGTTCTGTTTGAAACTTTTCACTGGCTCCATTCAGATTGTTATGGGCTTTTCTTTCCCTCTGTCCTCAAACTTTTATTGGGTGTGAAGATCTTGGCTAACACAGTTCAGGTTGACAGATTACTCACACTAAGCCTTGCCCTTTAAATTCTCTTTCTCTGTGTGTGTGTATGTGTGTGTGTGTGTGTGTGTAAGGGCAGCAGAATTTAATTCCTCAGTGTTATCACATAGGGTGTGAATGTGGATGTGGAAATTTTAGGTTTTTCTATTTTTCATGAATTTGCAATGAACTTTTACAATTGTGTATTTTGCCGTCATTATAGGGCACTGAGTGTAGACTGGGAAGGAAAAAATTTAATATGTCTTAAATGACTCGGAAAGGAAATGGCAGCATAACAAAAGGTGAAACTCTGAAAGGGGTGTGAATACTCTCTGTAGACACTGCATTTTGAGAGGCAGGGTCTGAGTTTGGACTAAATGAGGACAAAGGACCACTAACAGGATGTTCTGAGACCCATGTTGCCAATTGTGTGTGAGTATATGTGTGAGTATATGTTAGCTACTTACTTATGCCATTTCTTCTGCAGGTTATGGTTGTGTCTGTGTATCTCTGTGTGTGTGTGTGTGTGTTAGTGTTAGTTCAATTGAGCTGTTTCTTCTGCAGGTTCTGGTTGTGTGTGTGTTTTTTCTGTGTGTGTGTGTGTGTGTGTTTGTGTGTGTACACGTGTTTGTGTGTGTCTCTCTGTCTCTGTGCATGTGTGTGTTAGCTTACTTGCGCTGTTTCTTCTCCAGGTCGTGGTTGCGGCTCTGCTGTCCCTCCAGGTGCAGCTTGGTGTCCTGCAGCTCAGAGCCCAGGCGCTGGCACTTCTTCTTGAGCTGCTGCAGAGAGCGATGGGCCTCGTCCTGGTCCGCCTGCAGGTCCGCCAGCTGGGGTAGAAGGAGTGGGAGTGAGAGAGAGAGAGGAGAGAGAAGAGGGGGTAGAACAAGAGAGATGGGGGGGCAGAGAGATCGAGATGGAGTAAGAGAAAGAGGGAGGGAATGGGGGGATACAATCAGTCTTCAAAGGCTTGTAGAAAAGAACACAGACATTCTGTTTCCTTGGTTTCTTCGAAAGACGCAGGTAATGACTAAGACTTCGATATTGAGTCACTGCGAATCATCTTCAAAGTCCATCCAGAGCCTAACAAAGTATTCTCAACAACATAGAAGACTGTCCATATGGTACATAAGTGTGAGTGTGAGTATGAGTGTGTGTGTGCGCAAGTTGGACTGAGAGCAGAGACGGAGTGGGAGGGAGAGAGAGAGAGAGGAAAAAGGAGATATCAGTGAAGTCAAGATACTTGATTCATTCAAGATAGTTGATTCATTTTTACAGCACATCAGGTTATTAAGACTGATGTGTGCCAATTAGTGCAGTTTGCAGAGGGCATGTGTGTGTGTAGTCAGGTAATTGCATGTTTAAGCATTCATGTGTTGTTTGCCGTCAAACTGCAGGCACAAATAGAGTGTGTGTATGGTTCGACTGGTGTGTGGATAGCTGGGAAAAGGGATGGGAGAGTGAGGCAGTACCCTTCTCTCCAGCTGTCTCTTGGCTTGCTTCTCCGTCTCCAGCTTGTCATCAAACTCCTGCTGCAGCCTCTTCTTGGTGAAGTCGTTCTCACGCACAGATCTCTCGTACTTCAGTCGCCACTCTCCTCCTGTGACACACACACACACACAAGGTCAAAGAGCAGGGAAAGAAAAAGGAATATATATCTAGGCATACTGATGGCAAGATCCCGCCTCATATGATGCATTTATCTTTAATATGGAAGCATAAAATCAATCTGCACTGATCGACTTCTCCCCTCTTGCCACTTGCCGTTACCTCATGTCCGCACCTGTGCCTGAGTCTCAGGTAGGATGCGTACACCTTCCAAGCGTGCAAAGAAGGGACATGCCAGGAATGCAGTGATATACAAACATGTTACCCCAGAGCTAATGCACACACACACACACACACACACACACACACACACACACACACCTGCTTTGGGTTCTGCAACTTCTCAGTATTCTCTTCATTGCAAAATAACCTGACAGCAAATCTATTCATACTTAGGTTTCACAGTGTTATCACAAGAGTAGAGCTTTTTTATTGCTAGGCAAGCAGAGTAGCAGCTCTGATGTTAGCACAGGCTTTCCCATGACCCTGCAGCCTGCACTCTTTCAGCACCACGGACAGCAATACCAGTCAGTCAGTCAGTCCACTAGAACTCAGCATCTGCAGTAGCATGCTGAAGAGTTTTTTATACGGTACGGACGCACACACACAGACTGATATACACAAAATAAATTATTTATGAAAAACAACAAAAAGATGCAAGCACACTTATTCACACACACACATGTACACGCACGTGCACACACACACGGACACACACACAGACACATGCACACACACACACACTTGTTCTTCTGATTAGTGCCTTATAATGCATCCTCAAATAAACAAATCAAACGTATAACTTCTGTAAAAAAGTCACAATGAAAAAAAGAATTAAAAACCCTCTCCCTTTCTGTCTGATTTTTCACCTTCAGGAGGTTGAATTCAATTGTGTTCCTATGGAATGATGTGCAGAATATGAGCAAGAGGCCACATGCTGAAATAAAAGTGAGAGGCTTAAAAACGCCTGTGCCAGACACACACTTAAAAACAGACTTTGTGTTTTTTAAGTCTAGCTGTAAATTATATCTTTAGAGCAGTTCCACCTCAGGGCTGTGGTTCCAGGCCGGTATTAGCATAGGGCATAATGGCACTGGTTCATCCATCCTCTCTGATCCCTGGGATTAACTTCTCTTCCCCCCGGAGGACCCTCTCTCTCTCTCTGAGGGAGATCTGAAACCCTGGGCTTAAGGGTTGTGGCCCAGAGAACAAAGGCAGGCCTAAGACCTCATCCATCGTCAATCAAGACATCACCGTCAGGATTAGCATGGATTTATAACCTCCTGTTCTGGAGGAAATCCCACATTAAAGAAAAGTTCTGACCCAAATTCTCATTTCATCCATGTGTTGCCACTAACCTTCCTTACCTACAAAAGCTCAAGTGGCAGTCAAGTAGCATATACAGGTCAAAGGATTAAGCCAACTGGTGTGTTACTAAACCTGCATACTCTGTGCTTGTGTTACTGTGTCTACATATACTTTGTATGTTACTGAAAGAACATAATACTCTGTTTGCATGTTACTGCCTACATGTACTTGTTGAACCTACATTTGAATGTTCCACATCTTGTGTTTAATTCAAACCAATCTTTTCCCAAAACCAAAAGTATCTATTCTAAAATTTTACCTTGTAAGCCAAGAATGCCATATTTCACAGAACTAGAACAGCACACACTCATGTATAAAATACAGCCGAGTGGTTAAGAACTTCATCTGATGAGCGACTCTGCCACCAAAATCCCTCGAAATAGAGGTCGAGTTAATACATTTATGACGCAGACTCACCATGCGGGTTGAGTGACACATACCTGCATCATCATCGTCGTCGAGCTCCCCGTTGAGTTCTGACGCCCGCAGTAGCCGAGCCTCCATCACCTCCATCTCCATGGACTCCATCTGCTTCTTCATGGCGTCAAACTTCAACTGAAAGCAAAACATTGAAAGATGAGTTTCAACTTATCACTTTCCTGAGTTCTCACCTCAAAGCACCAAATGAAAGTATATACATCAAGTACATACTAAAAGTACATACTGTCTTTAATCTAATCTACCTAAGGGAAATATTAGCTGTTTTTTTTATCTAATGCAATTAGACTGAAAATCATCCTAACTCTATATACTTTGAAGTATATATGTATGTCTCATAACTTATTAGCACTTAAGATGCTGGACTGCTTCCTGCTGAATTCTAATCAGCTCAATTTGCCTGTAAGAGGTCAGATGAGGTTAGACTGCCTGAGGGGGACAAGCTGTTCATGTGTTTTTATATGGGAGAAGGGAGGTAGGGTCACAGGGGGTGCACAAGGTCAGTCATTCCTCTGGAGAGTGAGAGGTGCTTTTTTGTTTTTTTGTTTGTTTGTTTGTGTGTGTGTGTGTGTGTGTGTGTGTATGTGTTTGTGTGTTTGAGGATACCCTACAATGTAAGGGTCAGTTATCTCTGAAGAGTGTGAGAGGTGCTTTTGTGTGTGTGTGTGTGTGTGCATGCCTGTGTATGCCAGTGTGTACAGTATGTGTTTTGCCGATACCTTAGTACGTGAAGGTCAGTTGTAACCCAGGTGTGTAAGGTATGTGAGATGTGTGTGGTATGTGGTGTGTGTGTGTGTACCTGCATGTCCTTCATGTCCTTCTCCAGGCGTAGTCTGTCTGCCGTCTCTGTCTCTAACAGCTGAGATGCAGACTCTCCAGTGTTCCTCTCATCAGCCAGTTCTGCAGACAGCTCTGTGATCTAATGGAACACACACACACACACACACACACAATCAAACAAACTCACATGCACGCACAGCCCCCCACCCACCCACACAGATACACACACACAGATACACACACGCACATGCACACACACAGACGTCACAAACACAATCAAAGACACACACACACACACACACACAGACACTATATTAGTTCTATTTCATTTCTACTGACCGCCAGAGGCGGTGCTTTCAGCACCTGGATGTTCATCACATGCACATGTCGTTCGTCCGCTATGGTACTTAAGGTACGCTCGCCCCGGAAGTGGTCTCTTATCATCTTCTCGTGCAACTGGTTTGTATGTTCGAGGTGTGAGTTGTCTGAAGTCTCGAAAACCTTTTTTGGTGGGAGCTGCGATTTTATATTGCCCTCCTGAGACTGCGATTCATCTAAAAATTACTTTGTATCAATAACGTGTGTCAAGGTAAGTTAAGTTCCACTTTAATTTGCAGTTGTGAGTGTTTTTGCTCTGGCCGTGTTCCTACCGCTTCGCACGGGTGTGTGTGTCTAAGTTTTATTTCGAATTGCGGCTGTGAGTGATCCTCGCTAACTGCGCTGACTATCCCGTTTGGGGGTGTATTTTCTCGCCCTGTGGCTACCTGGTGTGGTCGACTTCGGCCTATTGCTGCAGTGCCCACATTACTGTGTCTGCATATTCTCACTATACATTCTGTTTGGAGCACGCGCTATCTCTGTAAAGCATGACTGGTTATCGCTCGGGTAAGCTACGGCTCTGTCCACCCGCGATTGTTATTACTTTGTATGAAAACAGTGAGCTACACCTGCGTCTGTGTATCGTGGAGTAAATTAGAGCTCGCGATTTCTGCAGGTCGAGTTGAGGTATATTTATTTTGCTTATCTTTTGGGTTGGTTACGATTCTGGCAACCCGCGAATTATTCCGAAGCCTTGTTGCTAATTTATCGTTGGGCAGGCTACGGCTCTGATTGCCCACGGTTACTCAGCTTTTATTTAGTTATCTATTTGTTTTTGGCTCACTGGGATAAACTGCGCCTGTCACCCACTTAGGCCTATGGTGGGTTCTGTAAACGCACTCAGTCGCCCTCTGCTCAAAGGGATGATGTAGTCTCCTCACAACGGCCGCGGAAACGGCTAGCGCCGACACCTTGGGAAGCCCCTGGTCCATTGAAACATCAGAGGGCAGACCCTCTGGCGCAGAAGGTAGACGCCTTGGCTTCTGAATTCGTGGAAATCAAAGTGCTCTTGATTAATCTTCAGCCACCGGGTGCACAGCCAGTTTGTGAGTCCGCAACAGCAGCTTCCCAATCACCTGCCGACTCACGGCCTCCTCCAGTACTGTCTCTGGCAACGGGCGCGCTGGAGGAGGATGTGCTGTCCACCAGGGCTTCGGAAAACTTAGATGTTGATGAGTGGGAGGAGGAGCCGGCAGACAGGGTGTCATATGGCTCTGGGCCTGACTCTCTTGATGCAGAACTCAGCTCACAGGCATCTGTGGCAAGCCGTACATCTGTGGTCAAGCCGGCTGTGAAGATGGTTCTGGCACGACTAGGAGTGGACACTGCCCCTGCTGACGTGGTTGGGCAGAGTGCCTTTTTCTGGCAGGCTTTTCCTTCCACTGCGACGGGCAGTCGGCCCTTTCGTCAGCCACAGCGGGACACCGCACAAGACTATCGTCCCCCCAGGGGCCGAAAGGGGAGAGGGGGCAGACAGTGACTGTCCCATTCCGGCGGTCGGATGCTTCACCAGCCAACAGCTCAACAGCTGGGTAGCGCTGACATCAGACACTTGGGTGATTTCCGCCCTGTCACATGGCTACAATCTCCAGTTCAGGTGCTGACCGCCGAGGTTTTGTGGGGTCAAGATGACCACTGTTTCAGACCCAGCCAAAGCTTTGTCCCTACGCCAAGAAGTTTTGGCCCTCTTGGAAAAAGGGGCCATCGAACCATTAGATCCACTTTCACAAGACAGTGGATTTTACTCCATATATTTCGTCATTCCAAATAGAGGGGGTAGGCTTCGACCCATACTGGATCTCAGACCTTTGAACAAACACCTCAAGGTCCTCAAATTCTGCATGCTCCGTACAACCAACGTCCTGCAAGGCGTCAGACAATACGACTGGTTCACAACCATAGATCTGAAGGATGCATACTTCCACATTCCCATTGCTCCCCATCACAGACAGTTCCTCCGCTTTGCTTTCGAAGGGAGGGCTTACCAGTTCCGGGCCTTGCCATTTGGTATTTCCCTGGCCTCCCGAATTTTCACAAGGTTCGTGGCAGCAGCGCTTTCCCCACTCCAGTGCAGAGGTATGCGCATCTTTCCATACCTGGACGATTGGCTCATATGCTCAAGGTCGCGAGTGGATGCGCTCAGCGACTTAACTCTGCTGCTCGAGCACGTGTCCAGGCTCGGACTCACGGTGAATCACGCCAAGAGCTCACTTACACCCTGCCAGAGGACCGTGTACATCGGCATCCAGCTGGACTCTCTGCTGATGAGGGCAGCCCTGTCACAGCGTCGAGTGGTCGACATTGTCCAACTCTTACAACAGTTCAGGAGGGGCCGTACTCTGCCGCTCAGATCTTTCCAGACGCTGCTGGGCACACTCACAGCAGCTTCCGCGGTAGTTCCTTTGGGCCTCCTCACATTACGACCTCTCCAGATCTGGATGAACAACCTTGGGTTACATCCGCAGCACCACAGGCACAGGCCAGTCAGGGTCGCTGCCGGTTGCCTGAGTTGCTTATCTCCCTGGAGAAGGCGTTCACGCCTGACTCGGGGGGTCCCAATGGGTTCCATTCCCTCTTGCAGAGAGGTTCTGACGACCGACGCGTCCTTAGCCGGCTGGGGTGCAATCTGGCAATGCAGGACTGCCTGAGGTTCATGGACTGTGCGACAACAAAGACAGCACATAAATGTGCTAGAGCTGAGGGCTGTTGTTTACGCCCTGCGACATTTCCTACCGGTGCTGGCCGGGATGCACGTCCTTATAAGAACTGACAACACCTCTGTGGTTTATCATATAAATCACCAGGGCAGTACCAGGTCCTTATCCTCACTGAGACTGACCCAACGTCTGCTGTTGTGGGCCTACCCTCGGCTGTTGAGCCTGAGGGCCATACATTTGCCGGGCATCAGGAACACCGCTGCAGACTTTCTCTCACGGCAACGCCCCCATCCCGCAGAGTGGAGACTGCATCCAGAGGTGGTGCAGACCATCTGGCACTGCTACGGCAGAGCAGAGGTGGACCTTTTCGCCTCTCAGGCCACAACACACTGTCCCCTGTGGTTTTCACTGGGGGAGTCGACGAGCCCGTTGGGCCAGGATGCGCTGGCACACGAGTGGCCACGGCAGCTCCTCTATGCCTTCCCACCACTCCCGCTCATATTACCCACTTTAGAAAGGATCCTCAGGGAGGGTCACCGGGTACTTCTGGTAGCCCCCAAATGGCCCGGGAGAGTTTGGTTCCCCATACTCATCGGGCTACTGGAGGGCGAGCCACGCTGCCTCCCTGTGCGGGCAGATCTCCTCTTGCAGCTGGGAGGTCAAATCTGGCACCCGCATTCACTCTTTGTCTGTCATACAGGACATAGACAGGGCCATGCCTTGTCGAAGCAGCGATTGTCTAACTGGATTGTGGAGACCATCTGCTATGCCTACACTAGCACTGGTTGTCCAGTCCCCCCCTCGCATCCGGGGCCACTCTACTCTGGGTGTGGCGACATCCTGGGCAGCCTTGCGGGCGTCCCACTTTCTGACATCTGTGCTGCAGCATCATGGGTCTCGACTTGCACATTTGCAAGATTTTACAGACTTAACATGGCCACTTGTAACCCTCTGGCCACTGCCATCCTTTCGAGCCACTCATAGGGTTGGTAGGTCTTCCTCGTGACCCTGTTGGTATATGTCATCCAGGTGCTGAAAGCACCGCCTCTGGCGGTCAGTAGAAATGAAATAGAACGATGGTTAAGCATGTAACCGCGGTTCTATGAATTTCGGATGACCGCCAGAGCTTGGCTGTCACTCAGAATGCGGACGAGAAGACTGCTAAGAGACCACTTCCGGGGCGAGCGTACCTTAAGTACCATAGCGGGCGTACGTCACTCCTGTCGCAACTTTGTTGGTATAAACACTCGAACGACATGTGCATGTGATGAACATCCAGGTGCTGAAAGCACCGCCTCTGGCGGTCATCCGAAATTCATAGAACCGCGGTTACATGCGTAACCATCGTTTCTTAAGCCTCAAGCCTTACAAACACCCCTTGGGTTCAAATAAAAGTCAGCTTAGCCCATCTGTGGTGGTGGAGGTGGCTAGACATGCTAACAGATTAGTTCAAGAGAAGCTTTCTTAGTCTCTGTACCATGAGCATTCCCTAATTGAGCTTGTGGGTGTTCTAAAATGAGAGTAGTCAAACCCTCAGAGACAGGAAGGTATCCCAGAGTGCATTGCAACAGGAAACCGAAGACACTTACCCTGCTCTCTAGCCGGTCGCTGTTGAGTCGCAGCTCATTCCTCTCCTTCTCCACCCGCTCAAGCTTCGCCTTCAACTGCTGAATCTCTTCCTGCTCAACAAGCCACACACAAACACACAATTTATTATGGTTCAATTTTCAACGTTGACCACTAGTATAAATGACACCCTGACACCAAAGCCCTCTGCTCTCTCTCTCTCTCTCCTGCATTGACAGTCCTCCAGGGACAGGAAGTAAAGTGTACAGACCCACAAAGCTGCTGACTGAGAAACAGATCTGGGATGGATCTGGGCCAGATCAGAGCCAGATCAAAGCCAGACCTGCTTCAGAGGCTGTGGCTGTCATGGCAGTGGGATGACAGGTCGAGGGAATGGTAGTGTTCAGGTCCTGCAAACAGCCCTCCCACCAGCGCTCTAGTAGGCCCAGGGGCCTTTGAGTCTTTGAGGCAGTCACAGGCCCATCAGGGAGAGTGGGGGAGGAGAAAGAGTGGGAGAGAGAGAGGAGAGAGAGAGAGAGAGAGAGAGAGAGAGAGAGAGAGATCAAAGCCCAGGGGCCCACTGGCTGATATTGACAGCATAGGACACCGTGAGTCTCATCCCAAACATTATGCTACTGAGGAACTCTGTGCACATGAAAGACAATCTTCTGTATACCCCAGTGGCAGGGGACTACACAGAGTTTGTGTGTGATAAAGGTAGGTGCGGGGAAGTGAGAGAGAAAGAGGAGAGAGAGAGAGAGAGAGAGAGAGGCATATCTATGTTTGCTCTACATCATCTTCCAAATGTTGTATTATACTGTCCTCTGTATGTAATTGTGTTCTGCTTTGGCTTTTGCAAAAAATGCTGGTCATACCAGTAAAGCTCACCTGAATTGAACTGAAATATGAGAGAGAGAGAGATGGACTGAAAATAGTGAGAGAGAGACAGAGAGAGATCCGAGATGGAGGGGAGAGAAAAGTGAGACAAATATAGATTGTGTTTAAGTTTACTAGAAGAGAGGGATTAAGAGAGAGAGAAAAAGGAGTGGAGTGACAAAGTGAATGAAAGATAAATGGTAAGAGAGCAAGTAAAGAAAGAGAAATGGGTGGAGAGAGAAAGAGCTAGAAAGAGAAAAAGGAGGGATGAGAGAGGCAGATAAAGAGAGGGATGGAGAGAGAGACTGCAAAAGGATGGAAGAGAGAAGCAGAGGGTGAGAGGGAATGCACAAGGGAAGACGAGGGAGAGAGAGATGTAAGGAGATAGAGTGAGATGGACTGGGAGAGGGTAAGTTCAACTGAGAAAGGAGGAAGGATGGAAGGATGAAGGAAAAGAGAGAAGATGGAGAGAGATGGACTTAAGAGAGGAGGGAGGGAGAGAGAAAAAGGGAGAGTGCGTGCGTACGTGCGTGCGCTGGACTGTCGGTCCCAAGAGAGAAGCTGATGCTGACGCTATGCAGATGTTCAGTACTTACGTCTTTGCCTCTGATCTGCTCCTCAGTGAGCTGCACCTCAATAAGGGGACGAACGGTGGTGAATAGCTTCCACCAGGGCCAACCCTTCACCCCACGGTTCTTCTTGATGTTCTTCTGGATGCAGCGGATCGCCAAGTCCTGGATCTGCTCCAGCAGAGAGAGAGAGAGAGAGACGGTGTGGGGGGGTTACTGGAGATACAGGGGAAAGAAAGATAGAATATGAGAGAAGAATTGCGATGAGAGTGGCAGCAACAGAGAGAGAGAGTGTGCTGTGGAAAGAGAGATAAATGGATGAATAGTTGAATGAATAGAAAGAGAGAGAGAGAGAGAGAGTGTATATGAGTCAGAGACTCCGTGTGAGATTGAGAAGGTGAAATAAGAGACTGTTTGAGAGAAGAAAAATGGTTTGAGAGATGGAGAGATTGAAAAACAGACAGAGATAAAGCTAGAGAGAGAGAGAAAGATGGAGAGAGAGAGAAAGAGAAAGGCAGAGAGTGAGTGGGTGCTGCAGTGGGTGGATGAGTAGTTGAGGGTCTGACAGAAAGGAGAGGAGAAGAGAGGAGCAGCTCCAACACTGCTGCAGAGGAGAGGAGAGGAGAGGAGAGGAGAGAGTCCTCTGTGTTATACAGTACTCTGCAGAGTCATTCTGCGTGCTACCCCAGTGCTGCAGCACCCGAACTCTTCAGCCCTCACACACACACACACACACACACACACACTCATTCTGCGTGCTACCCCAGTGCTGCAGCACCCGAACTCTTCAGCCCTCACACACACACACACACACACACACACACACACACACACACACACACACACTCTGCGTGCTACCCCAGTGCTGCAGCACCCGAACTCTTCAGCCCTCACACACACACACACACACACACACACACTCTGTGTGCTACCCCAGTGCTGCAGCAGCCGAACTCTTCAGCCCTCACACACACACACACACACACACTCTGCGTGCTACCCCAGTGCTGCAGCAGCCGAACTCTTCAGCCCTCACACACACACACACACACACACACACACACACACACACTCTGCGTGCTACCCCAGTGCTGCAGCAGCCGAACTCTTCAGCCCTCACACACACACACACACACACACACACACACACACACACACACACACACACACACACAGCTGGGGCTGCCACCACACGACAACTGCACACCGGTATGCAGACCTATGACAAAAGAATCAATCCTGCAGCACTGTGGCCCTGTCAAATAAAGACGGACACAAACACATCCACAAACGCACACATTCACATCACTGAATTACACAGAGATCAGCTTTATGCCAAAGAGATGAACACCTTCCATGTCCATATATGAAACAGAGTGGTGGTGGTGTAGCGTAGTGATCCTGGCTAGCAATGCTAGCAGTCTGGAAATTGTGTGTTGGAATCTCTGCTGCCACCATTATGCCCTTGAGCAAGGCACTTAACCCTACGTTGCTCTAGGGGAGATTGGCCCTGGTGTAACTAATAGCTGACAAATGTAAGTTGCTTTGGATAAAAACACCTGCTAAATGCATAAATGTAAATGTAATGTAAATGAAATGGGTCATGTGGTCTCTCTGACTTATTGGGTTCTGGGGTCATTGGGTGAATCTGACCCTTTGTCTTCCAATTCCTTGCCATGGCGTGTACATTGAAGCCTATGGCTGCCATGGCATGTACACTGAAGCCTTTAGCTGCCTGACGTGGTCCTTTGGATATGCAAACATGCTTCATCTATTATGCCTGCCAGCCAGCACAATAAGAGAGTCTGTATCTAATTACTACTTGCTGTTAGAGGCATACTATAAACTTGATTTATACTGCCAGCACGCTAGTTCATTCAGCTGAATTACGGCTATAGTTTGAGGCCTAATTATGGCTGAGATGGCCAGTTCGGTGTAAACAGAAAGAGAAATAACAGAACCAAAGCGTAATTCTCTGGAAATGTAAGCAAACTGGAGATATATGTTTGGATAGCTGCACTTAGCAGGGACTGAAAATGCATCTGCTCATTAAGAATTCCAAGGCAGACGTATTCCCAGTGCTACTTCTCGTATGTGTAATAGGTCTGGTATTCCCAGTGCCGAATCTTGAATGTGTAATGGGTTTGGTATTCCCAGGGCTGTGCCTCGGATGTGGAATGGATCTATGTCTACATCAATCAATAACACAAAGTCTCTGCTACAACTCAGTATCTCACAAGGGACTCCTTGCTTTAGTGTGTAGTATATAGTATGTGAGTGAGTGAGAGTATGTGTGTGTGTGTTTGTATACAATCATGTGCATATGTGTGATTACATGTACACCAGCTGACAGACCCTCCCAGAAAAACACACACACACACACACACACACACACACACACACACAAAGCACAATCTTTTGATTAATTGCACCCCTTGGCCCTGAACTAGAAATTACAGAAAATTATAACGTGCTGCTTGGGCTCAGCCATTTCAGTAAGCAGCAGATGTGAGAGCTCGATTACAGTGGCCAGGACCTGTGCGGCATACTGATCTACCAATGGGGAGGCAGCCTGGATCAACAATTACCACCAGTTATACCATGAAAGCCTTTGGCTCAATGCTTATAATGTAAACCCATTTTATACAAGTCATCAGGGACAATCCTGAATCTGCTCCCGCATCGTCAATACACAACTACCCAAACACACCAAACACCTAACAAGATGGCAGTAAATAATGCTCAGTAAACACCTCACCAGATGGCAATAAACAACTACGGCTGTGTGTGTGTGTGTATGTGCGTCTGTGTAAACAAACACACTATGGATGCAGAGATGAGAATGCCACCATTAATTCTTCAGAACATTGGGGAACAAAGGACCCAAGGTTCTTTTCAACATTCCAAGGGGGAGAACCATGGAAGCAGCGTCCCTCTGGAACAGCTGGCAGGCTTCTCTGTGAGGTGCGAGCCCCTCCAGTTCTTGCATTTCCACAGCACGGGGTGTCCACAACACAACACAACCCAACCCAACTCAGAGAGGTGGTCTCTAACCGAGGCCTCTCCAGATCCGAGAAGAGGAGAGAGTACACTGAAAACAAACATCCCCACCAAGAACAACAAACCACCGATTGAAAACAGATTATGGGGGCGTGCTGAGAGTAAAGTTGATCAGCGCACAGTTCTGAAAGGGCAACTATAATCCGTACTTGTCAAACATTTCTCTTCCAAATCTCTCTTCTTTCTTCTCCAGTGAGTTTCTCTGGTAAATCTCCACTCTCCTTAATAGCTTTCAAGGTTTTGAGAAGGGTAACACACCCTTGTCTGCCCATTTCAGAAATTCAGTGCCAAAACACTGAAACACCCTACAGGCCACCTTCAGAGAAGACTGGCTTTTGGATGATTGCTTTTCCTTGTATCCACTGACTTACTGAAAAGCACTGAATTTTGAGCCACACACAAAAAGACAAACACAAACACACTCACCCTCGCTCACTCAGAGATAGTTTACTGCAGATGCAATCACTCTGCGTTGGACTCATCTCGTCATGATAGCCCAATATGCCATCATACACTGAACTCTTAATGCTTTTTGGGACCACAGTTGAAACACATGCACCTGACACAAGTAAAGCTACTTGAGAGAGAGAGAGAGAGAGAGAGAGAGAGAGTGTTTGTGTGTATGTGTGTGTGTGTGTGTGTGTGTGAGTGTGTGTGAGTGAGTGCGAGTGTGTATGTGTGTGTGTGTGTATGTGTGTGTGAGAGAGAAAGAGAGATAGAGGAAGAACAACCTATTAGTGTGTTTACACTGGCTTTTTTGATGACTGCTTTTCCTTGTATCCACCGACTTACTGAAAAGAATTGAATTTTGAGCCACAAAACATTGTGCTATGAGTTAGACAGCTGTGCAACTTCTCCAACTTCACTCAAACAGCCCGGAGTAAATCGACCCATAGCCCTGTTGTTGGAGGTTACCGAGTTCTGTCAGTAAGAAAAAGAAGGAGAAAAGGGAGTGGAGCTGTTCTCCAGACGCTCACCTTCCTCTTCTTGAAGGCCTGTCTGGCTAGGTAGCCCCTGCAGGCAGCCTGGAAGAGGGTGATGTTCCGTCTCGTCTGCTCATCCCTCTGCTCTTCTAACTTAGCCAGCGTTCCCGCCCGGAAGAACACCTGCAGGAGAACAAACAAACACACACACACACACATACACACGCGCACACACACACTCACACGTGCGCGCGCACACGCACACACACACACACACACACACACACACACACACACATACACAAAAAAAAATTTTAAAAAGTTATTTATTGTCCATGAAATGTACATACAGTAGAAGAGTCACAGCCAATCCATGACTATATGATGACTATAACATCTACATGTTGTCCACTGATAGATAGATGAGCAGTCCTGTATCTGATACACCTCAAACAGATGAGGTGGCTTGCTGTTTTAATTATTCATGCCTTCATGATTTCGCATCTTGATAGGATTTTACATAATAGTCTTTTGTTTTTTACATTTTCTTTTTCAATCTATACTGTTCTTGATTTGAGTGTCATGTGAAGACCATTGAAGCACTATGTATGAAATGCACTGTAAAAATGGCTGTGGCTTGTGTGGATCTTCTGAATTGTGTGGAGTGGTCACACACTCTGGATCTGCAGGGGTGTGTGAGTGTGAGTGTGAGTGAGTGAGTGTATGTGTGTGTGTGTGTGTGTGTGTGAGAGTGCATGCGAGAGTGTGCGTGCATGCTAAAGCCTAGAGTGACAGTCACACACCACCTCTCTAGATTGTATGCTTTATGGCGCTTTACGATTCATCTCTGAAAAGAGCCCATATATATTGGATGGATGTTCATGACTTGACCCAGGCTTCCCTGCCCTCCTGCCCTCTAAAACTGACCACCAGGCTGGGAAGAGACCAAAGAGAGAAAGAGAAAGAGAAAGAGAGAGAGAGAGAGAAGGAAGAGGGAGAGGGCAGAGTAGTGGGAGACTTTAGGTCAACATAATTGGCATTCTGTGGGGGATTCCTGTTGCTAGGCCGCAGGTAGAATGCTTTGTGTACCCTCTCAGCCATCTTGTGACTCCGGAGCTCCATCTCCGTTTCATCCCCAGCACATTCAGGGGCTACTACAGTGGTTCTGTGGCACATTTCCATTACAGACTGGGGCCAGCCCACAGACTTTACCCCGGTGTTAAACACCGGTGCCTATTTCCATTAGCTGGAGCACCGGGAATTTCGCTTTTCAGCCCTGATCATGGAAAGAGGAGAAGTCCGAGGCTTTACCCCAAACACCGGGGTTTTACCCCATAGTGAAACGAACCACTATTTACCCACCTGATGGGGTGCCATGATGTGGCCATTTCAACTCTGTGTTTGTCTAGGCTCTCTCTCTGCTGATGGGATTAAGCCTGTTTGTGTGCCAGCTGCTGACTGTGATTAGGCCACAAGCTGAGGGCTGACATACACTATGGCACAATAAAGAGATCCCCAGAAGCTGCCTGAGATGCCAACCCGAGGCTGCGGCACAATGACACGTACGGCGGAGAAGATAATTAAGCTCTCCTGGTGGAGCACACACAGCAGCTTCCCAGAGACAGGATGACTGGCACGCGCATGCGGCTCGAGGGAGGGCTCCACACACTGAGGGAGGAGATTCCGCGCGCACAACTCTGGCACCGATGACTTCGCTACTACCGAGCGCTTGTTTCATGAGAAACTGTCACTTTCTAAAAATCAAAACAATCTCTGAAGCACCCATCCAGTGTTGTTGTTTTATGCTTCTGAAACACCCATCTGTTAAAAGACTAAAGGGATATTCTGGAGTATTTCAACCCACAGTCCTAGACTAAATAGCGATCCAGCAGCTAACTCTTCAGTCTGTTTCCTTTTTCCTACCAACAGCACTCTGTGGTCTCGAACCACAGGGCTATGGGTTGAAATGCTCTGGAACATTTCTTTAAGCTGTTTCTGGCTGCTGCATACATGCTGGACCAGAAACGGTCAGGACCTGCTGTACACCATAGCCTCCAGGTATACTACCTTACTTATCAAGTATACAGTATTCACCTTAAGGCATACTGCCTTCTGCAGCAGGTTCTACCACACCACCTACAGGATTGTGTGTTTTATTTGTGTGTGCATGCGTGAGCATGTGTGTTTTTAAGCAAGGACTCACCCTGCTTAAGCCCATGTGATAGCTGCTCTTCTCCAGGTCCAGGGACTCCAGCAGCTCCTCTGCAGCCTGGGAAAGACACACACGGCCGGGGTAAAAAAATCAGGACAACCACACAAAGACACACACAAAAAGACAAACACAAACACAAACACACTCACCCTCGCTCACTCAGAGATAGTTTACTGCAGATGCAATCACTCTGCGTTGGACTCATCTCGTCATGATAGCCCAATATGCCATCATACACTGAACTCTTAATGCTTCCTGGGACCACAGTTTAAACACATGCACCTGACACAAGTAAAGCTTCTTGAGAGAGAGAGAGAGAGAGAGTTTATGTGTATGTGTGTGTGTGTGTGTGTGTGTGTGTGTGTGTGTGTGTGTGTGTGTGTGTGTGAGAGAGAGAGAGAGAGAGAGAGATAGAGGAAGAACAAGCTCTCTGGTGTCCAGTTGCCCTAGCGTTTACCCCAGCCCCAGAGAGCTCTCCGTCCCCAAATAGTCTGTGAACCACTGCAGTAAATCTTCTTCATACCCCCCCTCCCTTTTCATACTCTCCCAAAAACACCCCGCCACCCCCCACAGGGCTCCCACTCTCTGTCACAAACACTCCCACTCACTCTCAAGCCCTCTTTCTCTCTCTCTCTCTCTCTCTCTCTCTCAAATAAACACACACAAACACCCACACACACACACACACACACACACACACACACACACACACATACACACACATACACACACATACACACACATACACACACACTCTCTCTCTCTCTCTCTGGTGGTGTCCAGGCTATGAAAGTGTGGTCTGAACTGAACAGTGTGGATTACACTGTGAGAGGAGGTGGAAGCGCTGGACACTGAAAGCTCTTTGTTTGTCTCGGTTTCCAAAGAAATCCTCCTGAGACACACACATACACACACACACACACATAGCTGAGCTCTCTTGTCTGTAAACTCCTCAAACTCCTTGCTCACCCTTCCTCTCCTCATCTCCTTCTTCCTTCTTTTTTCCTCATTTCTTTCATTTGCTCTTTCTTTCTTTCTCCCCCTTTTCCCCAACTATATCTTTTCCACCTTTTAACACCCCATTCCCTTCCATGTTCCCCTCAACATTCTCTGTCTCTCAGTGTTTCCTCATATTCTCTCCATCTCTTTGCATTTCTTCATATTCTCTCTCTCTCTCTCTCACTCTACTCTGCCCAATGGCTTCCAGCAGAGCTGCTGATCTCTTCTTCAACACTCTCACTCTGTGGGCTTGAGCTCCAGTACCTGTTCTCTCTGGCGCATTGGGTTTCCCCCTCCCTCTCAGACAAATAAGCATCAGACCATTAAACCACTTACTGGGCTCAATCCAATACTGTAAACCACGGGAGAAAACACAGTGTAGACTCAGCAAGTCTGTGCTGTGGAGCAAAGCAAGGGGCCAAACTACTAGTCTACAAAATGCATTCATTTCACATTAATTTCACAGTGTTAATGTGAGGGGATTTTTTTACTTTCTAAACTTTAAATGCTATTAGTATTTCCTCCTGGTGATGCTTTCTGTAAGCCAGTTGGCATGCAGTTGCCACGGGAACAATTAATACAATGCAAAAAAAATAAATCTTTCCTTCATCCTTCCTTCCTGATAGTGGTATGTGTGTGTGGGTGTACACTCACCCTCCTCTCATCCTTGACGATGTAGTTGCGGCCCAGCTTCTTGGTCAGGTGTGGCGCCAGCACGTCAAACTTCCGACGGAACTCCGAGTACACCATGTGATCAGGGAACCCTGTGGAGCAGAGCAGGAGATACTCTCTATATTGATGTCCATCTGAACAAGCAGGTCCTCAAAATGGCCTTTAAAAGCAACACTATGCTACATACACACACACATTTTACATTTATGCATTTAGCAGACGCTTTTATCCAAAGCGACTTACAACTTGTCAACTATCAATTGTTCAGGGCCAGTCTCCCCTAGAGCAACTTAGGGTTAAGTGCCTTGCTCAAGGGTACAACGGTGGCAGCTGGGACACACACACACACACACACACACACACACACAGACCTTGCCGGTAGATCCTCATGGCATCCAGCAGCTTGGAGCCGCGGAGCTGGGCTCTGAGGAGGCCCACGTCCAGCTGCATGAGGCCCGAATCACTGCTCTCCCCGGGGGTCTCGGCGCTCTGCAGGGCATCTGCCTTGGGCAACAGGCAGTGCACAAAGTGCACCCGTGACCTCTTCACCGTGTCCAGCAAGGCATCCTGGACAGAAGGGAACAGATAGTGAATACGATCAGACCCAGGCAGGTTTCATGGGAATGAAACCATATGACATGGGTGCGTGAATGTAGAGGACATGGACCGTTTCAGCATTATAATTACTATGGGGATTTTTTCAGCTTGACAATGGAAATGAAAAGTTGAATAAAAGAGTTCATCCAAAAGAACTAAATAACAGAAGAAAGAAGAGTCTCACTAAAGTTCCTGATGGCAAAAACCCCAAAGCACCACAATTGCTTCAATCAACAAGTCTGAATTCATGACCTGTTAAGAGAGGAGAGGAAGACAGGAGAAGAGAGGAGAGGAGAAAGGAGTGGAGAGGTCTACTCACCACCTGCAGTTTGATCTGGATGCAAAGGGACTTCTTTTTGACGGCGGCGACGCCAGTGGTGAAGGACTTCCTCATGCTGGTAGCCCGACGCAGGGCCAGCTGGGAGCTGCCCTCCAACCCTGCGATGGACCCCGCCAGCACTGTGGTGCCCGCTGAGCGCCCGATAAAAAGTCCACTAATGTTCTTCCTGTGAGGGCAAGAAGAGGAGGGCACACAGATAAAACGTCAGAATTGTGACATGGATTCTACGATCCGTGTCAGAACAGTGCTAGCACAATGTTATTATGGCCATGGACAGCAAATTCAGTCTCCACGCTGAATGAAACTAAACCTATTTGAGAACATTTAAAGTACACCTAATTGGATAAGTATTTTCATTAAATCCTTTTCTAAATAACACACTTGTGTAATTAAACCTTGCAGTCATTATGTAAATGGGTCAAAATTGAAATAAGTAGTAACATTAGAAAGTCACTGAATAGAAACAATAACAGATTGACGTCAATTAAATGGAACCTAAGCGGCCTAATCAGTCAATTGCCTGTACAATCACACACATTTGGAAGTGTGAAGAGGAACCTGTATTGTTTTATAGTGACTCATTTTATACAAACTATTCACACAGGATCATTTCATTAAAAAGTGGGGAGATTTTTTACCAAAAGTGTATTTCTTGCCAGCCAAAAACAGATGCCTCCTCTTACCAGGTGCTCTGTGTGTCCCCACAGGGCCTCTGTAGTGCCCTGGATGACCACCCTCCCCACGCCCACCCCACGCCTGTCCTGTATTGCACTGCGTTCCCAATACAGCCCAGATTGAACACACATGTCTGCTTAGATAACACTCCCTATGGGTCCCTGGGCAATCTGGCTCTCCATTTAGCTTTCACAGAGAGAAAGAGAGAGTGTGAATGTGTGTATATGTGTGTGTATGTGTTTGTGTGCGTGTGTGAGAGAGAAAGAAAGAAAGAAAGAAAGAAAGAAAGAAAGAAAGAAAGAGAGAAATAGAGTTCTGTTGACATCATAACACATCATGGCACCATCAGCCCTGAGTTACAAACCTATTACCCCTGAAAGGGCTTCTCTTTGCAATGCAGTGTCATAGTCACTCACATAAAACAACTTGATCCTGACTCTTAACTCCAAGTACACAAACCAAAGTAAACACAAGTACACAAGTACACAAGCAAATGCTGTCTAAGATTGACCTCATCTCCAGCCATTCTGCATGCATAACCTTTCCATCTCACCCTACTGACCTGTAGCTACACACTCACATAGTGTGTTAGCTTAAACTTGTATTACAGAAACTCAAACCCGACCACACTGTGTGCCTTTTAACAGACATACTGTAACATTCTGGTATTGCACTTCCAAAAAAAAGTTTTGCTTAGGCGGTACGTCTAGCAATAAGCCATAGGTCTAGGCCCAGTCTATGGGTCATGTCCAGACAACACATTTTGATGTTGTGATTTGGCTTGCCAGACTAATCAAATTTATGATTAAGACATTCAGTCAAAGTATGATTTCCACCCTGCATTCAGTAGCTTAATGCAATGACCTGCAGAACACACATAGAATATATTGAGCATACAGTCTAATCTATGCTGCTGTGTACAGTCAACAGTCAGGTACAGGCCACACATGACAGTTCTTATGGAGGATGGGAATGTGTGACTAACTTCTGGGAGTTCTGCAGGATCGTGGCTGCGTTCTGGGTGGCAGGGTTGTGTTTTGCGTGGCCCAGCCAGCCGCGGGCATCGTACTCCACCCAGTCCGTGCCATGGCTGTGACCCAGCAGGAAATGATGCGCACGCTCACTCTTCAGCAGCACCGTGTGGCCTACGGGGAGAAACAGAGAAGATGTCAAGCTGGTGTGTGAGTGTGTATGTATGTATGTATATATATATATATATATATATATATATATATATATGTGTGTGTGTGTGTGTGTGTGTGTGTGTGTGTGTGTGTGTGTATGTGTGTGTGTACATATATATGTGTGTGTGTATATATGTGTCTGTGTGTGTGTGTATGTGTGTTGACCTTTAGTCTCGCCCTCCGCAGGCCCGTAGTAGCTCAAGAGTCTGTCCAGTAGTGAGTCTTCGGTGCCTCCGTGCTGTACAGCCTCCTCCTCCATCAGCCACAGCAGACCACGCGCCTCATCCGTCCTGGGCAGGGTACGCACCTAGACACACACACACACACACACACGCACAAAAGCAGACATACAAACACGGAACAGACAGGAACAAGCACAAAAAAGTATAAAACTAGGTGAAGCCAGCTGTCTCTCTCCAGGGCCGTCTCCCCACCCCACAGGTAACACACCTGCTCTGCTCACAGCACTGACAGAACAGTCCCTCTGCAGATCTGAGTGTTTAGGAAACAAATCCAAATGCTTCAGCGTTTCAGCGTCAGTATGTGTGTGTGTGTGTGTGTGTGAGAGGTAGAGAGTTAGTGAGTGAAAGACTGTGTGTGAGTGTTTGCATTTGTATGAGCATGTGTGTGTACACACGTGTTTGTGTGTGTGTGTACACGTGTGCGTGACCGTGAGAGAGAGAGATTTAGTGATTTAGTGCAAGAATGTTTGTGTGTGAGTTTGTGTGTGGGTGTGTGTGCACGCGCATGGGTTGGACAGAGACTTGCTAAGTGCTTGGCGTGCTGACAGACTCACCCCCACACACATGCGCTTGACTCACATCCGTGCTCTCATCTCCACCTACACACACTTGCACGCACGCACTCACACACTCACACACTCAGACACACTAACACAAACTTCAAGGCCTCTATTCTACTCCTTCAATCAAAAGCCAGGCCTTTGCATCTCTCCCACTATTCAGATACCTTTCTTCTACTGCCTGACATTTACAAGCATCACCTCTGGGTCACGCTGCACAAGATTACTAAGAGGCAAAAAAGCACTCAGGGAAGAATAAAAGAACAGGGCTTTGCCTTTTACATGGCATGCACTGGCTGGTCATGTTTAAATAATCATGTGCTCTGGCAGATAGCATTGAAATCTCCTGGGAAATCAATGAAAGGCAAAGCTTTTTAAAAAAGTTATGTAACACTTTTCAATACAAAGCCAGGTGTGTGAATACAAAGTAAATGCTTTTTGCTTTTTAAAGGCATATTTTCAGGCTTTTTTTTTAGCGGTGGAGAGGAGACAGGAAGTGACTGGGAGAGAGAAATGGGGTGAGATCGAAGAATGACTGGAGACAGGACATTTGAACCGGAATATTCCTTGACTGCAGCCAGCTGTGCCATGATCCAACCCTAACTTCACATCAAAGCAACACCTCTGGTCCTTACTGAAGCATCATCAGATACTGGCATCACTGGAAGGGCTGTCTAGGTGATTTTCATCTTTCACATTTTTAGAGCCTTTTACTTTACTTGGACTAGAAAGTCAACATAGACAGGAGGCAAGTGAAAGGGGAGGGGGAGAGAGAGAGAGAGAGAGAGAGAGAGAGAGAGAAATTGTGCCCGCAGGCTGGATTGGAACCTGTGTCCTGACATGGGCACTTAGTTGGCCCACTTATAGCAAAGATCACTAAACACTGACCAGGACGGAGCAGCATAAAATGTTTTATTTATGGGAGTAAATGTGAATCGTAGTCTCAACATTCACTTCAGTGCAATGCGACTCAACTCTGGTCTGCATAAAGGGGTATTTTTCCCCCTTGTGAAAATAGAAGACAGAACTAAACATTGCCACCTCCTGCTCCACTTCATCCACTCTGCTTATAGTACTGGTGCCATAACCACTTGCTCTACAGCATCCCCTGTCCCTGACTCTTATTAATGCACTTCTCTGCAGCCCAGGCTAGTTTGCAGTATTTTGGGTGAGGCTGACCTCTGGGTCTCATATGAAATTCTACAGAGGGTCTGGCCACCTGTTCCTGATGTGCCCAGTCTAATACGCCAGTCCTGCAGCACCAACAAGAGCCTGCACATGTCTCAATGGAGAGAGAAAAAAGTGCAGTGTGTGGCTGATTTTTGCTTTCAATCAGACCTGCTATCCTGCTACCAACCAGCAGCTGTTGGATTGATTGTGCACAGGGATTTCTGTTTAATGCACAATTTACTAATCTGTATCCTCTCAAGCAGCATCTCAATAGAAACATTACAGATGTCCTAATCTGAATATATTAACCTACTTAGCATAACTGAACACTAATCTGAATGTATTCAGATAAATCATGAATGAATATCTTTAATGTAAAATATAGATAAAAAAATAAATGCCTGAGGAAGTGAGAACGTCTTGAGAATGTCTCAAGTTTTTTCACATTCTACAATTAATTCTCCATTTGCCCCCTGAAGAGAAGATGAAAGCCCATACATACATATTAAACCCAGCAGAACAAACTGCGGGTGATATGACAGGATTAACAGCCTTGCACCAGCAATGACAAGAATGCATGACGTGATGAGACTGAGAGATTTGTGACAGGTATGAGAGGTATGACAGACATGACAGATGAGTCAGGTGTGTCCTCACCAGGGCTTGGCTTGATGCCTGGTCTACTGCTGCAATGGAGAGCGACGTGCTGTGCTCCATGTCATCCAGGGCGATCTCAATGTTCTCCTGAACAGGACATGAAAAGACTGATTAGTATCTATAGACACAGGCTTGTATGAATGTAGGGCAACTGGGTGTTAGGACACATTCCACTTGTAACTCTTCAGTTCCTTGACAAAGGTAAACTTGTGGAATAGTGTCCACTATGTGCGTATGTTGGTGAGTGTGTGTGTGTGTGTGTGTGTGTGTGTGTGTGTGTGTGCGTGCGTGCGTGTGTGTGCGCACAAGCACACGCACATGTTTCTTTGTGTGTGTCTACCTTCATGTTTCTGTCTAATCCTGTCTGAATCTAATCCTATAGAAAAACTCTGTGTGTGTGAGTGTGTGTGAGTATGTGTGTGTGTGTGTGTGTGTGTGTGTGTGTGTGTGTGTGTGTGTGAGAGTATGTGTGTGTGTGTGTGTGTGAGTGTGAGTGTGAGTGCGCGGGTGCGTCCCACCTCCTTGTATCTCTCCAGCTCCTTGACAAAGGTGCGCTCGTGGAAGAGAGTCTGCAGTCGCTCCTGGGCGTAGTTGTGGCATAGCTCCTCAAAGGTTGCGCCTCGCCCCCGCATGGCCTGCCGTGGGTTCTGGAAGCCCGGCACATCCACGATCAGAACAGAACACAAAGAGTTCTGACTGGACTTCAGCGCTCTACACAGACAAAGGCAAGAGGAGACACACCTAATATACAGTCTCTTCTTCTGAATTATTTGCAGTGTGGATAACATTTTATTGATTAGAACAGTTTTGCCACTATATAATTACAAGTTACAAGTTACAAGTTAAATAATTACAAATCATCTATCAAATGAGAATGCAAAAGGCATATGTTAGTTAGTTATGTTACTCTCAAAAGAGATTTTTAAAGCTCTGGATCCAGTTAGCAGTCCTGTGTGGTTGTCAAAAGACCTGTTTGAAAACTACTATTTTAGAGGCACTTCCTGAAAGCTGCCTTTTTAGAGCCACGGTTTTGAAAGTCATTTTGTAAAGCCACTGTTTGAAAGCCTCTGTGCCACTGAGAGCCACTGTCTTTCCCTCAGTGAGACTGTGGGCACTGACCTGTTAATGAGGGAGATGAGGACAGTGAAGAGCTCAGAATAGAGAGCTGACGCCATGGCCTCTAAGCACTCCATCGCTGTGGCTTTCAGTCCTATAAAATATACAAACACACACACACACACACACAGAGAGAGAGAGAACAAACACACACAGACAACAAACACACACACACACGCAAAAAAACACACACACAAAATTAATTTAGCTTCATTGTAATGCTGCACTTCACAATCCGAGCCTGTGCCGCAAGTTCCCTCATGGGATAAACCCATGACTCTAACTTTATTTAGACGCTCTGTGACTTTCCCTTGAATGTACTGACTGAATGTACTGACTGCACCGAAGCAGAGCAGGCAAAGCACACTATTTTTATTCCCATCCTCTGCTGCTATGGTCCCTCCCGTACCTGAGGCGTCTGCAGCGTCCTCTGAAGCTTGCCGAATGGCTGAGACTCGTGGGTTGGAGCCTTTGGCCTGGTGCTTGAAGATGGAGGAGGAGAGCTCGTCTAGGCCCACCCCCAGCAGGTAGGCCGCCTTCTGAGCCCACTCGTGCCGGGCAAACTGCTTACGGCCAGCTACGGTGAGCACAGATGGACACACATCATTACATATGCCAGTAGAGAGGCTAGCCAAGCACACCACCACAGCAACAATCTAGACCTGGCTCAAATACTACAGATGTATAATGTGTGTGTGTTTGTGCGTACTATTATGTAAATAAGTAAATAAGGGTTGTTAGCAATTATACATCTAAAATTGTGTAATTACCTCCTAACTTCGATAGCATGATGAAGAACTGTCTGTTTGGAGCTACTGAGTGTCTACAAGCATTTTTGACTTTAGCACGCACTATAAATTTAATCTCTAAAGTGGGGCAATTTTACTGGCATGACAGGAGTGAAGATAAACAACTGATTAAAATGTTAATGGAAGAGAATGTGGGAGTGTTGACAAAAACAGACAGGTCTCAGAGGGAGGGGAGTAAACAGACAAACAGATAGACAGACAGACAGACAGACAGACATACAGGGTGCTTTACCTTCTTCTGTCTCTGTGTGGGGGTGAACCAGCATGCAGCGTGCAGGTAGACACACATATGCACAAAGGGTTAGATCAGTTATATGGCAATTCAATTTGTGCCATTCAAACAAAAACAACTCGCTTAACAGTCAATGCTGGTTTCAGGCATTTACACAACAAACACACACACACACACTCACACCAATACCGACAGATTTAAGGTGGCATGCTGCAAGTTGAATAGATAATTTCAATGCAAAGACAGGCAGATACACACACTGACATGCATGTGCAGTGTTGTGATTAATTAATTAATTAAAGTCCACACACACATACTAACGCAGAGTCCCAGTCTGCCCCCCAATGGAAAAGCCCAACATACAGCAGCTTCTCACAGCTGCACTAATGTGAGGCTGCATGGTCTCTGCTGACCCCTAGTGGTAGGGATATGAAATGCCACCAATGCAGTGCACTGTATGGCTTTATATCTTGGCATCCCTTACACCATGAGAGAAGCAGTGTCACCACAAACTATAGTCTGCTTTTTTAATGTGTGTGTGGAATAGAACAAGGCTGAGATGGGAAGAGAAGTAGACACTGCATCGGGATCTCTCCATCACACATAGACACACACACACACAAGCACGCACGCATGCCCACACGCACGCACACAGAGAGAGAGAGAGCATAGAAACTGAAGAAACCAAAGGGATAATGAGAAACTGAGCTGAAGCACTATACCACATTCATCTATGCTGGAGACTGCATGGGGGAGGCATTACAAGAGCAAACACAAAACATCATCCCAGCATTCACCAACCGACCTCTAGCTTGTCTAAATGCGTACATACAATTACACAGCACTATTGAGTAGCAGACTTGTGCCTTCCATCACATAAGTAAGTGTAACACACAGACCCTGTGGAACTGGCATGGGGGAGTGGTGCGTATGTACACAGCATAGTTATGGGCCAAGTTTCGTGACACTACACATCTACATCCCCTCCATCTACATACAATGACTAAATCAATCAAACAGTGTCCCCCCTTGCCCCATTCAACCTTCAAAGACTTAATCTTCATCTGCATCAATCCAATTCATGATTGGCTGAATCATGCGAGTTTATGTCTGTGGGGGTTCTTCAGAGCTTAGGGTTTGGGAGGCCATTGGGATTCAGCCAATGACTGTGGAGGGAATTGCATGAGGAGGAGGAGGAGGAGGAAAGATCCTCTACCTTTGGTGGCGCCGGCGGCCCCCAGGTGATAAATAGCACCCAGGATGAGCCAGAAGGCCTTCTGCTCATCAGCAGAGATGCCCAACACCTTCATGGCTGCCTGGAGCTTGGTGAACTGCTGCGCAGCCTTCTGCTTGTCCTCACTCTGGAAGAGAGAAAGAGTGATTAAAGGGTGAGTGGGTGAGTGAATGAGAGAGGGTGGGGAAGAGAGAGAGAAAGAGGAAGAGAAAGAGAAAGAAAGAAAGAAAGAAAAAGAGAGAGAGAGGATGTCCAATAATGTCCAATGTCAAGTAAAGTGTATCAGATTATAGCCTATGTGCACTGAACTCATTATTCATACCCCAGCGTATATTACACACGCAACCCCATACTTACTTTAGCTTGGGGCATGATTCCAAAGGCACTGCTTTCTGCAAAATGGTTAAAATGGAGCTCTGTCCTGTGAGAGCCACAGAGAAATGCTGTTAGCCTCAGGATACACACACAACTCTCACACACACAAACACAGACACAACTACTACTACCCTCCCTGCCACTGCAAACAATCAAGAAACACTACTCCTACACAACTCAACAATAAGAGCATGGGATCAACTCATGATTCTATATACATCTTCATATTTGTAATGAAATTTAAAATATATATTTTTTTCTTTAATAACTACGGTTGTTATTTTGACATGATATCATCACTTCTATAATGACAGAAATGATCCATGCAAATGAGAGGGCTTAGATGTGCTAGTGACACTCAGCACTCACTTGAGAGATCCATCTGCTCCAGCCATCATGTAGTAGAAGACGTTAAAGGTGGACTCCCCCTCTGGGCGACGCGCTACCCGTTGCTTCTCCAGTAGCATAGTCTGATAATGAAGAATGACAGGTTATCAACCAATCATTTAAAGACATTATCAGTACCGTGGAATGAAAAGTGTAAGGGTGTGTTTGATCACACATTATGGCATTATGGCTACATATGTACTGCTAGTTTATCATGAACTGAAAGGCCAAAGATATTGATCACAAAGTTACAATTTAATAATCATTAGAATACCAACACTGCACATTATTGCCATGCTGCTTAGCCATGCTAGCTGAGCTGAGCTACTGTGCGTGTGCGCCCCTCACCTGAATGCTAGCTGAGCTACTGTGCGTGTGCTCACCTCACCTGAATGCTAGCTGAGCTACTGTGTGTGTGCTCACCTCACCTGAATGCTAGCTGAGCTACTGTGCGTGTGCGCCCCTCACCTGAATGCTAGCTGAGCTACTGTTCCTGTGTGCCTCTCACCTGAATGCTAGCTGAGCTCTATGTGTGACTATATTTCTCACCTGAATGGAGGCCGATGCCACCTGTCCAGCCTGGTCAAAGTCCAGGAAGACGATGTGGGAGAAGTGACTAGCATTGCTGTTCATGGCAGTGGAGCCATTCCCAAATGCCTCCAGGATGGTGTAGACCGCCTGCCACTTCTCCGCTGGAGGCAACACACAGAGAATTTTAAAGAACATTCCAGATCACACTCAGTGCAGGTACAGACAAGCCAAACTTTTGTTTAAACCTGGTCTTAGCCCTAAATTCTGTAGTCTTAGACCACATGCCTGAATCCCAATGCCTCCCCAAAAAGTCCTAAACCCTCAAAGACTTAAAGGGAAAGTCTGGTGTGAATCTCTCTATAGCCCTGTTGTTGAAGTCATCCAGTGCTATTGGTGGGAAAATGAACAAGGAAATTTGATAAAACATAGACTGAATAGTGAACCAGCAGCTAACAAGGAATGGGGCACAGACATCCACTTTCAGTTTACTTTTCAAGTAATAGTAGCTGCCGGTTTACTAATCAGTCTATGGTGTATCAAATTTTCTTGTTCTTTTTCCTACAGACAGCACTCTGTGACCTTGAGCAACAGGGCTTGGATTGAATCACACCAGATTTCTCCTTTAACTGGTGCAAATCTCCTTCTACTTTGAGGGCTCAAGACAGAGTTAAGGGGTCATTGGGATTCAATCCATGATTCAGTGTGACCTGGTTAACTGCTACAGTAGAAACATTCACATTCTTTTATCTACTAGACTATTCCTCTCCAAATCCTGTAACAGCACAGAGAAGCGGTATATTCCATTGAACTCATAGTAAGTCCCTATAGTCTCTCTGTCTCAACCCACCAGAGTAGGTCTTGCCTGGGCTGCCAGCAATGGACACCAGGTACTGAACCAGGTGCTGGCAGTTGGTGGTCTTGCCACTCCCTGTCTTGCCAAGCAGGACAATGGACTGATCCTGGCGCGTGGTCAGCAGGTTACGGTACGCCGTCTGGGCCACACCATAGATGTGTGGCGCTGTATCCTCACGACGACAGCCCTTAAACATGTGCATTACCTAAAGGGAGAGCAAAGTGAAAGCACATGACGACGACGACAACAACAATAACAACGTCACAACAACAGCAGCAGTAACACAACAGCCATTCAGAATGTGTTTTACCTGAGCAGAAAGAACGCAATTATACTACATAAAAAACAACACGAGGATCACTTGAGAGCAAATTACATCACCAATAATAGAAAATGAAAAACATAACAGTTAATCAAAATTCACATCACCTCGGGGATAATTACTTATAACCTAACACTGTTACACGTGTGCTTTACTCAAGAGATGAACACAGTTGGAGCTGTGTTGCCATGAAACTTTACCTGAGGGGAGATTTCAAGTAATCTGATAACAGTGTAAAATTTACATCTAATGTTTCCCACAGACTTACGCAGAGTACAAAATATACCCCTTTGCACCTGAAGCAACAGACAGATAGGCAGTTCATTGTCACCTTAAGAGAAACTATTATGACAGTATGACATTAACTCAGGCACATATTCTGCACTGTACAAACACAGTAAAAGTCTGAGGAGACTAAAATGATGCCGTCTTCTGATGTGGTATGCTGTACCTTCTCAGAGTACATGGCAGGTGGTGTGATTGGGTTGATGACCAGCAGGTTCGGTCCGGCGTAGGTGTGCATGAGGTTCCCACCATAACGCTGGCGCAGGGAGTGCATGACACTCGACTCGTTCAGGTAGGGTAGAGAGGACAGGTCCTCTACACGGTCAAACGATGGAGGGTTAGCCTAGCGATGAAAGATTGGACATGAAGATCACCAGATGTTTTCTCTACATACATACATCTGGCAAAATTTGGCAAAGTAGAATTATCAGTACCATTCAGCATTATGTACAAATATCAGTACAGATTCTAGTTTATATCTCTATCAGTGTGGAAAATCAGTGCAAACTATGTGTTTTTCCGTCCAGCTTTTATGAATGCTGATTTTCTCACTCTCACGCGCGCACGCACACACACACACACACACACACACACACACACACACACACACACACACACACACACACACACACACACACACACACACACACACACACACACACACACACACACAAACAAACAAACACTTTCCAGCTTCCTTCCTGTTCATCTGATCTGATGTGTTGTGCTTGATTTCCCATCTCACCACACAACACCACAGATGGGTGGCAATATAGCTGCCATGCCTGAGACAACAACAGTCATCACAGCTATGCACAGCTAGCACAGCACTGCCCAGTTCCCATCCAGTCAATCCGGTCTCCAGATAAACGACTACCAACACGGGCTCAGCAAGCCAGAGAAGCGACCCAACAGGGTTATGTCTGTGGAAGTATTATTTAACATCTGGGGTTACGTCCCATGGGACCCAGCCAGACAGAGCATTTGAGTCGAAGTGTTGGCCAACTGGCCAAATCTGACAGTAAGCCACTGAGGGACACATATGCAATTATCAGAGCCAAAGTTGGACAAGAGTGGCTGGTCATCTGGATTTACATGAGTGCAGCTGGCCAAATCATCTGTGTACTGGCCTGTTTCTCTGTAGAGATTATGGGATGTGGAGATGCCTGTGCTGTTATTTAAGGTCTAGGATGCCATAACTCAGACTCTTCAGTATTTCAATTTACACAGTCCTCTCAGTCGCTAATTTTCTCAATAGCTAATTTTAATACTTTACATTTGCCTCCTTCTAAACACACATATGCATAAAGTCCCAAACTAAATTGTGCTGCACACCATCTGTAGTAAATGCAGTGGTGCCATTTACATTTAAATGACAAGTCTACAGTTCAAGACATGCTAAAATATCAGTGCCAACACATGACACAAATTCAGCTAAATGTAGGTTTATGCTCTAAGTACAATGACATCATTTCTTAATTTAAATAGTATTTTGATCTCTCTGTATCAAGGCAGATACACTGTTGCAGCACTGCATGAGAAGCAGATGGAAATGTACTACCATCACCACACAATCTCAAGACTGGTGGGGTTAGAGTGTATGTGTGTGTGTGTCCAGGAACTCAGTTCACCTTCTCTACATCATCCTCGTCCACATCCAACAAGGAGCCATCGTGATCCAGCCGGATCTTCACTTTTCCCTCTGGCAGACTGCCAGCCTCGATCTTTAGCAGCGTGGCTATGAAAAACAAAAACAAACAAACAAACAACTTCATTATTAAGGTTAATAATGTTATGCCACCACACTATTTCCACTGCAGTCTCAGGCCAATAACCTTTGCATTGCAGTCTTAAAGAAGTCTGGCAGTATTTTCTCCATAACCTTTACATTATGGCCCTCCATTAAGTCTCTCTGTAATACTTACTCATAAAGGAAACTCCAACCTCTGATATCTCAGATGTATGAACATCTGCATGGTAAGGATGTGAATACTGAACCCACCTAGAGAAAAGCCATCTTTGTGGACGAGCCATACTTTCTCTGTGCCGTACCAGGCCTTCTCTGCAGCAATCTGCTCCTCTGACTTCACCTGTGGAGGAGAGGAAGAGTCAGTACACTGGACCCATATCGCTGAGGTCCGCCGTATCACTTTCACTGCTGGCTCAGAACCACTCCATAAGAGCCGCTGTTTTGTGGAATGGACCAGGGCCAGAATCCAGACCACATCTCAGTATTCACCCAATTTAGCCCCTTCCTGGCAATGGGGCAATTCCAAACTGGGGAAATATCTGGCCAAACCAGCCCAGTCACTCTCACTGTGTGACCAGATGTATCGGAGGTCATTAGAGGTCATGCATCAGTTCAAACTCCTGTTAATCAACACACACACACACAAATGTCAAGTCCTCTATTCACTACAGCACACCTGTGAGAAAGCAGGTTAAACCCTGCCTAGACACGCAAACAGATGCTGCTGCACCTGCTTGCCACACACCACTTTTCATCTCTGTCTACAGCACCATGTGTGCTGCTGTTTCTTCCCACCCAATAACAAAGGCCTCTATTCTTCCCTAAGGCGCTCCCAGATCTCAGTGGCTATGGAGAGAGACAGAGGCCTTTGAATGGCTGAGATAAACACAGGGGAGTGTCTACTTGAGTGGGCACAGGGGCATCCCCTCATCCACCGAATGGGCAGGAGCGATACCACTAACAGGCACTCCAGATGGCACTGAACAACTGAGGGGATAATTGGGGCATAAATTAGAGGTGAAGTGCAACGAGAGGTTTAATGCAGTGGATTATGGGTAAGGGGCGGAACCAGGTGGTAACATGACACCAGCCACCTGAGATGGCTTTAAAGTGTTTTTTTTTTTTTTTTTTTTTTTTTGAACCAGGTGCAGACGTTTCTATGTGGCTCTCTGCATGGCTGCGTTGTTATTGAGTATGAGCACAGGGAGCTTGAGTTACAGAACACACCCCCATCTGTCCCCTGCTAACTAAAAGAGCGAGGCTACCAGCCTGACAGGCAGACAAGTAGACAGAGCATGCCCAGTAGCTGGCCTCACAGTCCAGAAGAGATGATCCCAAGGACTGACTGAATCCCGATGCCACTCCCCCTAACTTTCACCCAAATCCCTGAGTCCTCAAAGACTTCACTGGCAATAAGCATGAAGTCTTTGAAGATTCAGGCAGACATTAGGATTCAGCCACTGAGTGCAATCATTCTGAGGCAGAGAGAGCCACTGAACTGTGACAGAGAGACTCACTGCTCTATGGATGCATGACAGACAGGCTGATGGATATTTGAACTGATGGACAGGGTTACTGGGGAGTCAGTCATGAATTAGATATGTAGTATCCCTATACCAGAAACAGCACTTAGCCCAGTTACAGCCAGCATAAGCTAAATTCTGGATTCTGTAAGCAGTGTCTGCGGGCCCACTTCCTTTCTCAATAACCAAAAATCATCAAATACAAGGGAACTACCCCACTGAGGCCCTAGTAAGTCAATTCTGTTTCTCCCCCCACTACAATGCCCCTGGTTACAGCACTAGTCCAGGTACAAAAACAGGGTAAGGTTTGCTATAAACCATGGGGCTCTTCTTTTACAAGGTTTACCATTATCCTGGGTAGGCTTATCCAGGTTTGTCACTGATACTTGGGCATTAACCCCCTAGAACACAACTGATCTGCCAATACACTGTATACTCATGCATGCAATTTCAGCGAAAACACTCATACAATCCACACCATGCATCAGACAGATAATCTAGGCTCATACTGCTAAACTACACCACATCTACAGTATTAGAAAATAGGCTAAATAGGCTAAATTAGCATGCTGCTGCTTAGTCTCACTGTATTTCATACAATTAATCTGGTTTCACACACAAATATAGACACCCATATTCACACACACAGACTTAGACACACACACACACACAGGGATATCAGTGTTGGCGAGGTTGTGAAAGAGATGCCAGATTCACGCAGGCAAGCTGAAGCGAGGCCAGACCTTGGGTTGGGCCGCTGCCTCATGAGCAGCCTGTAGGATGGCCACGGGATCCTCCTCTTTTTTCGCCTGCAGAGGGCAGTAGAGGTCAGCCAGAGGTCAGTGACCTTTTCACTCAATGGAGGTTAACAATTCCACCAACTTGCATGCCACACCACACAACAGAGCAAAATGGACAGCATCCAATAACAAAATATTTTGTTCCACTTTAACTGCATGCACTCCTCTCAAAGAGAGAGAGAGAAAGAGAAAGAAAGAGAGAGAGAGAAAGAGAAAGAGAACAAACTGACCTCAGCTACACGTCACTTCAACTCAGCTGACTATACACATGCCAGTCAGGATATTAACGATCAATGTTGTTTGTTATTTAATTTGTCACTCTGTTTTGTCCTACAGGGCCACCGTATTCCCAGCACTGTAGCTTTGAAGATGAAACTGAACTGATCACAAGCCAAGAATAGCTGTCAGAGGTCCAATCATCTGCCATGTCCCATCATATCCCATGACTGGGTTTTCCAATCATCACCAGAATTAAGTAGTAAGATTTGCCCAGTGTGGAGTGCTCTTCCTCTGGCACATGCCCCTCTGACTAGTGCCAGATTACACACTGATCCATGGGGTGGGTTGAGTGCTCAGGCATGGGGCATAATGGTAGAATGACGCAGGGGTGAGATTGGTCTTACAGAAAAAGGTCTTACACACTGTTGCCCAACCAATAGACAAAAGCATCCAAACACAACACACAAACTGCATGCAACACACAACATAGACACACACACACACACACAGCAAATGCAGTACCTTAGCCGGAGCTGAGCCACTGGCCTACAGAAACAGTCGTCACCATAAAGGCACAGCAACAGCAGCAGAAGCAGCAACAGCATGGCCATCAGAGCACCAACATTGGGGGGGGGGGGGGGGGTAGAAGGAAGCAGAGATCAGCAAGAGCACAGAGAACACAATAAACAACAACAAGCACAAGCCCAACAGATCCCACTGCCTCGGAAAACATGACAGGTGAAAGAAAAAAAACATCCTTTTGATAAATGTGAGATTCCCATGTTAAAGCACAAATCAAAAGTCTTTGGCTCTTCCTGTTCCTGGAGAAATTCTAGATGATGGCTGACTGATTAAAAGTATGTAGCGTGTGTGAAAGAAATAAAGATTGCTGACAATGATTTGTGGATTTCTGGACAGTCTTTTATTAGTGGTCAAGATCAGCCATTCAGACTGGATTCTCTTCCTCTCTGTATCCAAGCAGAGTCAAGTGTCTAAGGCTAGTCTTGTTTATGGAGTAGACTTGAATAATGACTGAGGCATTAGAAATGTGTGTAATTATGTTTTTCTTGCCATAAAATGCAGAAGGAAGAAATGAGGAGAAATAATTGACAGTGACTGAAGGAGTTCTGGTGAGGAGGACCAGACAGACGTCTCTGTTGGTCTGTATCCAAACCAATCGGGCCAAACCAACTGGAACCCCAAAGAGGAATTAAAGCCTGGGGTGATTAGCTGACTGGGTGCCTGGGATTTTTATGATGTTTGGGGATTTCCGGATTACTTTTGAGATTGGTTTAAATATAAACCAGCACAAACACACAACCCAATCCCATTCTATGGGCTGCACAGCTCCTCTCTAAAGGACACTGGTCCTCCTTCTAATGCTACTTCCCATTGAGAATCAAAGTAAAATCAAGAAGAGTTCCTACAGATTACGCTAAATTGAGTCTTATCTATTTAAAACATGTAGTTACTACACTTGTTTAATTAGTGCGACCAATTTAAATTGCACAATATTAACAAACTAAATCCACATGGGTCAAACTACTCATCTACCTTGTTCAAAACATCTCTGCATTTCAAACCCTTCCACAGAATCTTTGCAACCTTTATATCAGTAGAGTATGCAGATGCACAAGGAAACATTCATAATTCCAGAGAGCACATCTAGCCGTAAAGCACTATTTGAGCGACTAGCACTTAGGTCCTGGAGCTAAAGGATCATCTTTTGCTATTTTCTCCTGGTCTTACACACTGATCAGTCTCCACCACACACACACACACACACACACACAAAGGGAGGCTGTATCTGAGTTAGCAAAGGAGCTGAGATCTATTCACAGCTTTGAAGGCAAAGGACCTTAGAAGGCTCTGTTCTGGTGTCAGATCCAGACTCAGCATCTATACTGGGGCAACATGTGATGGAGACTGAGAATCAGCAGCACTGCATAAGCTGAGGCCGAGCAATACAGATAACATACAGCACTGGCTCAGTTCACACACAGCAAGAAGATAGAGAGTAAGAGTCCATATGTGCCCATGATGGAGGGACAGAGAGAGGAGAGAAGAGAAAAGAGAGAGAAGAGAGAGGGTGAAATTACAGGTTTATTGATGGTGAGGACCTCCTTGAGACGCTTGTGGTTCTCCTCTGTGGGGATCAGTGGTGGCGCCACCTACAGGCAGAAGCCCCACAACACACATGAGGACAAATATCTCCTTGGAACACATCCTGGCAAACCTTGTTAACTGATGAAATCAGTTCTTCTCTATTAATTGGGGTCTAGGTAAACTTTTACAGGCTTGTCTTGAAATACCTCTCAATTATGCAACAGGCATGGAAAGCTATTACACTGATATGGTGTATATTCCTACATTTTGTCCTGGGTCTTTTCTTTGGCCCTGTTGTGAGACCCAGCACTACTACACATTCCAGCATCATGGGTGCAGTGCAGTGAGGACCCAGAAGGTGGCTGCCACCTGGGACATTTTTTTTGGTTCCCACAAACCATGAAAGTGGACATAAAACAAAAGTCCTTTCTTGGGGCTCTATCATCCTATAATGCACTCATATCCAAAATCATTCACACACAATCACACACTCCTCGCAGAGTCACACATTCACCTACACAGACACTCTCACTCACCACACACACACACACACACACACACACACACACACACACACACACACACACACACACACACACACACAGAGGTCGAGCAGTCTGCCTTGCACACACCTGTGAGGTGGAAGCCTGAAACTGTGCATTCCCCGCAGTGGGTTTTCCAGTTGCAACAGCAGGGGCACGGGCTGCTGCTGCCTTCACCTGTGACACCAACGTCACACACACACACAGATACAAACCATGTCACACACAACCACACGTGTATAAATACACACACAGACGCAGACACACACACACATACGTCAGTGAGACAGGGTATGAGGCTCAGCCCTACACCATACACTGATGCTGGGTGATACCAGGTGCAACAGCTGGCAAAATACAGTAAATCACTGTAAAAGTAATGGAAGCTGACACTTTCATAAACACCGGCCAAAGTAGATCCGCATTCCATGCATAGTCCAGAGCGTCTACTTAAACAAAACACAAGTGTTCTTCTCAGAAGGGTTTTGCTTACTCTTGCAGAGGCATTTCCTGTGTTCAGAATCAATTTAATATTTGCAGACTAACTTCCTGGTTTTGCAGACGTGCGTCATGCCAAAGCCAACACTGACAGGAGTGTTGAAGAGCATTAGTTCAGAACACCAAAGACCAAGGCAAACGCTCCAGAGGATAACAACTATATGGGATGTTGTTTAGTACCTAAAAACTGAAGTGTCAAACACTGGAGTAACGCACTGCCAAGGCACTCATCACAGCATACACACTGGGTCAGTAAAAATCATAATGTTGGCAGCTCATGTTTCACAAACCCAAGTCTATTAGTCAAGCAGTTCACACTGGCTAAATCCCAGTGTTTTTCCAAACCTTTTGCGCTGAACCTTCAAAGTTTTAACTGGTCTAAACTAGCCAATCATGACATGATGACATGATCTGTGTCAGTTAAGCATTCGAAGGTTCAGGGCTTAAGGGGGAACTTAATGAGGTCTATTCAAATTTGATAAACAGTGATTAAAGGTGAACATTTTTCCTTAGAACTGTAACATTCCATGTCAACAGCAGGCCTCTGTCCAGCTCTCTAGCTCTGTCTGTTTGAGGAAACCACAAAGTGAGCAGAAAACTGTTTGGACATTCACCTGTGTTTGTGAATCTGATTGCACATCTGGTAAGTACAGTAAGGGTCCAATTGTACAGGTTGTACATGGAGAGACATGCCATTAGCTCTTTCTGGAGACCATTAGTGAGGAGTCTGTTGATACATGCAGTCGGTCAGTGGGCAGGCTGTCTGTACTGTACCTCTGTCTTGCGTACAGCAGAGGGGCGCATAGGGATGAACCCTGCAGGGGGTGCCAGAGGGTCAGCTTTGGGAGGAGGGATGAACCCAGCCACAGGGGCAAAAGGATCCTTTTTGGGGGGTGGGATGAAGCCAGCTGGAGGCGCGAGGGGGTTCGGCTTTGCGGCGGGGATGAAGCCAGTGGGTGGGGTCAAGGGGTTGGGTTTGAAGGCAGGGATGAAGCCTGGAGGAGGGGATAGAGGGTTGGGCTTGGGGGTGGGGGCGGGGATGAACCCTGGTGGCCGTGCGAGGGGGTCCAGTTTGGGTGCTGGGGGAGCAGGGGTAACAGAACCTTGTGCTGGGGCAGGAGTGGGAGGCGCAGGGATAGGAGGAGCAGGTGTGGCAGCAGGCTCAGGTTCTTTTTTCTCCTCTGTACTTGTCTGCGCCTCCTCCTTTGGCTCTTCCTTCACCTCCTCCTTCGCATCCTCCTTGCGTTCAGAATTGCGCGTCCGCGGCCGGTGCTCCTTGGATCTGGCCCGGCCCATGAGGCTCGTCAAGCCCATGGAGATATCATCCTTGTCTGGCTTACTGGGGGCCTGAGCCCCTGGAGCTGCTGCCTTCGCACCCTTGGGAACAGAGGTGGCTGCTGCAGCTGGGGTTGGAGGTGGAGGTGGAGGTGGGGCTGAAGTCACTGCTGCAGGAGGGTCTGCAGGTTCCCTCCTTCCAAACCTCCTCACTGCCATCCCCTTCATGCTGTCGCCCTGGGCTGGTCCTCCACTGCTGGTGGCACTGGTGGTGGAGGTCGGGGGAGTGGAGGTGGTGCTCTTCCCGTTTGCAGCAGGAGCGTCGGAGCTCCTCTTCAAACCAGCGTCTGGGATGGCTGCGTCTGATTCGGGGGTTGGAGTTGGGCTGCTCAGGCTTCCTTCACCATCAGACTGCAGCACCATAGCCACAGATACAACCACAGGCAGAGACACAGCCAAAATAACACAGGAGTGGAGTGGAATAGAGTGGAGGACAAGGGAGAAACATCAATATTTATGTAAGCGTACTATGGGACCTGAATATTAGGCTGTATCTGGTTCCACAAGCAGTTTAAAACTACTTACTACTTAAAACAGTTTTTGATCAATGTTTTAAAACAGAAACAGTTCTACTCAGACTCCACACACAGCCACAGCCCATCCATAGAGGAAACACAAGAATACTAGCAGACATTGCCAAGTTTCTTGAATTAAATTAGAGTTTTCTTACTCCTTGGGTCAAACATGAAATGGTTGCAATAACAATGTAACCACAGTTTTCTCTTTTTTTCTTTTTTTGCTTTGTGTAGATACCAAGTTAAAAATCTGTGGGACATATCTTCAGTCTCACAAGAAACAAAACCAACCATGTTTTTCTTGAAGGCTAGATTTACACAGGCAAGATCATAAACTGATAGCTTTGTTGAAAAAGTAACCACAGTTTAGGGCCACTGTGTGTGTGTGTGTGTGTGTGTGTGTGTGTGTCTACGCCTAAATCCAATGAAAGGACGTGCAGCTACCCGTGACGTACCTCCTCCTCTGCCTCCCTCCCTCCCTCCCTTCGTCCTTCACCATCCCAGACACAGAAACCAGGGCATGGTGTGCCAGGTGGCCTCCTTTCTTACCCTCCTGGGGGCCCGAGAGACTGTCAGTGGCCTGAATGAGCCTCGCTTCGCCTGGCTTCCCTCTGCCGCCTCCGCTAATGCTGATAGGCCCTATCTGACAGCGCTATCTGTGTGCAGGGACTCGAGGCCCAGAGAGCAATGAAAGGCCTGGAGGAATGGGAAATGGCTCGGTGGAACCTGTGAGCTTGCAGAGTGATCTGTGTATGTGTGTGTTTGTGTGTGTGTGTGTGTGTGTGTGTATAGAGTGCACCTGGTCGAATCACATTTGAGGCATGTGATGCTGTGAAAACACGTGCTTGGACTTACATTTGAAGCCCTGGAGCCTGCTGGCGGGGTATCGTCTCTAACCTGAAGGGGAAGGAGGCTGAGTGTTATTCAGGCCCAGCATGACAGGTGCTGCTGGGAAACAGCACATGATGCCCCTGAGTGTTTTTACTGTAGTAAGATTGGTATTCCTCTCCAGTAGTGTTTGCCTTGGGGATAACATTGAACAGATCTGTACCTGCCACACCACAGTTTATCTAGTTTATCTGGACAACTGCTCTGTCTGTAGATGATCAAGTCAGTGGAATAAATGCTAAGAAATAAGACCTAATGAGGAATATCTTAAAACACAGATTGTAAATTTAGATTTATGGTGAGGGTACAACTGATAATGAACTGAAAGCTGTCCAAATTGTCCAAAAAGGCTACTGTGGTCATACGCATGCATTGTAGGCAATAGCACAGCACATCAGGCATGAAACAAACGCAAACCTCCCTTTTTCTCCCAGAATGAGAAGCGTGATGAGAAAGCCATGACTGATGCCCAAGGTCATGGGCAGACAGGAGACAACAGAGACAGGGGACAGGGCAGACAGAGGAAGAGGAGGAGGGGATAAATAATGAGAGAGAAAGAAAGGGAGGGAGAGAGAAATAAAAAAGGAAGAGAAAGAGAGAGAGAGGTGAAAGAACAGAAACAATAAAAGAGAGAAAGAACAAGTACACAACAAAATAGGATAGAGATGGAGGGGTATGAGAATGGAAGAGAGATGGAGAGGATGGTCTTCGCACTAGAGGTGAGAAACACAGCTGAGGGGCACTAGGACCATGCGGCGCGGCGCGGCACACAGCACACAGGGTGAAATGGACAGCTATGGGGGACAGAGCAGATGAGCGGGAAACAGCTACATTACTGGGACACCAACACTGGACAGCATTAGCAGAAGTAGCAGCAGCATCTCAACTTGACTCAAAATTATACATTTAAAAATGCTTTAAAATGCATGTAACCACAACCCCAAGCTTTCAGTAACACAGTGGATTAAAACATTTATTTATGCATGGTTTTTATGTACTTAACACGACTAACCGTGTCTGGTAAAGGCAGTCACATATAAAGCAACCTCTTGTCATGCCAGAATTTTTAATCTGCAGCCTAAGTATGTCAACAGTCCACTCTTGCACTCACTCTCTCCCTCCCTCCCTCTCTCTCCCTCTCTCTGACAGACATATTAGCAGCTGTAAATATGACCAGATGACGAAAAGTACTCTGGATTCCTTCTCTTTCCCCAGAAATGATCTGCAGTGCTTTTATGACAACTATCAACTAACAAGTTAGCAAGTATTCTGAACATGTATGGTTTACTACTGCCCACAATAAGCTCCCCTAAGACCCACTAACTTACATTACAGTTATACGCCTTCAGAACACTAAAGCATTTAAAACCATGAACACATTGATGGTGATACCACAGATGTTAGCTATAGTCTATAGTCTATAAAAACAGGAACTTCAATGCTTCACCAAACTACTGTTAAAAAGCACAGTAAAATAGAGCTCAGGGGATATTAGATGAAGATATCCTAACAGCAGAATCAACACTGGTAAGAATGTTTAAGCAATTCACAGAGACATGCTGCATAGAGTTCTACTACTAACAGAAGCACATGCCCTGAAAACTAACCAGCATTGCCTAATCTGGTGCAAAGCCTTCAAAACGGTACATTCAGATACGGCACACACACATCGAACACATTAAATAATGCTGTAGCTATATGCTACACTGAATTGTTCAAGGACCCTTTAACTTACAATCAGTAGTTAGCTAAGCCTATCCAGGCTACTGAGTAGCATTATTTGAGCTACAGGTTGAGCTGTGCTACAGCAACATTAGCAGGCTACTGTTTGAACTGTGCTAAGCTCCTCTTCACTCCAGCTCAGCTCGACCCGGCCCGGCCCAGAGTGTTACACCATCTCTGCCCCAGCTTTCATCAGCACTCACTCCTATAAATAGGGTCTGCACTGGGGCAAGCCTTCAGCTCCACACCCTGGCCTTACACATACACTCCCACACACACTCACACATTTGCTGCCGAAAATCAGAAGCACTCTTATCAGCTCTTTAACCAATAAACTGGGGCTGAACATGCTGCCACACCACCCACGGCAGTTACCTGATCTCCAGCGCTGTACGACGGGGACCCGGGGCACCCTTACCAGGAAAGAGAAACCAACAGAGGAAGAGGGTCCAGCTGAGGGGGGTAGTGCAGTGGCTGGTACCAGAGAGAGAGAGAGAGACCCTGGGCAGAGTCAGCAGAAGTTGGGGACGTTTGTGTGTGTGTGTGTGCGTGTGTCAGCGGAAGAGTGGACACGCTGAGAGCTCGACGCCAAGACACACAAGGTAAAGGGAGGGGTGAGGGATGTGTGTGTGTGTGTGCATGGAGGGGGAGGTAGAAGGACAGCTGCAAGGGTCCTGGGGTCTATAAATAGCAGACAAACAGTGAGTGCCATGGCAGCCCCCTTCTCTCGTCACGCCTTCCCCCGGGATCAGTGCTTCAGAAGGGAGCTACAACCGGACAGAGCCCTCAGAGGAGGACCACATGCTGTGTGCAGTCAAGAGGAGTGTGAGTGTGAGTGTGAGTGTGAGTGTTTGCATGCATGTACAGTACAAGCAAGAGTTATACGTGTCTGTGTGCTTATGACACACAGAACAGCTATTTAAAAAAAAAAAACAACAAAAAAAAAACGTTCAAACCCATTAGACAATACATGTAAAAACTCATTCCTGTGAGACAGCAAACTGGCCATGCAGATGCACTGACATACCACAAAGGCAGCTCAAACACTCGTCTACAGGTCCTTCCATATAATGGGTCCCCCGTAAGACCATTCTCTCTCACCATAGTTCCACCACACCATAGTGTCTCTACTTTCAAGAATGCAACAGAAAACCCTTAGCTGAGAGTACAGGAAGATGACTAAAAACCCTGAGGCCTTACTCTGATTTTTCAGTGTGTGAGGGGGTGTTGGGGGTGACGGTGAAAGATGTGGAAAGACTAGAGACTAGCTCATATATAGGCTGATGCTTTTGTTGCATATGTCAGTCTCAATGTCTTTATTTGCTTTTTTTTGTTTTTTAGCTTTCTGAGAGAACATGTGTGTTAATAATTATGGCGGAAATTGCATCTGTCTGCCACAAGGGGGCCAAAGCCTTCAACACATTTAAAAGTGGCTTGCAAATGAGTCAACCACAAAGAATCCAGACAAACCTAAAAAAAAAGTGTGTGCCATGTGTGTCGCTTAAATATGCGGACACACAAACGGTCTGTCTGCCTTCTTCAACATGAAACAATAATAAGCAATAAACAACTTCATCCAAACAAGTGAGGTAACACTGGATGCAATGATAGCCTACTGTCTAACAGCCCTGCTGATGTACACAGGCCTCTCAAGCACAAAGAGCTCATACGTGGTGAATGGGAAAGGGTGAGCAGTCAGTTGTTGGGTCAGAATGAGAACACCAGGGTACATTGCATCACACACGCGAGGACAGAGGCACCACACGCTTCAACCGCTTCCACAGGAGACACCACCATGCAGCGACCCTCGGGTCCCATTCAGGGCAAGTCACCCTGAGTTAATCTGTGATTGCTCCCTCATCCATACCAGTCACACAACAAGCTTTCGTGCATTCAGTTATCCATCATACATCTTTCTGTCCATTCATTCATTCATTTATTAATTCATCTAGTCATCCATCCATTCATCCCTTCATCCATCCCTTCAGTCCATCACTCCTTCATTCATCATCCATTCAGCCAGCCAGTCTCATTCATTCATTCATTCACGTGGCTGCATCCCATTCCTTTTCTCTTCTTCATTTGTAAACCCATCTCTAAAATCATTTATGCTTCTAAGTTTACCTAAGCGTTTATTTTACATTGTAAATTATAGCCATGTAGTTTTTGTTTCCAAATATAGTGTTTTTTATATTGTATGTTGCTTTGGATAAAAGCAAAACCACAGTTCTATGAACACAGTTCTTGGCAACACTGACTGGAGAGGATACCCCGAGAACTACATAGTTCATAGAACAGTACATAGAACAGTTTTTAAGCTTGCATTCGCACTGCTAGTAGGAATCCTAGACTGTATACAAAATGGGCATGTCTCTGACGCGCCCTGAAAATTCACAGATTGAGTACACCCACCACTCTTCCCCCTCACAGACACACTTCCCCGGTCAGTCAGTCAGCAATCAGTCAAATACTGTAGGCAGTGACTGCAGGAAAGACACAGATAGTGTGGAAATGTGGACTTAACAGGGTCACTGGCAGTCATGGGATTTCACAGGAAGGGGAAGAGTGAGTGTGAGTGTGAGTGTGAGTGTGGGTGTGGGTGTGGGTGGGTGTGTGTGTGTGTGTGTATGTGAGAGAGCGAGATTGTGTGAGTGAACATCTTAACACTTTATCTGTGCCCCACTCATCACCCCTCCCCACAAACACAGACAGACAGACAGACAGACACACACACACACACACACACACACACACAGATGAGGACTTGAAAAAAAATTGGGTGTTACACAGATGTGTGTCAACACACTGTCTGACCAGAACACTGATGGTGGTCAAGCATCTCCCATAGGAGTGTCCCACAGCAGGGTTGTCCCCCCGCCCCAAAATACAGGCTTAAAGATAAGAGATCTTATTAACCCTTAGACAAAAAGATCAATAAAGGCTTGACAATTCTGCGGTATCCATGAATCACAAGCATATACTGTCAGCCTCTAAAAGACACTAGTGGCTTCAATGGCCTGCAAACATCCACAACTACTGCCTCTCGTAAAAAACACAAAATGACACAAAATGAAATGTAAATTAGTGGAGTGTTGTTAAGGACACTTACACATATTTTTACTGACTTAAAACAACCAAAGCATCAATCTAGGGAAAAAAATCTCTAGCTGAAATGTTTGCACACTATTCAATAAAGCATTGCTTAAGAAGTCTCTAGCCATTCTGCCTGCTTATTCCCAACCATTCATTCACCCCCTATGCTCCATACACATCCCACTATATTCCCTCCATCCCAAAAGCCTATAGCAGCTGTGCTGGGAATTAACAACCCCTTCTGACCCCCCTGAATACTGAGACACTAGTTAGCAGAGCAGAAACACGATCCCTCACCAACAACTTCTTTAGGTCATCTACAAAGGTAAGCAAAAAGACAACAGAACCATGGTGTAGCATATTCAAAGTATGTGGTTTTGTAACAAACTTTTGCTAAGTAACCTCAGAGTAGTGCTAAAACTTCTAAAGAACACAAATGGTTTTTGGTTTTAGCTCGCAGAGTAATACCACGTGGTTCTTACTAGGAGGTTTATCACTTCACTACCTCCAAGTTCCACAGGTTTGTCAGTGAACCATACTGCTGGGTCCACAGTCTTGATGATGTGCAAATCCATGCAGAACTACTTTCTGAGTGGCACTGCTAGGAGTTTTCTACAGGGTGGTCTGGTGTGGACATGGTAACCAGGCTACAATATAATTCAGGGGGCAGAAGGGGCAAGCCCACGGAACGCTAAGCTGATTAACGTTTCAAAGACACTGACAACACAACACAGGTTGTGCGTCTTTTTCTCTCCCTCAAACACAAACACACACACACACACACACGCACGCACACACACACGCACACACTTGCACACACGCGCACACGCACACACACATGCTGTGTAGTAAACACAGACTCTGACTCACTGTGATAAAGTCTCCCAGGTTCAAACAAGCTTGAGGTCAGTGTTGGGGTGTATACAAACACACTAACTTCACATAGTGATGATGTACATGGCCACACACACACATACACACACACACGCATAGAAACAAGCATACACCCAAGTCTCAAAAGATAAGTGCATGATTTTATGCAGACACACACACACACACGTGTGTGTTGTACACAAACATAACAGGCAACAGGCAACATGCAGGCACACCCACTCTCAAACCAACACCCTCACGCATGCCTGCAGACTACATAGACACAATACGTACATATACGCAAGCAAACATGCACACTGTACACAGACAAAATACGCACACAAAATACACACACACACTTATGTCTGTTGTCGACCCACTCCAGTGACTGCCCTATAGTTACCGACATCTAATCTATGCACTGGAGCACAGTGGGGAAGCCAGCAGGGCTCTTTACCTTAGACGGGATGCCTACTCCTCCTCCTCCTCCACCCACTCCATGGCACAGAGGGAGGGCAGCCTCAGGCAGAGACGAGGGCATGACAGGAATAGCCAAGCTAATGACAAGCCCGCGGGCCTGCGCTGCACCTCAGCTACAAACACACACACACACACACACGCAGAAACACCATCCACCATCACCTCCATATGAACATGGCAGCACTGCTTGACTAAGCAGACGCTTGCTAGCTCTGTGCTAGCAGCAGTAGCGAAGGACACTAAAGAAGACTCACTGACCCTAGCCTTAACAAGGGCACTTGTGATTGTGTCCTGCCAACAGGGTCATCCATTAATCACTCAAAGGTGGGAGTTCACATTGGCTCCCTCAGATAGGCCCCGCCCTCTGCTAGGGACCACCTTCCCAGCAATCGGGCAGGCAGGTCCCTCCCCCTTTGCAGCAGTCTATTCTTAGAGACAAAATTTAATCCGGTCACCACGGTAGCTGTTGCTGAGGCTAATGCTGTGTGCAGTAACATCACCACGTTGTGTCGAGACCAGCTCAAGGAGTGGTGGAGGGCGGAGGGTGAGGGAGTAGGGTTGGTGCTGACAAACGTCAGACGACATTAATCCCACCGGTGGCACGCTCATTACTCAGGCTTGAGTGTAATGGAGGAGAATGGAGCTAGCATCCTTCACCTGGATTAGCCTCTCCAGAATGCAAATACAGACAGTAGTATACTAAAACAGGACAGGTGAACTGTATCATTCAAACACACAATAAATTTATCCCAGTGCCCTCCCTAAGCCTTAGCCTCTCAAGGACTCAAGGACTTGACTGTAGTACTCTACAACAGGCCAAGTATACTCTCTCCAACACTAACACAATGATTGAATCTCATTGTCCTCCATAGCCCTGAATCACTAGTAGTGATGTTAATGTAGTAGTGATAGTGTAGCAGTGATGTTAGTGTAGTAGTGATACTACTGTAGCAGTGATGTTGGTGTAGCAGTGATGTTGGTGTAGCAGTGATACTACTGTAGCAGTGATGTTAGTGTAGCAGTGATGTTGGTGTAGCAGTGATACTACTGTAGCAGTGATGTTAGTGTAGTAGTGATGTTGGTGTAGCAGTGATACTACTGTAGCAGTGATGTTAGTGTAGTAGTGATACTACTGTAGCAGTGATGTTAGTGTAGCAGTGATACTACTGTAGCAGTGATGTTAGTGTAGCAGTGATACTACTGTAGCAGTGATGTTAGTGTAGCAGTGATGTTAGTGTAGCAGTGATGTTAGTGTAGTAGTGATACTACTGTAGCAGTGATGTTAGTGTAGCAGTGATACTACTGTAGTAGTGATGTTAGTGTAGCAGTGATGTTAGTGTAGTAGTGATACTACTGTAGCAGTGATGTTAGTGTAGCAGTGATGTTAGTGTAGTAGTGATACTACTGTAGCAGTGATGTTAGTGTAGCAGTGATACTACTGTAGTAGTGATGTTAGTGTAGCAGTGATGTTAGTGTAGTAGTGATGTTGGTGTAGCAGTGATACTACTGTAGCAGTGATGTTAGTGTAGCAGTGATGTTAGTGTAGTAGTGATACTACTGTAGCAGTGATGTTAGTGTAGCAGTGATGCTACTGTAGCAGTGATGTTAGTGTAGTAGTGATGTTAGTGTAGCAGTGATACTACTGTAGCAGTGATGTTAGTGTAGTAGTGATGTTGGTGTAGCAGTGATACTACTGTAGCAGTGATGTTAGTGTAGCAGTGATGTTAGTGTAGTAGTGATACTACTGTAGCAGTGATGTTAGTGTAGTAGTGATGTTAGTGTAGTTGTGATACTACTGTAGCAGTGATGTTAGTGTAGCAGTGATACTACTGTAGTAGTGATGTTAGTGTAGTAGTGATGTTAGTGTAGCAGTGATGTTAGTGTAGCAGTGATACTACTGTAGTAGTGATGTTAGTGTAGTAGTGATGTTAGTGTAGTGGTGATGTTACTGTCGTAGTGATGCTACTGCTGCTAATACACAAACTAGTTGGGCAGAGCAGATCTATACAGACCCCTGTGGCTCTGGGACAGAGTAAAGCAATATAGAGAACAGGACAAAGATTAACTAACTCTTTTTGATTAATTGAACAATTCTGATTATTGTGTCACAAATATTTGGACTGGATGTGACAACAAAAGAATTACATTTCATTAACTTGTGGGAAGAGGTGGGAAACTGAATGGCATAAATGCAAGTTCACCAGAGGGAAAAATAGGCATACAGTGATTTGGAACTCATAACAGGAGGTGGATGTAGACGACTGCTATAGGACTGTCATTTATACAGCACAAGCAGGCCTAAACATTTGTCATTTTAATACTTTTTAATACATTTTAATACGCACACACGCACGCGCACACACACGTGCACACACACACACACGCACGCACGCACGCACAAAGCTTCTTTGTAAAACAAGAACAAAAACAAAAGAACAAAAAGAGATATTGATCTGTTTTGACTCCCAAGAGCACATCTCAGACTTGTTGGCACTGTTCTGTGTTGAGAAGGATTAAAATGCCATCGTCATGACTCCCTGTTTTCTCTTAAAATCCCCCAAAATCCAGCTTGCTTCTTAGAAATGATGCAATTATGAAAAGCTGTCAACTACACACTTTTTATTAGGTTATTAAAAAGAATGAATGTATCTGAGCACCTATGGTTCATCGCAGATTACAAACAAGACTTCCACTTGGGATTAAGATTACTGTAATGGCATGGAGCATACAGCCAGATTAAAACACACACTGCAGCAGGCAGACTCCTCTGAGTGACCTGAAAAGCAACAGCTGGCAGCAATAATCTGCAATACTGGAGAAACGAAACGCAGACATGACCTAGTGCTGGATTAAAGCCGTCCTTTCCCGCTAACACAGGGTTAAGCGACAAAAGAGGGAAAAATTCAACACATTATGGATAACTGCACAGAGATACAGTAAGATACAGTGCTGCAGGAATGTAAAATAACACTGTGTTCTCCACATGCCAGGCAAGATGCAATGTGTCCACTGTGACTTAAAGAAGAAAAACATATGGTATGACTATTCCCACAATGAAACCCATTAATAAAACCACATCATTAAACCATTAACCTCTTCATCACAACTTCAGAAACTAAATAAAAATAAATAAATAACTTTAAAAAAAAAATCACCACATGTTGATATCCACAAATTTCTCCCAAATTTAAAGTGGCCTCTATTCCGGCGACAACCACCACTAACCCACCAGTAAAAATGCAGAACTGTCTGACCCACTTGAGCTGAGTGCTGGCTATATTCGATGGGTCTCTTGCACAACTCTGTGTTCCCTTGAACTTTGCCTTGCCTGTAACTGAATACAGTGAGCTTTTTCTATGTAAACAAATACACAGAATGTTATCTCTGAAAAGAACCTCCCCAACTTCAGACACAGCAATCTCACATCATAGCTTTAAGATGGCACGAGGACATCCCACAGATGAAGATCAAAACGAGTTCAGTCTTGTTTGCTTGCCATATTTGGCCAACTTTGTCATGCAATATCCAAATAATCCCAGCAAAGCTACTTAGTGTCCTTATTATTTCATTTTCCATGGCAGTAGCTATTTGGAACACCTTGCACTCCGATTGAAATGATGGGAAAACTGCAACGTCCAACTGAAGCTAATGTAGTAGGTAAATCAATGCTAACTGAACAACATAGACAAAACCTTGGCCAAACACTGATGAGTCAGCAACACAGTGGCTATAGTTCATGCCTGAGAACTTTGCCGGCTACCTGGCTGCACTTCAACCACCATGTAAATGAATGGCCTTTGTGTCCTAAAATGAGTTTGTTCTTTAAAAAGCAAGCTGGACGCTAATAAAAAAAACAAAACAAAAAAAAACAAACAAAAAAAAAACATGCTACTAGCCATTGCTCTGCTGATGCCATTGTTGCTCCTGCAGAACTGTGGGGAACAAGCGAGATCTCTAATGGTAACGGAAATGCAAATCCATTCGTCCGGAAAATAAGCAAATGAGATGCGTTGAACACAAAGTTGTTGAACACCTGCTAGAGCAGGTGAGGTGAAAACAGCACCCAGAAAACATGGTGTTAGCAGACTGTCTGTATGAACATAATATCTGATTTCTGGTTGTATAGTTCTTTAAAAAGACAGACATCTTATTCAGTGTCAGAGTGTTTTAAATCAGAATTTGCCCACTGAGGATAGGTTTGTTGTCACGGTCACAATAGCACCATGTAATCAATTCAGTAAGAATATTGTGTATAATTTACAGACTTTATTAGTGACTTATACAGACATAATTAGTTACACTTGCCTTGTGACAATGCTTACACGTGACTGCTCTACTAAAGCGTTAGCAGAAACTGGATAGAGCAGGGGTTCTGAATGTTCCTGGTTCCTGTTAATCTACAATGACAATGCTGAAAGCTTGAGCCTCAAGTGAGTAAAAGTCTGCAGAACTGAAAATCAGTCAGTGAGCGAGCCAAGGTTTCAGTCTCCTAACGCCGCAAAAAGCCTGACCCCTCATGCCCACTGGAGCCACATGCTCCGACTTCCCACTGTGTGTGTGTGTGTGTGTGTGTGTGCGCTGGTGGTTCAGGGGTACTATGAGGAGGTTTTTGGGGGGGTGGGTGGGGGCTGCCAACCTCACTGGAAATACAGACACAAAAGCTTCCTGCTAGCCTGTGGAGACTAGCAGGAGTTTGGCCTCTAAGAGAAGTCCAGCGTCATGCAGCTGGCTGTGAGGAGAGACCCACCAGCGATTACCTCAGGCCCTGAGTTGGACCAGAAAAGGCCCGACACTGGGCCAGAACTCAACTGAAACTGCCAGTGAATAACAAAGAATTGACCACTGCACATTGAAATGGAAACGAAGAGACAAACTGAAAGCGGGGGTGAAATGAGAATGAGTACGGCTTGGAATTAATATATCTGTGTGTGTGTGTGCCATGGCTAGAGTCCAACAGACAGACACTTCCTGTGTTCGGCAGCTGGTGTTCAGCCAAGATTATCCATTACATAATCCCATTTAATCCAACAATTAATTAATGGACCCATTCACAAGATGTCAACCCCACAGTTTGCAATGGCCAGCTTCTTACCAACACAGTCTAATGAACACATGGACACAAGGCTCCTGCAAATCACATCAGTGTGTGTGTGTGTGCGCGCATTTGTGTATGTGCGTGTGTGTGTGTGTGCGCGCATGTGTATATGTGCGTGTGTGTGTGTAACAAACAATCCAAACCGGAACCCTGAGCAAACAAGCTATCTGGAGATTACCCTATTCATTCTGATCAGAATGTTTACTTCCATCCACACGCTGGCTTGTGCAAATAGCATTGGTCAGCTGCAGCAGACCACACCACTTTCAGATTGAAAGGTGTGGTAGGAAGAGTCAGTCACACTCTCTACAAAACACAGGCAGGTTTATATCAGGCATAAGTTCCAGTTTGGAAATAGAAATGTGTATATGGGTATAAGCAGGACTAAATAACTTCTAACTAAAACCCACACAGATGTCATGTTATATATATATATATATATATATATATATATATATATATATATATATATATATATATATATATATATATATATATATATATAAAACTTGCACTTGCAGCGCCAGCATATCTTTAATATATATGCTTCAGTCAGGAGTTGCAGAGACGCAGCTATAGTGCTCGTACCATAAACAGGCAAGGTGCCCACAGGGACCCAGGTTCCCAGGCTTATATAGCGCAGTTATACTCTACAGGCAGCAATGTAATTACATAGCTTTGGACTGATCATTAGCATCAGGATCATTAGCAGAGACAGGTGATCATCTGGACCTCCAGCTGACTGAGGTACAACTCACTCTACATGAAAACGTGTGCTTCATTCATGCGAAACTGGGTGTGCCGCTGCATGGGCTGTGGTTCAGAATGCAGCCCAGAGCAAGGAATCCGAAGGCTGCAAAGAAATGCTGACGGCAGAACCGGCAACCTGTCCATCAGGTTTGGTGAGCACAAACATTCACTGAGGCCCCCCCCAAAAAAGATTGATGCATGTTGCAGTGTGCCAAGACTGGCTGATGTTCTTAGACTTGTGTATGACACAAGATAGGGTAATGGATTGATGTATCCAGGAATGTTGTAAGCATGTATTGTCACATACCTTATAGGACACATGTGTTTTAAGTAGATCTGTATGAAGGTGCCCAAATAAAGCCACACTACACCCAACTTTAACTAGATTTTTTTCCAGTAATCATAGGGGTCTTTAAATAGAACGAAGAGTTCTAGTTTCTCTGTCATGGTCATGACAAGTGGGATATAGGACACCCCAGATAGCTGCTGATTGGTCCTGGCCTGAATCTGACTGGGAGTGGGTGAGAAGGTATCCAATCAGGGACGGGTTTGGATTGGATGTAGCCAATCAAAGCTGTGAATGCTGCATATATCGCACCAGATCTGCTGTGAATGCTGCATATATCAGGAACAACACCCAAGGATGCTTTAAGCTTTGCATTTAATGTTCTCACAGAGAGAGAGAGAGAGAGAGAGAGACCTCTGTACCAAAGGTTTAACTGGGGTAGCTCCAAAGATACTGTCTGAATCCCACGGTCCTCCTTCACCCCATGACCTGAGCCCTCCAAGACATAACTGGCATGAGCAAGCTAATCATGAAGTAGATTGATGCCAGTTAATTCTAAGAGGGTCCAAGTCCAAGTCCGGGGGAGGGGGGGGGGGCGGTTGTTAGGGAAAGCAGGGGGGGTTTGCCTCCAGACCTCTGGCTAGCACCAGCACACCAGGAGGGTAAAGAATTAAGCAGCGTGTTACCCTCACAACCTTAGAGATCCTTTTGAGTTACAGTACAGTAGAAATACTTTTCACTACTTGAGACAGATGCAAACACTTTTAGGGTCTTGGACCTTTTGGGCCAGAGTGCACCTCTATTCTTCACGCCGATGTTGCAGGTTTGGTTCTTGGACAAGCTTCTCATAACACAGGTTCAACTAGTTGATTAGCAGGTGTTGCTTAAGGTAGCCTGAAGGCTAAGCAAAGCATGTATTGTTCCTATTCACCCATCACCTGAATCATACACCGTGAAATTAAGATTCTAAATGTCAGATATAATAATAAATTATGAAAGCATCAAAGCACATCACACATAGCCCAACAGCTTTACAGAAACTTGGCATCAAACAGCAGTTTAATGCAACTGCAGCAGCAAGAACAATAACAGGATATTGTGAAGATTTTTTTGTGCCAGGCTACTTATGCTGGGCTTGTATAACCCAACAGGCAGCATTTATGAATAGAAATCTGTTAGAGACTCAGCCAAGAACAACCGAAAAGCCGGAGGTCTGCATAAATTCAGGAAACTGAAACTCTTAGATTTATTGCCTATCTGACCCCCAAACTGAGATTTTTTCATAACCTCTGAGTGACAAGACTCATATTTGATCGTTTACAAAACAAACCAGTGCAAAAATAGACCTGGATTTGATCCCTTTCCACCACAAGACATTTGAATTATGAAACATGTCCCGACTCCAACAGGTGCTGTGGTAGCTTAAGTTCTGTGCATCCTGTGGTGTTTTTGAGATGAAGGGTGGCCCCTTTTGCATAGTAAAACAGAATGATTCAGCACTGGGTGACCCCCAGCCATTTGTTTTCATGTCAACGAGGCTTCTAGTTCTGATGCTTCAAATTCTTCAACTATTCTGTCAAAATCTGAAAAAAAAATCCTGGTCTCTATCCACCTTAACCATTTATAGAAGATGGACTTTAGACCTGAAGGTATGCTAGCAGTCTATAAATACCACTGTATAGGGCCAAGCCCTTTCAGCACACGGACACACCTGCATCATTACCCAACATCACTCTGACAAAGACGGCTGGAACGTGAGCTCACAGGCCCACAGTGTCCTACACACAGTCCTACACACACCTATTGATGTTTGAATGAACCAGGCTATACTATCTATACCACACAGCACCCAATTCGAAGCCTGGCTGTGTGGTGGCCTCATTGCCCTTCTATAACCCCCCATATCCCACTGACCTTGACCTATAGGGTCTCTCCCCCTTCCCACATGAGAGATTCATTTCCAGTGCTAAAGTAAGAGGCGTCAATGGGTACAGAGCTAGACTGTAGTAGCTGGAGGATGGATGCAGAGTGTGCAGTCCTCCCAACCATCACATGAACATCACAGGGGCCCCCACATGAGACAGGCAGATATCCTGTGACTTACAGCTGATGGGCAAGCCGGAAGGTTAACACACATCTCATCTTGCACTTCAAAGTGATGTTATGAGCTGGTCTGGTGCCCTGCTAGAGTATCCTAGTAACCAGATGCTGGAGTCTTTGGAGCATGTGGACGGTAAGCCTCTTAACTGAAACCCTCACTAACTTACTCACTCAATACACGGCCACCAAACCAGCAAACTATAAAAAACATCTGGGGATGCTTTGAATGGGCTCATGGTAGGTTATGGGAAATATAGTGTACCTAGGTGGCCATACATCTTAACAACAAATGCCTCTTATATATTAGCAAGCTAGCAAGACCAACAATTATTTTAGTCCCGTTTTTGGGATGTCGCAGCATGTTTCTCCTGCACAAAAACGCCACACACAAAGTTCAACAGCATTCAGCTGGTTCTTAGCAGCAGTCGTTTTTATATCTCGTGGTTGTCCCAAAAGCAGAGATTCCCACTGAATTCAGTGTCCAGCTTTTCTGGACAGCATGTCACAGTGTCCTTGAACAAACCAGCACACCACTAATCGCAACAGTAAATCAGTCCTTGCACAGCTGTCTACGTGCTATCTGTAAGGAATGAAATGCAAACCACTTTCTGAGCTGGAGAATCTTTGTGAATATTAAGTCTTGGGCATGTCATAGCAGAAAGCACTGGTAACCATACTGTTCTTACCACTAGAGGCATTACAATAGATATTACTGCAATAACCTTTATGCATTAGCAATAAGCCATAATCATTACATAAGCAGTCCCTTTGATGTTGGATGCTCACTTTCAGTAAATGTAATTAAGGAAGTGATAAGAGGCGAAGGAAGAGAATATAAGAAGCAGAGAAGCTGAAGGTAGGCTAACCTACATCTTTCCAACAGGGCTATCTTTAGCATTGTGCCACGGGTGGAACATGAAAATGTGTCACTGCTCTCCCGCAGCGGTCCAGCAGAAAGCACTACGATTTAGTGAATCTCCCCTATCCAGCACTGACGATCAGGCCATATTTGCAGTATCTGCAGATCCTGTGCGAGATATTCAACTCTTCAGCAACATTATGGTCACTTAATTAAACTTTTCTCTATAAAGCAATGGTTTGGTGTCTGATTACTACACCAATGATAATTCATGTCTAGGGCTAGAGTTGCTTAGCAATGACACAAGACCTTTTTCCATCCTAACAAGGTTAATATTTGCATGAATTAGAACAAGATTAATGTACACCATTAAAATACTTTATCTATAAGCCACTTATGTCTCAAAATAGTGCTGCATGCAAATCACAAACAGAAGCTTGTGTTATGTTTGGAACTTTTTTGGCAGTACATCAAATCATAATAACCCAATCAACATAAAAAAAGTCTAATTCAGTTAGACGTCATCGCCAGTTCTGAGAACTTTCCTTTTCTGTGCCTTGATGAACTTGAGAAATGAAGCACCATATTATGTCACTGGAATGTGCAGTTACACAGTAAACGTTTCACCAAAAGAATGTCACAATTTAAAACATTCCCAATGTATTTCGCTCCCTCTCTCTCCCTCACCCACTCTCTCTCTCTGAAAGGAGATGCTGAGGGATACAGGTCTGGGAACAGGTGGGAAAGGGTGAAAGTGCCATGTGAAACCAAAAGAGGGGACATTCAATGCTGATTGCATCACCAGTTGTTCCTGAGACAGACAAAGCCCCATTGACAGTGTTGAGGAGAGACAAGGAGAAGTCAATAACATAAAAACCTCCACATTTTTACAAGGTGTATCTGTTGATAATCTCTGTATTGTCTTTTAGTACACTTTGTTTGCTAAAAGTATTCACCACATACATTTAGCTGAACACATACAGTACACTGCACACTGGCAGGCAATTCACATTAAATAATGATCTTTAACATAAATCAATTCCTATGGTTTCATCTTACCCACTGAAATAACCCCACAAAATTAAGTCAATTAACTCACAGCCAGAGAGCTGCTAATGAATGTTGACGAATCACTAGTATCGGAGAGGCTATTGAGACCTGTTCTAATTGTTCCCTTTACATCCAGTATACATGAAACATGACATATTGCCCTCAATACACTTCAGTCAAGAGCGTGTCACTGAGCTTACATCCCCACTCACCATTATCAATTCAGTCAGTCTAAGAGGAAAATGAACTCAGACATGTGTCAATCCTTTAAAAGGTACACCATACACAGTCATCAGAGACATGTCTTTATTTCCATGGATACTGTGCACCATGAAAAAAGCCCAACCAAATGGTTATTGAGGTCAAAGGTTATCCTTCCAGGCTGAGAAACACATATTCAAACACTCACACACCTTTGCCAAATTGTACAGTAGAACCATGGCCAGACTATCTGCACAAAGTGAATCTGGGCCTGGTCATACCAGTCTGGTCAACATCCACATTTCTTAGCCATTAATAAAAATACCACAGGACACAGCCTTGTATACTAAAATGACAGTCTTGCAATTCACCGTCAGAAGATTGCAGTCTTGGATACTCCCATCACATCACCATCACCATCACACTTCTTGCACCTCTAAACACACATGCACGGTTCCAACAAACACATCTGGTTCAAACACCAACACATTCACACACACATATACACACACAAAACACACTCAAGTTCACACATACAATGCAGATTACACTTACACCACATCTTGCATAGGAGCCTCTCAACCCTTCCACACACTCACCTCAGAGGTGTCTCTGCTCCCTCCCTCGATGTTCCTGAGCCAGCATCGGCTCAGCTCACTCAGCTCCACCATGGGCTGCACCTTCAGACGCACCACGTCGCCTGACTGTCGGATCATCTCCACGATCTCGTCACGGTTCTTGTTCTCCACATTCAGACCGTTGATCTCCACCAGCCGGTCACCGGGCACCAGTCCCAGGGCCAGGTCCTTGCTCCCTGACCCGGGTTCGGCAAAATGGACCACGCGGCGGTAGACAGAACCATCGGCTCGTTGGTCCAGCATGGTGGTACGGCGAAGTGAGAAGCCAAAGTCACCGGTGTTACGGCGCTGGAGCTCCAGTTCTCGGGGTTCAGGAACCTCGGGGACCACCAACCTGGGCAGATGCAGATCAACAGGAAACGTCTTTTCGACCAGCTCGGGAATGCGGACGGGCTGACGAGGAGCCTTGGGAGTCTGATGGTGGGACTCATATCCTTTCACCTCCACCTGGGGGGACACAACGGCCGAGTTGTGGCCCGACTGAGCAGCAGACTCCGGTGGACTTTCCTCCTTGCTCTTCTGGGAGAAGGAGAACCGCTTCATAATCTGGCCCACCTGGGAGTTCTGCTTGGTCACAGGCCCGAACTTGGCCGCCCTGTCCCGGACCAAGAAGGGCCGACTGGACGGCGCCTCCTGCGAGGTGTCCTTCTTCAGATCATCCCGGGAGCTGCTCGCACTCATCTGGCCAGAGCTCTGGCTTCGGGCCCGCTCACAGTCCACCCTGCTTACACTGAGCTCTGTGTTGCCCACCACCTTAATGGGAATGGGGCTGGAGATCTCTGGCTTGCCCTTGGAGTCACGCTTGGAACCCCCGCGGTGCAGGTTGAAAAATCCCCTCCTCACCCCCATCTCCTCCAGGCTCTTCAGCTCTGCTGCAGACATTCTCTCCTTTTTATCCTTCTTCTCTTTCTTCTCTTTTTTCCCTCCATCCTTCTCTGACTTCTCCTTGTCTTTTTTGATCAGATGGAACATGTTTGGCTACAAAAGAGCAGCACCCTTACTACGATGCCTGTGTGTCTGCTCCAGAATAGCTATCCCATGCAGGGGCAGGGTATCAGGTGCTACTTCCCATATGGTGTCGTTCTATACCCTATTGTCTTTCCCTCATCCAACGCCATTGTATCAGCACTGTGTACTTTCCATGAGACAGAGACCTGTGGACATTAAGGGTAAAAACAGGTACAATGTAAAAATTAAGTGATCAAGGTACAATACAATTTTTGTCTGGTACACAGACACTTTTCAGTTGCCTACTTTTCAATAATTCAGTACATAGCCTACTCACCAAAATGTGTGCTGTCAAATAATAATCCTTGGCAGCTTAAAAAAATGTCTAAACAACTGTAAATAATGAAATAAAGCTGTAGCCTGTTTGAGACTCCTCAGAGAGAACTCCTGCTGTGGTGAATAGAACCAGGCCTACTGAATAGCCTATAACTAAGAATGCTGTATCAGCAGGAATAATTGCAGAGCTAGAACTACTACATTCCTGTTAGCCTACCTAAAATATTTAGGAACATCAGTTTAGGATTCGGACAGGCAAATCAACACAAAACGATTAAGGTGACCCCCTCTGTGATGAAAATCGGGGACATTTACCTGATTTTTACAGACATTTACATTTACAGACCACCATAATCGGGACTGTCCAAGACAAAGGTGTGTACTGGTAGGACGTCATCCAATGACAGGCTGCAACAGCGACAGTGACGTAGCCTATGCAGTCTTCTACCTCCAAGGTAATGTAATTCTAGCTTAGGCCAACGTTTTTATATTCAGCAGTAACTATCTTTAAAAAATACAACAGGAATGAGCCTGTCTGGGAAAATAATATGCACTACGAAAACAGGCGGACATGTGAAACCCCAGTCGCTCCACTTAAATATTCGTGACAACGCTACAGCGTGGGCTACCTACCACCTGTCACTTCCTGAAAAACTTACCTTTTCCCTCTACTACTCTATTGTGTAACTAGCCATTATATTTGACTACCAAGCTGAAAATTAAAGCCCGTTGCTTGTCTTCCCAGCACTCCGCTCACCTAGTATTGTGCAAAGAAAAACATATGGGCTAGAGACCAATATCTTAGTACTAGATTATCTTACATGGACATGTTTTTCAACATCAGAGCCTCTGAAAAGTGACCAACAAATCAATGTCGCAGGTTCAAGTTAGCCCTCCACAAGCAAGCCGCCTAATCATGAGCACTGCCGGCTATCTTGCGTGTTGATCCAATAAAATAGGTTAGTCTGCATTAAACTCCCACTGTCCCAGAGACAATCTGTGAAAGGATGAAAAGAACGACATCCTGAAATAGTTGGACTATTACACTTGGAAAAAGCTTCTGCAAGACCAATTGAGACAATAGGACGCGATTAAATGAACTGACACGCTGTGGGCAATTGTTATTTCTCTGAAAATCCGTCAGCGTTATTGTTGTGGTTGATAGTCCCAGCTCACTCACAACGCACTTTAAGCCTCTTTGCCCTCATTATTTGTCACACCGGTGACTCCGAGAAAACGCAGCCTGAACAAACCATGCCAATTCAATAAATACAATTTAAAAGACAAAGCACATACGACAGTGGGCTACTTACAACTCAGCTAGGTGATGAGGTGGACGTGTTTAGAAGTCCTTGCAGGTTCACTGTACGGGTCCAGAGAGCGCCAGTGCGCCCTTGTACTTTTTGCACTGGTTAGCAGCCGCCTACTTGCCTTGCCTGGGTTTTCGTAGGAAGCTACACATTATGGCTTTATGGAAGTCTTTTTGCAGTGACCCCTGCTGGCGTATTTCTGAAATGCAAATGTTTGCATGTATTTGCATAGGTCTGATATTTAAAGGTATTACTATCAGGCTAAATTGCTGTAACTTTTCCCCGTATAATCTGTCGGCCATTATGACACTCTACTGTGTTAGTCTAGGCTACAACATGAAATCTATGCTGCCTATTTACATGTGAAATAAGCAGTCATCTTCTTTATTCGTGCCACATTGTTGTTTATTACACTGCAAAAGATTCCAAAAGAAGGAAAGTGGGCCTAATTTAACACTGTAACCCTTGAACAAATAACATTAAAAAGTGTGTGAAAAGAATGTATCCTATTCCTAAACTTAGAATATTGGTATAGGACACAAAACAAGTAAATGGAAAGCTGCTTTTTTCAGAATTAGATCAAAATATCCCTTAATTATACTGAACATTGTTCTTTTACATAGAGGGATTTACAACAATAATGTCATATGTCACACAGTATGAACTGAAATTTTGTTTTTCTTTCCTGTTTTTATTTTCATTGACATCTGTTTTTTGCTTTTTATATAATTGTATTTAATGTTTTTTTTTTTTTCATTTTGTCACACAGCATCCTCCACTGACTAGAAGTGATATTGCAGCCCATTGTTCCTCTGATGACCAGTGTCCGTTCTCAGTGAAATCCGATGGTACTGCCAAAATGCCAACTCACTACAACGCTGTAGCCGATATGACTCAGTATGTTCATTTCAACCTACTTATATAATGCACATGCACAACATGTGAAAGAATGTCGAATGTTGAATGTCTTGATTTGATACAGACCCTGCAGGCTATTTCCATAACACAAATAATTTGTTTAACAGTAATTTTCTTAATATTGCATCCCATCTCAAGATATGAGTGTATATGTCCATTCTAAAGAAGCAAATGCATCAAGATAAAAAAAAAAACTCCTTCTGTAGTCTTCACAAGTGAATTTGTTTATTTCTGTTGTTTTTGCCATTTTCAACAGCATGTCAATGCAATTGCAAAAAATATGAATCAAACATTAATAATTTAAAATCACCCATAATTAAAGCAAAAATATTCCCAAAAATATTTGAAGGCTGATCAAAATTCACTTGATGGTCACAGTATCACAGATCTGAAATATGGATACGAATACACTGTACACCATACAATTACAAATACATTTTCATCACTATCAATACTAAAAAGTAACCACTGCAAAATGTATATATATATATACTAATATATATATATATATATATATATATATATATATATATATATATATATATATATATATATATATATATATATATATATATATATATATATATTAGTAGTACAGTATGTGTTTGGGTCTCTCTATTAGTAAACTCCTCTTGTAATTTCTGGAGTAATATTTAGCATTGTTTTGGTCTTTTTACAACCAGGACTTCTCACCCCTGCCTAACTTTGCCAATTTGACCTTGCAGTGCTCCTTATCATTCAGTCCTCCCCTCCTGGACATGCACTGCAGCGTGGAGTCAGTCTGGAAGGAGATGGCAGGCGTGTAGGTTGGCACAGAGCAGCAGCTCCTCTCCTGCCCCATGGAGGCTGGGGCCTGCAGCACCACCCTGCTCTGGAGGGAGTGCTTAAGTTGCAGGAGGAGGGGGTTGTGGGCCGCTGGGTAGAGCCCAAGCCTCTCCAGGGGGCCCCGGCGGGGGGCGCAGCAGGTGGAACAGGCGGAGCAGAGCACACGGAAGATGTAGACCCAGCCCAAGTAGTGCAGCTCCACAATGTTGAGGATGAAGCAGCCCAGGCTGATGCTGAACATGAAGTTGAGAAAGATGGTCTTCTCGGTGGCACGCGACACAAAGCAGTCAGTCCGGTTTGGGCATGGGTAAGTCTCGCAACGGAACAGGTGTGGCACCTCGAAGCCGAAGAGGTAATACTGGCCCACTAGGAAGGTGATCTCCATGATGGAGCTGAGCACCACGTGGACGATGTAGATGAGTAGGACCTGGCTGGAGAGCTGCGTGGGGTCCTTCCGCACCTCAGGAACCCCCTCCTCCAGCAGGCTGTGCTCCATGCTCTCACCTGTCACACGGCACCAGGGCTCCTCGGGGCCTGAACTGAAGGGCGGCGCTGCACTGGCGTCTACAGTTTCCTCTCCTTCCAGCTTCACCTGCGCTGCCGAGAGGTCCCCTGATGATGGACACCCGGCAATTGCTGGCACCTTCTCAACCTCCAGCTTCTCGTCCTTGGCAATCTTGTGCAGCACATACACAATGTAAAAGATGGATGGTGTGGAGACCAGGACGATTTGGAAGACCCAAAAGCGCAGGTGTGAGACCGGGGCAAAGGTGTCGTAGCAGACGTTGTTGCAGCCAGGCTGCAGCGTGTTACAGGTGAACTTGGACTGCTCATCGCTGTACACTGCATCACCCACTAGCGCCACCAACAGGATGCGGAAGATCAGCAGCACAGTCAGCCAGATCTTGCCGATGACTGTGGAGTGGTTCTGCACCTCCGTTAGAAAGCGACCAAGAATGGACCAGTCTCCCATACTTTAGCCTGTAAACAGGTGCAAAGACACTAAAGAGTAAAACTAGGAAGCTATGTAACCTGTGTTGTTCTGCACGGTCAAGCCCTGCACACGGTCGGGCTTGAACCTGGAATTTGCAGCATATTGTACTGGGAGTTGAGTGCACTCAGGAGTGAGCTAAAACCCTAGGGTGCTAGTTACCAGCACGTGAGAATCTATCAATAGCCCTGTTGTTTAAGGTCACCGAGTGCTGTCTGCAGGACAAAGAACCAGAACATTTGATATAGCATAGACCGAATAGAGAACCGGAAGCTAATGTTAACTGAGAATGGGGCAAAGGATGATAGTGAATAAAATGATAGTGAGTTTTAGTGCCCGTTAGTGTTCGCTGTTTGGTCTATGTTGTATCAAATCTCAGTATTTTTTCTACGGACAACACTAAGCAGCCTTGAACATCAGGGCAATGGATTGATTCACACCAGATTTCTCCTTTAAAGTGTCTCCTTTAAAGAAGAGAGGTTTACTGACATACATACTGAGCAGCTGGCTACCATTACACTCACCCCCTGAACCTCACTCCCATCCAGGTCACAGCACCACTATAACCGAGGTCATCCTGCACGGTCCAGTCCTGGGCTTGAACCCGCTGCCTCACAACAACACCGGATTGAGAGTCAAGCATGCTAGTCAGTCGAAAACCCCAGGCTGCTAGTCTACTGACGAGCAGGCTCTTGAGATGTTGGGAGGAAGGTCTAGTCCATTACACCTAACTACCTGAAAGGCGAGCAGTTCCTGCCAAATACCTCCTAGTGCATTATTGGCATGCTAGAATATACTAAGGTTCTCTTCCATTTTTGTGGTGTGCCCCTAACCGCTCAACAGATCTGCAGAGCATATCCTAGATGGCTAGGGGGAAGTGTTTATCTGTCCCTCAAATAACATTAAAATCTTCTGATGATGATACCCAAACTATTTCCTGGTAAAGGGATACCTTAAATAGTGGCAAGTTATTGCGTGTTATTGCGTTAAGTGTTAAGTGCTTTAAACACATTGTAGGTCTACATCTACTTGTAAACTTGTACACTCATATAGGTAGGAATTTATGTGACTCATGATAAACAATTCTGCAGTATATGAAACATTGTGTGTACGTAGTCCTTAAAGGTAGAGCTTGGATTTACGATGACAAGTCTCCACCCCCTAAAAATTTATGGAAAACCCCTTTCTTAGACTGAACATCAACCAAAGGTACAAATGACATCTTACTACAAAGTTGTTCTCCACCATAGTTTTATATGTTCAATGTCATTATACACATTAACTAATAGCAACTATCATGAAGTTGTTATCCTTAGTTTTATTTTTCACTCAAAAATTAAAAATTTAAAAATAACCTAATGGAAACAGTGTTAAACAACATATCCCTCAGTAAAGATGTATGTACATTACATGGTATTAAGCCACCACATTTTTAACTTGCCTTTATATTAAGATAAGAACTAATCAAATTCAGTCTAATGCCCCCCTAAAATCACTCACCTTTGTTGAATTAGTTGTTGTGTGATCCAAATGTGGATAAATACCAAACCACACCATCTGCATAACTATATTTAATGATGAAAAACAGTCTTGGATGTTGCAGAGTCTATAGCAGTGGATGTGGGGGGAATAGGCTGACCACACCATATTCTCACCCCCGTTCTCCCTAAGCTACTGATTACACACTGTATGAGAACAAAGGCTTACCATGTACAGTGGGACAAAGATTCAAATGTACAATGGGAGGCACCTTTTTAGAACAACTAACAGTCAAGCAGAGTTCAAAGAACGTGCTGGAAAATGGCTACAATACTGATTTAAATTTTTTTAATGGATTTTTGTCCACTGTAGAGGTAACATAGATGACATACTATTTGCCATTGAACACAGTGCTTATCTAGAATAGATTACAGAAGCCTATTGAATTTTATTAGGAATAAAACCAACATAGTCCAATATGAAATCATGTAGGCCTACATGATGAAACTCAGTTTCCACAGTTTCTTTCTAACCTTTAGCTGTAAAATTAAACTGCTCAGGCAGAGGTCAAAGACTAACTAGTATTAACATTAGTGTATTTGAATGGGTGTGCCCTACATACAAATTGGACAAATTGCATAAGGCAAAACACCTACTGGAATACAACATATACCATGCAAAATTGTCTACAGTCTAATCACCTACCTATTAAAGTAGACGGAGTGCATGCATACGCCTAAAAGTGCATTGCATTTTGTCCTACAAACCTGTAGGATCTGTAGCAATCTGTAGCCTGTGTATTGAGTATGGCTGGGCTTTTATGGAGAAATGTGGCTAGTTGTTGAAAACTACTAGATTTGTGATGATGCTGAGAGCATACTAGCCAGTTCATATGCATTCATGTTTTAAAAGACGACTAATTGCCTTCATATCCTTTTATTCACTGTTGTAGTTGGTAGCCAGTCTCTATCACTATAAAAAGTAGGCTACGTCTATTAAGAAAATCAGCGAGGATTCCTAGATGTAACCACAATGTCTTACTAGACTGAAAAATATGGTATCGATATTAATCGCATTAATTATCCAAGTGGCATTCCATTCATCCGTGACTTCTTGTAACTCGGTCGTTATTATGAAACACGGTGCTCTAAATAGATGTTTTATAAGGAGATGAAATCGTAACGACTTAACTTTCTATCGTTAGTGGACCGTTTGGGAATTTCCAGTCTCTCGGATGTTAAGTTGAAGGCCTTGTGGCTTTAATGATTGCACAAATGTCATGTCCATTATAACTACCCCAAACTTTATTAAGTACCTCGGGGCTAAATCACTTGTCTACAGTGAACAGCAATTTTGCACAAAGTCAAAATGAACCAACTCCGATTACGTAAAAGAGAACACGCACACCGTCTCCAGCAGAAACACGCGCCTGTGTAATTCAAGAACACCCCACGACAGCAGCAAGCAATTGATCAAGTTCTTGCCATTTTTCGAATACCCCCTATGGTACTGCAGAATGCAAATTAAAGGGAAAGTCGGATTGTCGAAAGAGCAATTTCTTAACAAATATATATATGGTGTACAAAAATAAAAATATTTTCTCAAAATACCCAAAGTACAATGATGACCTATCATTACAACTGACACATTTTAGGTCAATTTGCATATAATTAGTAATTCACAAACGCAACCTCCCCCTGGGTTTCTCTAAATGGTTTGGTCCTAGGGTTACAGGAAGTTGTAGCAGCTGCCATGTTTGGCTGCTTTGTTGTAGATTTCTTGTAGGTTTCCTGCAGATTTTTTTTCTTAAGTGTTGCAATGGAACCGAGCTGGAGCACATTTTTATTTCAGGTAAGACTATGTGCCTTTGGTTTTAAATTGTGATGTGTTACAGATAGTTAATAGTAGTTAGGGCACTTTGTTTTTTATGTTGTTTTTGTTAAAGTATATTTTAAGTAGCTAGCTAAAGCAATTCTGGCAAAACAATGGTACATCAATCCTAGGCTTCCAGCTGTGAGGAAGGGCATGACGCCTGGAAAAAATCAGTTTTCCCGTTTGAAAACGGTTAGTTGTTGAAAAATAAAATGTATTCCACGAACCCTGTTCACGGAATGATTAACTTGTGCGACTTGAACACCGAGCTTAATTTTATTTCAAGCTTGATCAAAGCTCGCGAACATGAGGGATCATCCGTCGCCTGCGCTAACGCCACCGCAAGCCAGTCTAGTTGTTTTCTTTGGTGGTAACCGTTGGTCAGTTTTGTTTGATATGACGAAATGGATTCACACTTTATCATTTTCACTTTTACTTCTGAACACGATTTGAAGTGGCATAAAGTGCTGGGAGTACTTTTGAAATCGTTGCCCCGTATGGTCCAGATTACAAATAATTGAACACTGATTACTTTTCCCCTGTCCTTTTAGTGATTCAAATAGCAATGTAACCGCGGGTTTGGGGTAGGAATTCGAGCTATGCATGTAAAAAGAGCGAATCTGTTGGCGACAGTTATTCAGACCACCCGGGTCTACTGATTGTGTCATTGTCTGGCACTGATTGAATTGCGATGCATCTGTGACTTAAAAGGGATTTGATCAGTTCTGTTTCAGTCGATTATGCACGAGGACTATCGCGAGTGTTATAACTTGGGACTAGCTGGCGTGCTAGCCCGTCTAGCTGGCTACATTGCGCCTAACTAAACTTACATCAGTGCCTTAGCTAATGCTACTAGGCTACAAATTAGCTTATAGTCGCAATAGCCGACTTTGAATCATTGTGTTGTGTAATGTTGACAGTTGTGGGGTGTTTTCCCCCGTGAAACAGTAAATCACAAGACTTTATCTTGTTTTCAGCGCTTATGGCATGTCGAGCAATGTCTCTGAGGGCAAGCAAGTTGTAATTTGTCACATCAGGCTTTTCGAACTCTGTTCGGTAGGGTAGTGTTTATAAATGGGCATTTAAGTAATATCGCGTTTGTATGTTCAGCTTTTTATTTTAATGACCGTATATGTTTAAAGAAGTGTCATTTAAATATGACATTTATTAAGTTGTTATATGAATCCATATAATCGATCGAGTCGTTATTTGTTTCGAACAGCGTGGTATTTCTCGGTTATTTTCCTTGGCGTCATAGCGAAACGTTTCACTCTAACATTACCATCCAGGCCATCTGCCAGAGATGAGTCAGAGACTGCTCACGGCATCAGACATGACTACATTGGGATATATGCATGTTGGTAAATAGCTGCCTTTCTAAATATACGCCACCGGGTATTGGTTTCGTGCAGCGCAGATAGTTGAAGCTAAACGCACGCGCAGACTGTCGTTACCAAAATGTTGGTTTGGCATTCGCTTAAATCATTGTTGTTGGGGCACAGTTCCCTAAATAGGTTCTCCATCTAGATATCTTGGATGTGTTAATCGAATGACTAATTGTTGATTGCAGCAGTAAGCTCATGATTTTTTTTAAACCCATGATGGTGATCATTACATTCGTGAAACTGCTTGTATAATGTAACTGGCTGTGTATTAACAGAATCGTCTGCCGCGTTGCATCCCACATGAACTCTCTTTAGATTTGCACCTTTTTAATCTTAATTTTGCTTGAATGTCTGGAAAACTTGATCCTTCTAACTGGAGAAATGAGTTGAGAAGACATGGGTGTCTAGAACAATAAGGCCATTGCCTGTCAACTGAAGCTTGCCAGCTGAAGTGGAATTGAACCAGTTTGATCCTGGATCCCTTTTAAGTCACATATGTACCAACATTGTTAAAAAAATACTATCTCTTCACTTTTCACGTGTGTGTCTGAGTGTGTGTGTGTGTGTCTGTCTGCTTTCATGCAAGATTAGAATGTGGAGGTGCCTGAAATGCTTGTCCTTAGGCAAGTGTTTCTTTCACCCACGTCTTTGCTTTGAAGTTTTTGCCATAATTGTGACAGGTAGAGCTACTGTATCCCCAGTGCACAGAGGAGTGCAGCTGTTTCCATCTAATTGGTGTGAGCTCGGAGACTTGGCTACAGCCATGGTACACGCTTAACTAGTTAGCAGATGTTATAGTGCTGTGCACACGCACACACACACACATAAATACACAGGCCTAGTTGTAACTTGGAAATCTCACGTTACTTCTGTGAGCTTTACTTCTCGGGAGAGGTTTCTGTAGACATGAAGCTCAAGCTGATCAAGCTGTCGAGCAGTCAAACGCAGGTCTTGGAAAGGGCCCGTGAGGTGTTTTTTATTTTTTAAATTTTTTTATTATTATTATTATTTCTTTAAATGCAGATATGGCAGAGTGTGAAATGGCCTTCTCGCTGTGTGCATTTTGTTGCATTTTTCTTGTCTCCCACGCCACATCCTCCCACCTTTGGAGAGACAGCTGGTGTGCCATACCCACCGTCTCGGAGATCTCTTTTTCGTTTCATCTCCCTCTACTGCGCTCGGAGCAGTTCAACTGCACCACTGGCTGATGAATAGAGACGTTTCTCTCCTCATAGACCAGACACCACACTGTTGCACAGTTTAAATGATTTGATTAGCTGCTGTGTTTATTAAAGTGGCCAGCCAGTTATTTTTTATTTATTTATTAATTTTTTTATTGTGAGTTTTCACCTAATCAACAGCAGAAGTAGGAAACCACTGAGGCTGCATTGCGACGCGACTTGGTGACCAGTGGTGTTCTGTTGTTATTTTTTGGAAGGGGAGGCGGTGTCCCTTTCATGTGAGCAGTGGTGTGCAAGCAAGCAAGGGGGCTTTGTGAGGGGCTGGGAGCAAACGTGTGTGTGTATGTGTGTGTGAGCAAGTGAGAGAGAGTGGAAGTACGTGTAATCCCTTTAGTGCTGTGGCTGGGGCTGAAGCATGGAGAACGGCCTCTGTGTTTGCACCCGTCCTGTTCCCAGCAGAGACACTTGAGTACACACACACACACACACCATGTTGTGTGTATGACTCAGTCTTCCGGACCAGGTTGGGATTTTAAAAAAAGTGGGCTGGAAAGATGAAAAGAGAAAGGCAGCGAGTCAGCCAGTGAGTCGGCTATTGATCTGCAGGACACAGTCAGAAGGGATGGTAATGGGCATCTGGATGGCCAAAGTGACCTTATCTGGAACGAGTCGCTCTCCGCTCTGGTGAATGGGGTCTGCAATGATGTAGCCCAACCTAATTTAATTCCCTGCTTCACCTAGGAGGTTGTGTCTACTCTCTCAGGACGTCAGCGTTGACCAAACACCAGCCGAAGTATTCAGGCAAGAGCCACTGCATTTGTAGATGTCAGAGAGGCCCAGTACATAAAATGGAATCTCAAGATTCATTTTGTGGCACATTGTTTTATTCTCTTGCCAGACACTGGTTTGAGAATGCTGGTGGACAGACGTGACCTTTTAAAAAGTGGTTTAGTCCATTATGAGTAGGATAAGCAGGTGAAAAGATTAAGTGTTTTTTTTTTATTATTATTATTTTTTTAATTTTAGGCTTGGGTTCGAAGTTCAGCGTGGCACTTTGCCCTGTTCTGTTCATCTATATGAAGTCTGCCCTACGGCTTCTCCAGTCTAAACCACACTGCACTATGGAAGTTGGAGCACAGTCTAAGTGCACTGTGAAACCACCAGACATTAAATGCCTCAGATGGCCCACAGGTTGTTTCGGAGTTGTCTTTGTGACGGACAAGACTAGATGAGAGGAGACTGCAGTGTCTGCAGTGTTTGTCTTTCCTTGAATATGTTGTACCCTGTTCTGGCCATGATGCTTTCATATTCAAATTTTTTTTTAAATAAAAAAGAAGCCTTTTTTTTTTACTAAGAAGAAAGGGGCTGGGGGGGGGCAAAGATTATTTTTTTTCCAGAGCGGCGGTAGCGTCCAGACTGGCCTAGCTGTGTGTGCGTGTGCGTGTGTGTGTGTGTCCACCACGGCCTGTCTGCACTCCCCCATTGTCAAGGAGGTGGCTGTCTTTTGAGGGCTCCCCCTTGGTTTGGATGTTATTTACGTTGCAGTGACCTCAGCCGCCAGCGCGCATTTGGATCAAAACTGTCAGAGCGGCGTGAAGGCGCAGCAGGCTGCAGTCACTGTGCCTCTCCTCTCTTCTCTCTCTCTCTCCTCGCCGCTGTCTGGGGGACCACGAGTGCTGCAGTCTGCGCACACACACAGACAGACAGACCTCTGCTCCACACACATTCAGAGAGACAAACACACAGATAAATATATAGGCCTAAATACGCAGGTGCAAATGTAGGCTTGACACAAACTTGTATGTAAACCTACACACACAGAGAGAGGATATGTAATGTAGATTCTAGCTGTACAAATTAAACACACACACACACACACACACACACACAAACTAACATATTAATACAGAGAGAGGGAGAGAAACAAATCCCCCTCCTCATTCACAGACAGTGAGGCATATAGAACTGGGGGATGGTGGGTATGAGGGAGAAAGACTGAGACCCAGACCGATTGGGAGATGATGAAGATGCCTGCGATCATGTGAGAGACTCACTGACTGACAGACTGACAGTGCAGGTGGGCACACAAAGGGAGGGGGAGACGGCAGGCAAGCTACCCCGGGAGTTCCCAGGTCTGGTGTGTGTGTGTGTGTGTGTGTGTGTGTGTGTGTGTGTGTGTGTGTGTGTGTGTGTTTATGTGTTTATGTGTTTACGCATGTCACTGAAAGTGTGTGAGTGAGACAAAAGCATCTCTCTCTTTCTTCCTCAGTCTCCCTCTTTCTTTTTCTCTCCTCTCTTATACTCTCTCTCTCTGTCTCTCTCTCTCTCTCTCTCTCTCTCTTTGTCTGTCTGTCTGTCTCTCTCTCTCTCTCTCTCTCTCTGCTGGGTCTATGTTCATGAATAGAGGAGCCAAATCAGAGAGGGCTGGGACACAAAGCCCCCCCATGGAGCCCCGAGTGCATCACCGCTTTCAACAATAGAATAAGGAGGAGAATGCACAATCCATTTTTCTTCTCTCTCTCTCTCTCTCTCTTTCTCCCTCCCTTTTTTCCTCCTCTCCCTCTCTTTTTTTTTTTTTTTTTCTCTCTGACCGTTCCTCCCCCCAGCTCTTGGGACAGGCGGGTGAACCCGAAAAGAGAGGGGTCAGGTATTTAACCTCGGCCTTTGCTGATTACGGAAGAGCGTGTTGTCGTCTTAATTGTGCTGCCCCCCCCCCCCCTCTTTTTTTTCTTTGAGCGCGCGCGGTCTCAGACAGTGACGTGGCCTGAGGTTCTCTGCTCAACAGAATGATTCTCGGAGGCCAAGTTGTTTTCCCAAGACCTGTAAAACTAAAATGTTTATGATTATTATTATTATTATTATTATTATTATTATTGGAACGGGTTAGAGTTTACAAACTTGTATAGGAGGAAGTTGCCGATTTCAGGCTGTTTTTTTATTTATTTTTTCATGTTTTTTGTGGGGGTTTTTTCAATGGTGTAATTGGGTATATGGGTTGTTTCACCACTGAACATTTCAGGTAGAGAAATATTTCATGTACTGAATAGTTATAACGTGATGAAATTATTTGTTTTCAAGATCTCAGTGTAATAATAAATTTCAGTTTCATCTAAAATCCTATATTACTGCCGCGTGGGTTGTGTAGAGGATCTTTGTAGTGTGTTTACTTGCACTGTTTCTTATCCAGGGCTTGTAATCCAGAGGTAGGCCTTAAATGTTTTCCATGTTTGTGCAGTGTATGGGGGCCCCTCGCATATTTAAGATGCTCCATTGAACCACAATAGTTTCTGAGCTGGCGTGTTTGCCTGTCTTTATTGTGCACTTGAGGGGCTATGGCCTGGCCAGATGTGCCATTGTACTGCCAGATTGGCACATTGTCATGGAGCGGAGCAGCACAACTGAAGCCCATCTCCACTGTATGCCTGTGCTGTGTTGGTGTTGTGTTGTGCGATTGACATGCTCTTTTGAAGTGTACTAAGCTTGCATTGAACCAGACAGTAGGCTAAGCCTTGTGGTTTTATGTCCAACACCTGCCTTAGGTTTTGTTTTGTTTTACTTTCCTTTGTTTTGTTTTTCCTGTGTGTGTGTTGGTTTGGTACGATGTGGCTTTTTTGTTTGTTTGTTTGTTTTTATCACTTAATTTTTTTTCTTTTTTGTTCTGTGGCAGTGCAGCATCCTGTTCCTAAAAATACAAACTTGTGCTTGAATTCCCTTAGCGATCCCCCGCTCCTGATCTAGGTCACTGTTTAGTCTGTCCAGTGATCAGGGAGGAAGGAGCATTTTCAGAACCGTGTGTGTGTGAGTCTGATTATTTTTTAATGTCAGATGGTGGAGGTGGCTTGTCTGCTTTGACGTCAGAGCTCAGTGCAGTGTCTCACCAGTGCCCACTTCAGAGTGCTTTCTTTCTTTCATTCTCTCTCTCTCTCTCTCTCTCTCTCTCCTGTCACCAGCTTGATTGTATGTTTTTCCTCCTCCTGCACTCTCAAGAGCTGCTGTGGATTGGTCTGTTAAGCCTGAGAAACCAAAGTGTTCTCACACACACTGTGCTTTTGTCTCTGTATGCTAATGAGACTGGGGCTGGATTGTTCGTTATGAGTTTGTTCGTTTGTTATGGTCTTTTGAAAGAGTAGAGTTTTTCTGTTATACACACATAAAGTTCCAAGTTCCAGACTACATCTGTGTCTCTCAGAGTGGGGTGGACACCTCATCTCCTAAACTGGGCTTCGCTGGTTCAGGAGTCCGCCTAAATCCCTGTTGCCAGGGAGCAGGTAGCAGGTGTTGGTTCTTAATCACAGTTGGTGCCGGGACCAATTGATTCCATGCTTTCCATTAGTAATTTAGATGGTGTGGTGTGGTTCTTCAGCACTTCTGGCAAGATTTTGTGTAATGATTAGTTTGCTTTACCCCTTGGGAATGATGCAGTTGGCCCTGGCTTTGAGAGTGTTTGGTCCCATCAGTAGTTTAGTGTTCATCTGTTTCTTGGTTCAGTAGCAGATCTCCATTGTAGAGGGTCTTTGTCCTAAACCACAGTTTCAGGCATTCTCTTCAGTCTTTTTGGTTCAGTCTGTTATCTGGCACCAGTCCACTTTTGTCAGTTCAGTGCTCAGTTCCACATGAAGTACATCGTCTTTGTTTTTCTTGATCTTGGGCCTAAACCACTGCTGTCAGCCTTTGGTTCAGTGTCCATATACACCATCTATGGCTGGTCTTAGGGCATAAGTCACTATGGCTGAATCCAAGTGTTCTCTTCAAGACAACTTCATAATTGGTTGATTCAAGTCGGTTAAGTATTAGGGCTTAGGGTGCATATGTTCAGCCTGCGTCTTGCTACAGTGGCAGGTAGAATGTCTCTTGTGTTTTGTATGGTCTTGATTTTTCAGTGAGCTTCAGTGCTGTCAGCACCATTTCTCTTTTAAATGGTCTCAAGCTTTTTTTCAGTTCCAGGGTAGAGGATCGCTTGTATTTCAAATGGTCTTGGTCTCCCTGTGCTGCCAAAGAATGCCCCCCCCCCCCGGGTTCCTCACCGTACTCCGCAGGGGTCGGCTACTTCTGCAGTCACCCGATGACTCTGCGAGCTGAAGAGTGTGGCTAGGTTTAGACATCAGGCCCAATTTAAAGGCCAGGGGCCGGGTGGCACCGTTGGGTGGCTGATGTTCAGCATTTGGTCATGAGAGTAACCCCTGTCTATTTTTGGGCCTGTGGAACACCTACCTACTGGAGGCCCCCCTAGTTAGCCTCTTGAGGCCTGCTGGATCAGAGTGTGAACAGTGGTTGTCGGGTGCTCTGTTGTGAGTGCTCAGTCTAGTGTGTCGTACAGTACACATTTCCAGTCCCTCGTCAGTCGAACAACTTGAAGTGAGTGCTTTTCCAGCAGTCACATAATTTAAAGTGACTCTGTGGAAAAACTCCATGACTAATTTTTTTTCTCTCTGAAGTCCTGTCTCTTGCTCTTTCTTTCTCACTCTCTTTCTCTCTCTCTCTCTCTGTGCCCTGGTAATTTTCCTGATTAGATGGATGTGAGAGGCCCCTGCCTGCTGTTAGTCATCGGGTGGCAGCGAGGCGGAAGTGGTGATGGAGCCCCGCTGGTGTTCTTTTAGCCCTGGATGCGTAGCGCTGTACTGTTCCTCTGCGGAGCGGAGCGGAGAGACGCGACACGCCACACATGCACACCAAATGACTCACTGGCTATTTCTGACAAGCCTCTGACACGCTGGCTTTGGTGTAATGCTTGCAAGCACCCTCTCTTTCTCAATATCCCTTTCTCTTTCTCTCTCTGGCTCACATTCTCTCTCTTCCTCTTTCTTTCTCTCGGGCTCTTGCATGCACACACACACTCTCCATCTCTTCTTTCTCTTTCTGTCCTCATTCTGCAGTACACAAACACTTCCTTTCTCTATCCTTTCATTATCTGTTGAATCTCGCTCTCTCTCTCCCTGTCTCTCTCTTTGTCATGTGTACAAACTCACTCTGTGTTGTGAGTTCTCTGTTCTGCATGGATGATGAGCGTAAAGTGGAGTAGCTCCCTAGGACATGGGTGGCATTCATAGAAGATCTCTGGCCCATAACAGTGTGTTGCATGCACACACACACACACACACACACACACACACACATACACACACACACACACACACATAAACATAAACACAGCCATCACCGTTATGCGCTCCCACTCATCAAACACAAGACACTCAGTGGAACAAACAGTTCTGCATTTGTCTGTCTGTGTCTGTTTGTGTGCACACACTAGTATTAGTCACCTACAAATTGCTCAACTTCAAGACTTCTGTTGTCCCCATTAAACCACAACAAGAGAGGAGGGTAAAAAGACAGTTGACAGTCAGTTTGATAGGTGTGTGTGTGTGTGTGTGTGAGCACGCGCGTGCATGTGGGCTAGTATTAGTCACCTGCAAATGGCTCAACTTCAAGGCTTCTGCTGTCCCCATTAAACCACCACAACAAGAAAGCAGGTTAAAAAGACCGTTAACAATCAGTTTGATAGGTAGGTGTGTGTGTGTGCGCACAATCGTTTGGGGTGTAAAGATATAGGCCAAGCTCCCCAGAAGAAGCAACGTTGCATAAACTCCTGGCTGGAAAATGATGTCAGCGAGAGGCTTTAGTAACACCTCAGAGAAGCTGGCTTCCTCGTAGCTCTGTGGCATTCTGAGAAAGCCCAGGCAGACGGCTGGCCCTTTCCACAGCTCTGGACACACTCGCCATTAGTAAGCACTCCCCCCCCCCTTCCTCTCGCACTAGAGCCGTGCTGACCCAGCTCCTGACTTCCTTCCAGAGGAGAGCGAGCAAGCGAGGGAGGGAGGGAGAGAGAGAGAGCAGGCTTTTAATGCTGCTGTTGCCAGTGATCAAATTGAAACCAATCTGGCAGCACCAGTGTGATTGCAATGCAGCTGGTAGAAATGACACTACCATTGCCTGTCTACAGCCATTGGGCTCCACCTGATTGAAGTGGTGTTGAAGTTGTATTCAGGGACATTGTCAATGGCTTTGTTGAGGCTAGTCAAAGCAGTTGGATAGCATGAATATGAATGGTCCTGGCACAGGCCGAAGCAGCACTCGAGTGTTTTTTTGCATTTGGAGCAGAAATAGAACCAGACTTGGCTCAGAGCAACATGTTATTTGATTGGTAGTTAACCATGTATCCCATTTCATGACCAACCCACAGCAAACAACGCCACAGTATGCTTTACAGCCTAGTCACCACTTCAGCGTATTCAAGGTTTGTCACATACATAGAAATACTTTTGTCTAATGTTTTAACGGCTGTATTGTGCCTCTTGTACTGACGTGTGTTTGTGCATGTGTGTGTGTCCTTCCTGTAGCAGGCCAATGAAGCCCTTCATCACCAGCACCAGGTGGCCCAGACCAGCCTTTTACCACTGCTCAACTCTGGCACCGAGCCTGTGGACCAGAAGCCCGTGCTGCCCATCCCGCTGGACCAGAAGCCCCCGGTGAGCCAGGCCGGCAGCCATGGTGGCGGAGGAGGAGGGGGCAATGGAGGAGGCGGAGGTGGTGGTGGAGGAGGCCCAATGGTCGTGGTGAAGAAGGAGCACAAGACGAAGACGCCGTTCGTGTGCAGCTACTGCAACAAGGCATTCCGGGACAGCTACCACCTGCGGCGCCACGAGTCCTGCCACACCGGCATCAAGATGGTGTCACGGCCCAAGAAGCCGCCGCAGTCGGCACCCACCATGGTGCCGCTCATCTCCTCCATGTCGCGCGAGAACGCCGGCAACCCTTCGTACATCTCCACTGTCGCCGGGATCCTCACCACGGCCACCACCTCCGCCTCCACAGGCTCCAGCATCATGTCATCTGTTTCCATGGGCGCCATGCAGCAGCAGCCGCAGCAGCCCAAGAAGCCACCCAAGCCGGTCAAGAAGAACCACGGCTGCGAGATGTGCGGCAAGGCCTTCCGTGACGTTTACCACCTCAACCGCCACAAGCTCTCGCACTCGGACGAGAAGCCCTTCGAGTGCCCCATCTGCCACCAGCGTTTCAAGCGCAAGGACCGCATGACTTACCACGTGCGCTCACACGATGGCGGTGTCCACAAGCCCTACATCTGCTCCGTGTGCGGCAAGGGCTTCTCCAGGTGAGGGCAATGACCTTTGGCCTTTCAGTTTTCTGTTTGCAGTACTGCCGTAACGTGTTCATGTTCATCCCTCCCTTAGAGGTGTCAGGATGGCATTTACATAAAGTAGCAAGATTTATTCACTAGTTGAGTAATTATTTAACAGCCTTCTTTTCACTTGCCTGCAGTAAAGATTCTAGAGTGCTTCACACTCACACTTGAATCATTTGTCTGGAGTCCACACAAAGATGATTGATGAAAGTTCTTTGGTACTAGTTACTCCAGAATGTGTTAGTCATGAGCTATATAGAGTTGAACATAGTGAAACTGAAAGTAGATTACACAGTGCAGACTAATTCCTGTGATGGGGAGATGGTAGCCTAGCATTTATGCTAATTTGCTGTTCATTGCTTTCAACAGATGTGCCACCTTTTGGCAGCCATAATTGTGATTGTTATTTACCGTCAAATATCTTCCATCTGTTTAAGCAATGATGGAAATATTACCGTCATCTCCCATGGGGTTGGCTAGAGAAACATCAACCAATGCACCATATGCCAAAGTGGCTTCAGAGCCTTGGAGTATTTGAATGAGGAGCTGACTTCAAGAATTTGCGGATAGCTTAATGGTGTCTAAATTCCACTCTTGTCCTATGACTGTCAATAGCAATCTGTGTCTGAGTTCAACTTGGTCTCCCACAAAGAGACACTGACAGCTGATTAAAAAATATATAACATCTAGCATCTCTTATAGAATGGAAGGCTGTAATAAGATGCGGTTACAGAATGTTACTGTATGGAATGTGGCCTATGTCTAAAAGGCTACAGTTTTGTGGTAGTTGTTGAAATTTGACTTTTATGCAAAACAGACTAGATTGTACCAGATTACCAGTATTTTTGTTTTTAGTTGTTAGTTGCTGTCTCCAGACTTTTCTGATTATCTAATATATTATCAATCTCTGTTATTTAATTATCAATATATTTAGGTATGCTTTATTTATTAAATCACCACCATATCCTAGCCCTGATGGGTAGTTGCATTTGTTTCTTGCCATACCATACTTCTTGGGACTAGCCCAAATCTGAACATTTTATACTGGGTGTGACGCATGCTGCAGAATGTGGTGATGACGTTAGCTAGTTAAAATATGTGTCGAGTAGGAGACGGCGAGGCCATCTGCTCGTCCATATGATGTTAACGATGATCGAGGCTACCATTGGCTGCTGCTGCACTCTGATTTATGGTGGGGCTCAATACTTTCTGACTCACTGCTTTTGTGGCCTGCGGAGCACTGAAATCTTTTCTGGCTTCCTAGATAGAGCTCCATTCTGGAAAGGGGAGGGTTTGAAGGAGGTGGGGGGATGTAGACTGCTTTGATTCTCTCTCTCTCTCTCTCTCTCTCAAAACTCTGCTATTCTTTTTTTAAACATCATGCTTCCACTGAAGCCATCATGGCTTCCTCCTCCCATGGGAAGAGGGTGAAAGGACCCACTGATCCAGTGGGCTGGGATTTCCTCTCACTCATTCAGCAGTGTGTGTGTGTTTGCGCACTCACGTTTTTAAGCAGTGACTCAAGTGCTAACCCCTTTCCAGTAAAAGGTAGCGGGAATAACAGTGTGTGCGTCAGTCTTTCTTTCTTTCTCTCTCTCTCTCTCCCTCTCCATCTTTCTCTCTCTGTCCTGTTACCACCCCAGGCACTGCGTGACTAATAATCTGCGGATTAATTTCTGAGTGAGCAATGGAAGTAGATGGAGGCGAGTTGAAAAGGAGGATTTCGGCTCGTGAAACGTGACACTGCCCGCCCCACGCTGATTCCTAGCACTGCAGTCCCAGGAGAGCAGATAAACACAGCCATCAATAAGAAGTCATACCTTTTTTCTCAGATGTCAGATACATCAGGGTTGCTCATACTTGATGGAAAAGAGAGCAAAGTCCTACATGTTTTGTAGTGTTTGTTTGTGGCATGATCTACATGGAAACGGTTATTTATCTAATCAGGTCGAGTTTTAATTTTGAGAGTTGTGATGAAGTTTGAATGTAAACGATAAAGAGTAGCCTAGTGTCTTACACCAGAGTTTATTTTTATCGTGACTGGAGTTTGAATGACGTTGCAATGCTCTTGGAAAAGTGCTATCCAGACTAGCAGTAAGGGTATTTTTGTCGTGGTGTTGATGTTTGAATAGTAACTGAATGAAGAGTAGTGTCTGGCAGCAGAGAAGCAAGACACGGGGGTCAGTGGCAGTGAGCCGGTGCTACCGGCTGTGTGTGTGTCTGTGTGTGTCTGGAAGCCGCTGTCCTCTTCGGTTAAGAACAAGAGAGGAGATAGGGGAGAGAGAGGAGCAGTCATTCTGGTTCACAGCACGGCTGAAGAGATCAGACCTGACTTCTCCTCACCAGCTCCACGGCTGCTTGTGTGAAACGGCCGCTTCTTAGACCAGCTGGCCCAGGCCTTTTTTGTTTTTTAGTATTAGTATTAGTATTTGAGAGCAAGGAGGAACTTCAGTAGGCCAGGGCAACTGGCAGTTAGGCTACCGTTTGGTGTGAACCTGTTGTGGAAATTCCCTCAAGTGAACAGCCTGAAGGGTGGTGATTAACTGTTTTACTCAGCATTCTGGTATGCTGTACTGTGATTGGTCTGTTGAGGCATAATCCAGTTCAACTGTGAACTGGATTCACAACTGTGAACTGGATCACAGTTGTGGCTGCCATTTTAATAGTATTACCCAAATGTCTACTTGTCATGCTACATACATTTCTTTCAAGTCTATCCTAGTTTCCCTTAGTGGAAAGTGTTTTAATCTTTATCAAATTCACTTTTCTTTTAAAATAGATATTTCTGCTCATTAGCATAAGATTGTCCAAGCCCACCTCAATGCACCTCAGAGTTACCTAGACTTCCTCAGACTCCCTCTAATGTTCCAATTTGTCTTTGTTTTGTATTTGCTTTTGTTTTGCAGGCCTGACCATCTCAGCTGCCATGTCAAGCATGTCCATTCCTCAGAGCGGCCATTCAAATGCCAAGTCACGGTAAGAGACTGCAGCCCAGCCATTGCTTTGTTTTTAGTGAGCCGCTTTGGTTTAGGATGCCCACCATGGGGTTTATTTGGAAGCAAGAGTGTATAGTAATTCAGATTCAAGGAGGTGAACATTTGTGGAGATTACCTAGTTGCTTGCAATCATTCTTGAGAGCTGAAGGTGAACGCATTGAAATATTTACACAAAAACATTGAAAGGAAAAGGAAATGTTGCCATGAATGGTCAGCTGTGCCAAGTATTAATTCACCTTTGGTCGCTGCGCTAAGTCAACATGCCAACATTACTGATGCCTGGTGGCCCCTCTGCCTGCAGGGTCACATTCATCATCTATTTTGTTGTGTGGAGAGGCTCAATGTAACGGCAGTACATGCTAAAGACCCCATTAGCGTGTGTGTGTGTGTGTGTGCGTGTGTGGAAAGATAATGAAGACTGCTCCAAATGCTTGTAGTTAGGTCCACAAGGCGACGTTATTCCCTTAACGGTGTGAGTGAGACTGCCATCACAGTGACTATAGTTAATGAGGAAACCTGCTATCGTGACCTTATTGTCCCTCTCTGGCTGCCATAGCAGTTAGCTTTGCCATTCTCAGTTCTACTAGGAGAGAAAGGATGCTGTGTCTGCCACAGTTATCTCTTTACGGAGGGCAGGAATGACTGCCGAGGGCTCTGGAGGTAACGAGAGAAGACGGGGTCACGACCCCAGCATCCCTCACCTCTCTGCTTCACGATGCACAATTAATGCTCTTATGGGAAGACCGACAGCTCGTCCTCACACTAACGATCGCCGTGGTGCTGGTACACTCTGTGTGCTCTCTGCAATTATACCACTTGTGTACAACATGTGTAGCTCAGTATGCATGTGTGCCTGTCTGTATGTTGGAGTGTGCATATCTTTGTGCGTGTGTGAAACTGGAGAGAGAGGTTGACCTTTTCCTGACCCCCCTCACATCGCCCCCCCCCCCCCCACCACACCCTGATTCTCTGGCTCACTCTGACCGGCTGTGTGTTTGGCATCTCCGCTAGGCCTGCACCTCTGCCTTCGCCACCAAAGACCGCCTGCGCTCCCACATGATCCGACACGAGGGCAAGGTCACCTGCAACATCTGCGGCAAGATGCTGAGCGCCGCCTACATCACCAGCCACCTCAAGACGCACGGCCAGCAGACCAACTTCAACAACAACTGCAACAAAAGTAAGTCACCCGGCGAAGCCAAGCAGCCGCGCTTGTGGAAACATTTATGTTTGACTTGTTTACATTGTTTTTATGACCCACTGCCCCATGATGTGGGTTAAGCTTTGACTTTGAACTTTTTTACTTTGCCTATAATACCATTGTTTTGGTTTAACTTGCAATCTTTTGTCTTTTGATTGACTCATTTTGCATAGTAGAAGTCTTTTTGTGTAAACTCCATTTGTTGTTTTCTCTGTGCCTTCTCCTCAACCTCAAATGGCATTCTTTTGGTTTGACTTGCAAATGCATCTTTTTTTGTGCTATTTTGCTTGTTTTTACATGGTACCTTTTACTCAGTCTTTTTTGTTTTGACTCGTTTGTTATGTTTTATTTTTCTCTGTGTGCCTTCTCGTCAGCCGCAAATGAAATGGCATTCTTTTCGGTTCTACTTGTTTAAGTTCTATTTAACTGACCTATAAAAGGGGGTTCTGGGGTTACTGAAGAGGGGGAATGAACTTCACTCTGCTCTGCGTCTTTAAAATGACTAATGGGGCAAGTGGAATTTACCGTGCAAGCGGATGAATCATGCTTGGTAAAACGTGCTCAGTGAGACTTTCTCCGCAATGATACAAGCTGACTGGGTCATTAGTCACAGTCTAGGAATCTTTCCTCTGTCTTTTTACCGACAAGTCCTCTTGGGCTGTGCGGGGAGAAAAGAGTACCCAACAAACACTCTGAAAATCTAGACAATTGACAAGCCTGGGAACCGTCCTGATTGTAGTCAACTTCCATCCTTTGTGAAGGCAGTCTCAAAAGTCTGTGGGGCTCTGACAGGTAATATATTAAGAGTTAAGCATGATTAATGTGATGCGTCATGTGACACTCCAGAAATCTATTCCTCTCCCCTTGTGTTGATTCAATTCCATTTCCCATGTGGAGGTTGAACTCTAGAGTACATCATTACCTGTTGACTTTTAAAAGCGCAAACAATACTGTCGATACTGGATACGATCTGCTACATTCCCCAGCATTGTCCCCTGACTATCAGTGCTGTTAAACCTGATCACTGTCGTAATGTGGAGTGTATGGGTTCTGATGGGTGCAGAATGGCCTCTATTTCTATGTATTGTGAAGTGCCTTTTAAGCTCAGTTGTCTATAGTCAAGAAAACTAAAGCATCTGCGCTGTGGAAATGGGTCTAGTTAGTAATCGGCCACAGTAAAGATGAGTTCGTTTGTCTCACTGAATCGCATATATTTAACTTCAGAGGATAGTTTGTATTTCAGACTCTCAGATTAACAGCATGGTAGCTGTAACAAAATGCTGAGAAGTGTACCTAATGGTTACAGGCAATTGGAAGTAATTGTTGATCTAACAGAACAGGCTCCTGTTTCAATCACATAAGAAAATATCAGATTAGCATTCAGTGCAGATTATCATAATTAAACGCCTTTTTGGGAGTCATGAAACAACCTCAGAGTTTGGCTGATGTGATTGTGCTGAATCATGTCGGCCTAAACCCAGTTATTCAACACAACTTAGAGCAGCACATGTTGTTTACGCTTCCCTTTTGGAAGAGTCCATGTAGCCTGTTAACCTCTACTTAATCCTGATTAATTGAAGCTATCTAAAGGACAGAGGACTATAGATACTGCACCCCCAGGAGCAGGAGGGGTGATAACTGATGATTTGGCCTCTTTACTTAAGCTGTGTCATTTCAGCTAGGTCGGTTTATAAGAACCCTGCCTCAGCATTAAGTCCTAAATACTCCCTTGCACTACCAATTATTATGGTTTTAGTTTCTCAAAAGCAAGTTGCATTGTGGAGCATAAACAAATTTAGGATAGAAAGGTATCAGATTCATCCTAAGTAACTGCATTGCGCAACAAAAATAACAAGTAACAGATGCCTACCAGCTAACCCCAGCTGGTGGCGTGCCTGAGGTTGGGATGTGAGGGCGTGTTCGGTCCCTTGGGTGGTGGCCGTTAGGCCCTCATAACACTCTGTGTCTGTATTCCTGACTAGGTTCCTGGCAGTGGAACTCTTCTCAAGCACGAAAAGGTAAAACAGTAGCCCAGTCAGTGTGGGGGAGGAGAAGGAGGATGAAGATGAAAAAACATGATATGGGGGGGGGGGGACAATAAAATGTGTACATAAAAAGGCACAGAGTACACAATCATAAGAAAAACCACACCACACCCACAGACACTCCCCCAAACACTCTATACTCATTCTATACTCATTGCATATAGCTACTAAAACCATACAGCCACAATATTTACTGCACCAAGTGTGAGGTCTCCATGGCAACGGTTTCTGCTGTGGTCAGCCAGTGCTCTCCCTGTGGTTTAGCTTCGGACTACCTCTACATGCACACCTGTTTGAATAGGCAAAATCCTCAGTTACACTGTAGAAGGTCTAGATCATGTAGATGTAGCAATGGATGGGGTTGGGGGATGCATTCACATAAACCCTAAACCTTTCTGCCTTTTTTTTTCTTTCTTTCTTTCTTTCTTCCCGACTGTCTATCTGTCTTTTTTTCTTCTCTCTCTCTTTCTCATGCTCTCACTCTTCCAGATAGTAACGATGTCTGCAACTCGTCCTCGGTCACACACGTGACCTCCTCGACCCCCAGCATGAGCCGCGGGGGCGTCACCAACAGCAGCTCTAGCTCCTCCTCCAACCCTGTCACCATCGCCACGGCGATGAGCCTGGGCACCAACACGGTGAACATCACCTCGCCCGTGGGCCTGCAGCACCCGGTGACCATCACCGGCCCTGTAAACATCGCCTCGGTCAACATCCCCACCACAGCACCCATGAACATCGCCCACCCGGTGGCCATCACCACGCCCATGCACATGAACATCGCCGGGCCGCTCAACATTGCCATGCGACCCATGGAGGGGATGTCTTTCCTCTCGCAGGTCCTCCCTTCCTCCCCACCCTGGTAGAGACAACGACGGTCGCCCCCTCAACCTGTCCCCACACACACTCATCCACTCGATTACCCTAGTCATCGCTCCTCACCATTTACCCATCTTCCTCTTCCTCCTCCTCCTCCTCTCAGTCCTATACTCTTCCTCAGTTCTATTCCTACCCCCACCCCCATCATCTCCTCCACCACTGAGAGAAGTTGTTTACTATAAAGGAGCAGCCTGAGTGAATGAACCTTGACCTAGCTGCTGCATCCTTTAGCAACCTTGCATCAAACAATAAACACTTGTTGTTTTTATTTTTTTTCCCTGGTTGTTGGAACTGAATCATAGTTAGCTAGACTTTTTTTCCTCCTTCCTTTGTGAAGGAGTGGTGGCCTGGTGTTGAGTGCACAGCATTAATGTGAACGTTGGACAAGGATTGGAAGGGCTGGAACAGTCCTCACAGATCACGGTGACCTTGTTTGCCATTTGGAGAGTTCTCACAAGGACAAATGCAATAAGTGTTGAGATTTCTCCATTGAATTTTTTTTTTTTTTTTTTTTTTAATTTTATATTTTTGTTTTTTCCACTTTATCTAGGCTGTCTTAAACGGCACCAGCCTGCGAATCAGTATTTAACGTTTTAAGGCAATGAGTACAAAAGGGACAAAAGCTTCCACTGTGAGGGAAGGGCGGTTATTTTTTTTATTGTGTTTCTGCACGGTTTATCCTCCAGGGCAGAGGGTATGCCCTTCTTCAATCTGAGGTACAGCAGTTACCTTAATGGAAACTGACTCGGAATCAAATCTGGTGTTGATCGGACAGGGGCCAGATCTTATCCTGAGTTTGCTACTGTCTGTGTGTCCTGTCTAATGTTCTGTTGGTTACGCAGGCCAATGCGTTCTTATCCCAACACAGATGTTTACTGTGTTTATTTTTAGTTTATTTTTTTGCTCAGTGTTTTCATGGGCACTAGAAATGGATGCTTTCTTCTAGTTTCTGTTAACACAGTGCTGGAGTGTTTTGTTTGTTTGTTTTCTTATATATATACCCTTAAATCATAGACTATTCAGTTCTACAGCATGGGAGGAAGGATGAGTTTTGCACTGAAAGCATATCCCATGTTTAAAAAAAAAAAAAAAAAAGCAAAATGAAGAAAACACAGCAGCAACAGCAGTATTATCAAAGATCAAATTTTGGAGTGGTAGGTGTCCAGCCTAGATCTTACAGCGCCACCTAGTGGTTGGCAAGTGACAACCTTAGTTCACTGAGTTCATTTTGAACTATTATCATGTTGGTCACTAGATCTTAGAAGTATTTTGTACTCTTGTTTCTAAATATTTTCTTTTTTAATATTTTATTTTTCAAGGACCCTGTTAAGTGTGGGACATTCTGCTCAGGTATTTTGGGAGTATGACAGTAACTTGGTGGTTGTTGTTGTTGTTGTTATTATTATTATTATTATTATTATTATTATTATTATTAGGCCATGTGTAACATGTCAGTTGGTTCCTGGAATTATTTTCTTTCATTGTTACTTTGTAGTTATCAAACACCCATTTTTGATGAGGCTAACATGCAGAAGTCCTTCACCAACCAGGGATCCCAGACTGCTCATTACTTCTATTGCCGTCCATATCAATGGATTGATGAGTCCTAGGCCTCAGTTGCTGTCATTAGTTTGACTGAAGATTTTTTTTTCTATTCTTCCTACAACTTCATGTCAGAACCAAATACCAGTGTGTGGGTTGTAGCTCTCTCTAGAGAGGTGTGTGTGTGTGTGTGTGTGTGTCTGCCCCATCTCTGTAATGGTAAGGAATAAGAGGTCACATTCAACACTGCCGAGAGTGTGGGAGCACTCGCCTGGCCTGCCTACGTGTCGACTCAGGACGTTGCGAACTACACGTCGCTCAGAACACTCTCACCGCAACAACAAGGGACAGGTCTGTCGACAGGACGGGCCAGTCTCCTTATTGTCACTACGTGGGTGTCGAGCCCTGCAAATGTGATGCTAGGTACACTGTGTAATCCACTAGTGGTGCACAGGCATGTTTATGGATTATGTTTGTTTTTTTTTTGTTTGTTTTTGTTTTTCTTATTAGTTTTATTAATTTGTATTATTATTTAATCGATTCTCTTACAGTCCCTCCTAGGTGGCTGCCACCTCTGGGGCGGTTTGGTTCCAGATTTGGTGTACGTCTGGGCTCTGCTCCCTGAGCAGAAAAGCATGAGGACTTTTATGAGGGAAGATGATGGCTCATTTGGTGGAGTTGAGAAGAATGCTTATGATTTAAGAAAAAAAAAAAACACTAGTTCAGTCAAGTGTGCAATGACATGCCAATTAATTGTCCTGCTACCGTTGACGTAATTCGCCACTTTTTGTCTGAGCATTTTTTTGACTGGTGGAATGCAAGTAGCTCTGTTTTGCTCAGATTTGTTAAATACACATTTATTGCTCCTTTTTTAAAATGTGAGGCGTTTTTTTTTGGTCTTGAACGAACAAAAGAGAAAATTGCATGTGGTTATTTTTTATTTTTATTTTGCGGTTGTCTTTCTTTTTGAAGAGAGAATGTCCTGATTTTTAGTCCTTTTAAAATGGATGCATTAGAAAGGCCTCCTCGTTTTTTGCCAAATTGTTGACAGCTCTGAAATGCATTGAACTAAAACATTACAATTGAGTGTGCTCTCATTTTTAAACTGAGATGATGAATTGGATGCTCCTGGACCCCTGTGAAGGCAGTTGAATGTATATCTTTGTACAAACAATTTAGTTCTGAGGATGTGGTAGTTACAATAGCAAAAGTGAGCGAAGAAAAAGCAAGATAACCTTTTATAAAACTTTTTGTATTAGAACATTAACAATGGTAATTTTGTATATATGAAAGCTAGGCTTTCTGGGTAGCAGAAAGGTAAAACATTCCTACATTTTTTTAAATGTATGTTTGTCAGAAATAATTATGTAAACATGCGCAATGTTTTATGTGCCTTTTATTTGGGTTGTCTAAATAAAAGAAAACTATAAAACATGATAGAAGATATCTTTTTTTTATGGTGGTAAATTAGGTCATTGTTAGTCATTCTTTAACGCACACACTCGCTCTCTGTCTCTCTCTTGCCCACCGGAACTGTTGAGTCACTGTCGAGAGGCAGTGTAAACGCCTACCTTCCAGACAAGCTCTGCGCCGTCCGCCTCCAGTCAAAAAGAATGGGTACACTTACTATAGATGGAGTTTCCTGACGTACTGCACTAGACCATACACACGCACCTGAAACTGGAGAAAATCGTCATTGTTGTACTCACATTACATAAATCCTAGTGTCAACAACTGTCACCGTCAAGGGACAAACGGTCTAGGTCTTTGTCCCTTGTCCCATTCCCATCCTCGGAGAGCGGAGAAAAAAGTGTGTAACATCATTTTTGTAAAAGAATGATGCATCATGAAGGTTTGACTGATTTGATTTTTTTTTTCTTTTTACTGGCATGAAAATATACATGAATCGTTCATTTGTAATTAGGCCATTGATTTGATGTAGGCTACATGCAATTCAAAATGAAGGACACGTGTGCATCACTGAAGTAATTCGGTCCATTTCAAGCGGGCGTTTTCAGCTATATTAATCTAACCCTCGCTGAACGTAAACTTTTAGAATTCAGTCTCATTGGGATGATTTGCACCATAAATGCTTAACAGATAAACTACAGCAGAGACACTTGACTACAGGCAAAGCATCAGAGCAGTACCATCCTGTCTCCGCTAGGATGCTCTCAGATTCTGGTGAATGAACCGAAGGCACAGTAGCGCTGGTAGTTGCTGTGGCTACGGAAATGTGTCATCCGCGGGTAGCCGCAAGCGCCAGCCGAGTCGAGGCAGACGCGCTCTGAGAACTTGAGGTTTGCGGTGTAGTCTGCTGCGATACAACCCAGTCCTCCAGGCGCTACGTCAGCTCCAACTGTACAAAATACAGTGATGCTTAAATGGAGCAGCGAGGTATCACCGTTCCTTTAGCGTATTGATACAGGTTTTAACATGGTAAGGGCAATGTTGTGATGCATGTAACAGCGAGCATTAATGCAGGAGAATTATTATGCTTACGTCGCGAGACTACTCTGCATTTATCAGAAATGTCATTTTGCTTGTGTGTGTAGCTTAGGTGGAAAAGCTAATCAAGCTATCTTGATGTAACAGGGTGAGATGGGAAGCGGAGAGTGACTGAAACCATCCGCAGGATTTTCAAGACGGACTAAGGCCTATAGCCTAATCACCAGACGGATAATCAACGATGTGACCGATATCCTCACCACAAACTACGCGATTTCCTGCACCAGGTAGAATTACGTTTGGGTCTGATGGCTATTTTGTTAACTCGCCTCAAATGAAGATGCATGAGACGACACCTCAGGACATTTGGGTTATTCTACAAATGCGCATAAGCAGCAATGTAATTGAACCTATGGACTATGTCCTGTGAGTGTTTTTTTCTTTTTGCAAAGTTTAATCATTTAGCGCTACGTTGGCTGACTTAACGGTGCACAGGCCTTAATTTATTGATCAACTCAAAATGAAACAACAAAGTTTCTATAGTTCCAAATATATTTGCAAAATCCCTTTCCCTTTAAAACTGTTTGCCTAATATTTCAAGTGAACCCTTAGGACTCATAGAGTGTATGTTTATAATCTGATTTAATATTGCCTATACATTTACAAGGCTAGCTGCTTGTTTTGGCACATACATTGATTGGAGCATTGCCAAGTTGTGCTCTGTTCTGTTAAGTGAAACGGTCAACTTAGTAGACTAACATGAGGCCATTGATGGGTCTATGAGCATGTCAGATTTGATCTTTCTGCTGGAGTTTCATGGAGAGAGTGCAGAAGCGGAGTCGGTTGTTCTCTAAGGAAATCGTTCAGCCATTAATGAAATGCTGACCCTGGCTGCAACCTGACCTACCTGGTAGACTAGCCTCCCAGGGCTGAAAGCCACACGGACACAAAACACTTTCGTGGGACACAATAGCCAATAATATATGACACCACTGAAAAAGCAAAAGCACAACTTTCACCTTGACTGTAAGTAGAACTATGGAATATTGACTTGGAACACTCCACATATAGATTTTTGTCTGAAAAATTAATTCTTAAGACATCTCTATGACAGAGACTGTAAAGGATGCTATGGATCAACTCTGTCATTATTAACATTGTTAATTACATAATTAGATTATCTGTCTATCTATATATCTAACTATGTGGTGGGTATGGAAATAGTAATCATAAAATCCTATTCCCACAGTCCCCACTCTATCTCCATTCTACTCCCATTGACTCCCCTTTACTGTGCCCTGCAGTGCTTACTGAAACTGTTTTTGGTTCATTTGCTTCTGTGTGGTTTTCACAAAAAGTTCCTTCAAAGCAAATATTATCTAAATGATGAATGTAAAATTCCCATCTATAGCATAGTGAGGAGTTTTAAACTGTAGCTGCATTTAAAAGCATGTCTATCATATTGCCTCTTCTTGGATAGATTTAGCTACACACTCTGTATCATTTTGCAAACGTGGCAGCTGTCACTGAATGTAGTGCTTGCCTTAAGATAGAAATAGCCAGATCCCTTCTTGTTCAGCGCTCTGGTATGGAATGGAAGACAAATGTTGCTTACTTGCTGTGCCATGGAGGATAAATGTTGCAGTCTCTAATAGTGTAAAATAATAATTCCATTAAATTTCCATTAAAATAGTTTTCACTTCGCTTAACTTTGTGCAAAGAATCTGGATATTCTTGATAGGCATGCGTTTACTTTGCGGTGGGTGCCCGCACCTTGTTTGAACTTCAGTTTTCCGTATTGACCTTTCTGTTCACTAATTGGTTGCTAGACAATCCACATGGGGAAACGGAAGCCTTAGATTAGATTAGATTAGATTAGATTAGATTCAACTTTATTGTCATTACACATGTATAAATACAGGTAACGAAATGCAGTTTGGCATCTAATCAAAGAGCAAAGAAGTGCAAAGAGCAGCAAAAAAGTGCAAAGAGCAGCAAGTGCAGTATATACAGTATGCAGTATGTACAGTTAAAGAGCAAATTATATACAGATAAGAGTAGTAATAATAAATAGGCAGAAGAGCAATATACATGTAAGGTGAAGAGATAGTAAGGGTAATATACAGATGTGCTATAAGAGTACTTAGCACTGAAGCAAAATACAATGTTGAGCGGAGGTACTACAGCACTGCTAGCCTGACTATTTTAGACTAGGACTAAGATTATGTCTAATCTACGTATGAGAAACTGGCCCATAGAGGTTCAGTTTTGTCCACTGAGTGAGTCGCGTGTGGATTCTCATATTTCCTAATGTAGTGTTTATGCATGAGTGGTGGTGATGCACAGACTGGGTCCATCTTGTGTGTTGGTTCACACTTGCTGAGGTTGTCAAACACTGGCTGTGTCATCAGATTTCACTGCTCCCTCTGGCCATACTGACTGACTGACAGGCTCTTTTCCTGCCAGATTCGACAGGCTTGGCTCTGCACATGATCAAACATACACACAAACACACACTCTCTCTCTTTCACACACAAAAACACACTTGTGTGTCTCTCTCTTTCACACACACACACACCTCCCTTTCAGTCTTTTTCTTTGTCACCTTCCTGACTTTATGCTATTTTGTTTCTCACTTTTTCTCACCCTCTTGTTTTCAAAGACAGACAGATACACACAGTCTCTCTCATTCAATCTTTTTCTTTGCCACTTTCCAGACTTCACACTATTCTGAAATGTTCTGTTAGATTTCTTAGTTATGCTTTAACACAAGAGCCCACTCTTTTTTTATTGGGGATAATGTATTATTGAGCTGTAATGTATTTCATTTCATTTTTTGTTTTCCTCATGTGTTGTCAAAGAATCAATTGTTTCACTTATCTGTTGAGTTGAGTTTGGGGGCCATCAGTAGCATATACTATCTGAAACAGAATCTAGTCGTCTTGTTGCCCTGGCTGAATTACTGTAAGTTATGAGGAAATGTACTGTTACGTTTGCGTGTAATAAATCTGTCATGACATATTGGCATGACACTCTTTCAAAGCAACAAGATGACTTGACTGTGTCAGCTTGAGTCTGCTAATGTTTTTTTTAACAATTGTGCGGCACCTCACACTTCCTCTCTTTTCTCTAGCCAGACCTCACAGTGGATCCTCTCTGAGCATAGCTGCCTCAGGTCTGACCCTGACCTGGCCCGGCCCACAATTCAGTTATATTTTGTGATAGGATAGAAGGATAACTTAATTGATTATTATTTAATATGGACGGATACACGGGTATTACATTTAGACGGCAAGGTGGAAGAACTAATGTCTATTTAGCTGTCATTATTCAGTGCTATTTAGCACTTAGATGGTATGCAGTTAATCACCAGTGTTAGACAGTGCAATATCTAAAAGATTTCTGGGTGTACATTGGTGTATGTTGGAAACTTCATTGTCTGTATGTGACAATGAATATATATAATCTGAGATTATAAATCTGTCAGTGCGATTACATGCAAACACGCATCTTTCTGTGTTAATTTAAAGAAATTGGATGTAAACTGAGATATTCAAAATTCTGATAATAATCTGATTAATGCATGTACTGAGCGTAGTGCTTGAAGACGTTATTTTAAGATAAAAGCAGTGCACTTTGTTGCTTCACAGTAAGATACTAGGTGATATCTCAGGAAACATTGACCTCCAGAGGCCTCTAATGGGCAGTGAGGGTCTTTTCCCTCAGAGGCATTGACCATCCGTGTCGTGACGTGCCCCGCCCTGTGTGTTGTCCACAAGGTCACAGCAGGAACCCCCGCAGGCCCCCCAGTGGGAGTAAACAGCTCCAGTCGTGATCCCATCCCACCGACCATGGGCCCAGTGAGCGTGGCTGGTAGATTCCAGGGCTAAAGATAGCCTACCCCCATTGTGCTGTACAGGGAGGTATCCAGTAATATGGAGAGGTGAAAATGACGACATAGAAGCCCCTCCGCAGGGAGAGAGACGTAGGACTGGCTTACAGGGGATTGATTAACTGTAATGGCATGACCTGGCAGTGTGTGTGTGTGTGTGTGTGTGTGTGTGTGTGTGTGTGTGTGTGTGTGTGTGTGTGTGTGTGAGAGAGAGAGAGAGAGAGAGTGTGTGTGTGTATATGTTCAAAAGAGAATGTGTGTGTGTATGAAACAGAGTCAGAGGTGTGTGTGTTTAGACTGAGCAATAAGCTAAAACTAGCTGGATTTGTGTGCTGATGCTGTACAAGAGAACAACAGTGTAGTTGATGTGATTTATCTTTATCTGCACTTTATCAAGTTATCAGTATTCTAAATTCTTCTCTGGCATGCCTCCGTAGACATTAATCTTTGAGGAAATGTAAACTTTGACATTGTTGTAGGTTTATGTGAGTCCTACTTTTCTTTACCTAACTTAATGTACAGCATTAAAATGAGAGAAACTGGACTCACTTTTTTGTATTAATAACATCCTTGGTTTGTGTTGCTGACAGAAAGTTATGGATGCTAGTTACACACACAACCCCACAAGGTACAATGTGATTGCTTACAGCTTCAGTGACTTCCTTGTGTTGATTCAATTAGTTTGATTTGATAATGTTGAAGACCACAATGACACGATAATGGAAGACCATCACCATAATCTGATACAGATAGATTGGTCGCTTGTCGATTTTTTTATGTTTGTGATAGATCATTAGATCTTGAATGCAGATCTGCAAATAAAATATGATTAGAAAGTATGTAATGTATTGTAAGTATGTAATGTAATGTTTTCTTCTCTGAACATCCAACAAGAGAATGCTCGAGAGGTAACAGACTTCTGTATAAATCTCAAGAGATTGTGTCTTAGAACCAGTTTAAGAACTGACTGCTGATGTTGGACCTTTAACAGGGCAGTAAATGAATTCTCAGTGTAGTGTGTGTGTGTGTGTGTGTGTGTGTGTGTGTATGTGTGTGTGCATATCATGAGTTGCTTCCTTAACCTAAAACAATAACACGGCCAGATCTTATCACACCGAGAGATGATGAGGTACTGCAGCACCCAAGAACTGCATGAATGGCTCATAAAAAGCCCATTTTGTGCTGCGGTGCTGCGTTGTCGTAATGTGAGGACAGTGAGTGTGCTTGCCAGAAGATGGAGAGGACTCAGAGGGCCTGTAAATGCCTCTCTGAGTGTAAACACACCAAGATGTTCAGGGACTGAGCGTGCCACTGAAGCCACAACTCCAACTCAAACACAAGGGGCCTTGCTTATATAGGGGCAACCAGGGCTGTAGTCTACATGGTCCGCAGGTATACGCCATATAATCACTTTAAAACAAGGTTCTTGGGTTTGTGTACATCCAGTAAAACCTAGGCTGCAGTACTGACAACACTGTAAAAGCAGTAGCTGTGGCAGGGCCTCAGGCGGCCCGTCACAGACTGTATAACCCACTACAGCAACCTAGACTACAGCACTGGAGGCAACCATCAGAGAATGATGAAATTATATATATGCAGAAAGCTGAATATATGTGCCCTACAAGCTATAGTGCCTGTTTTAAGTGTTGGGCAAAGTCTAAAGTCTAATGAACCTAATTCAATAATCTGGCAAATCTAATTGCCAATGTAACGGTAGCCAGCTGGTCACTAGCTGTGCAGTTGGTGCTTTGGTAAACCTTCCTCCCAAAGAGCCATGCTAGCAAGTGAAACCCTAGAGTTTTAGCTCTTTTGCTAGTGTGCTCGACTCCCAGTTCTACAAGCAAGATTAGGAATCAGTTGGCAGACATTCAGATTAAAGGGATATTTCAACCCATACCCCTGTTGGTAGCTGCCATTTGGTATTTGGTTTATGTCCAAATTCTCCCCTTCTTTTTCCTACCGACAGCACAGAATGTGAATTCAAACAACTTGGTGATAGGTTGAAATGTGCCATAATATCCTTTAAGATTCTTTAGGTCTCTTTCTCTTTGTTTATCAGACTGATCCTATAGCTCAACTCTCACCTAGTCAGTAAGACATCAGATCAAGACACAAGTCCATTAAGCCCATGTGGCACTGGATGACCAAAACTACGGCTATGGATGTCTGTGGACTCACTGCCATGGCTAGATATGTAAGACTAACCTGGCCTAGTAGGAATGGTCAGTCAGCACAGTAGAGTAGCATGCTTTCTTTTTTAAATCGACCCACCTTTAAAACATTCAAGCTGAATAGCAAAAACAACCATATGCACAGGCTTTTTTTCAAGGAAAAAAAAATGTTTTGCCCAATGATTTGACATACATCACAACACCAGGCTCTTCCCTGGACTCCTAGCTTTGAGTGCATGATACACCACATTGCACACACACACACACCCACGCACACGCTCACACACCCTACAGTCTGCTCCTCGGGCAGTAGGCAGATGGGCCAACTACGAACTGTAAGACAGACCGTTAATCATGCCACCACATGCCCTCCAAACGGGACACATATGCCATGCTTGGCTGGTATAGGGCCATGGCAGCCTTTATTTAGTGTTTGTGTGTGTGTGTGTGTGTGTGTGTGTGTGTGTGTGTGTGTGTGTGTGTGTGCGTGGAGGCACTGGAGTGGGTGAAGGAAGATTTCGTCATTCAGCCTGCTGGGTTCAGTCTGTTCCTTTGCTGAAGTTAATATTGTGTGTGTATGTATGCGTGTGTGTGAATGGAGGGGGTTCTGTCTGAGCAATAAGCAAAAATTGTATTGTGTTGGAGGTACTGTTATTTTTGGAGGAATGCATTTTTATGCCTTTTTTTTTGGTCAGTGTGTGTGTGCATTTGTGTGTCGAGTGTGTGTGTAGTGTGTTTGTGTACCTTGATCTGTTCTGTGTGCCCCCTCCCCTCCCTCCACACCTTGGCCAGTACAAATTGGAAAGGATGTGGTGATCACATGTTGTTGTTGTTGGCAGAGGACCAGGATGCCCACAAGAGATACAGGTTTCCCATCAACCCTAGCTTCAAGTCAAAATTCTAAATGAGATATCTGGCAAGATGTGTCCTGATCCTATGATTCTGTCTCAGATCAAAAAAACTGTGCACACACAGTTGCTCATTTGTTCACCAGTATATACAGCAAAGACATGGCTTCCTTATGAAAATATATTTCAGCAAAAATATATTTCCATACTATATGTATATAGGTCTAGTCTATACATAATACATTAAATTAAAATAAAGAAATATAAAGAAAAGAACCATATATGTAAACACATGTACACACTCACATAATATATTACACACATATATTACAATGTGACAGATTGTTTTTCGGAAAATATATGATTTTAGTTCTGTAAATGGTATCAGTAGTGCAGTAGTTTGCTGTATATATGAAGTAGCCATGTTTTATTCAGGCCTACTCTGTGATCTGTTGTGGTATAGTTTATCACAAAATTTTCTATTATGGTTTAGAGAGTAATAATAATAATAATAATAATTAATTTTATTATCATGCATTTCATGCAGTGACTGCAGCTCAAAGTGTTTTACAAGGAGCCAGAGAAACAGTGTCATTAGAAGAGTCTGAAAAGAGAGAAAAAAATAGTTGAGTCAGGCCTCTAAGATGTTGGTTCAGTTACACCACCTGCTGCATGTGTGTGTCTCACACACTAGTCATCTAAATATTTCATCTGGTGTCTTCTCATATACTTAATCTCAAACAAGCCTTAATCTGACACAATGGACAATTCTAAATCCCAATTTACATACAGAAGTAGATGGACATGCGTAGGCCGGCCATTGAGATGCTGATGAATTTGGTGTGTGTGTGTGTATGTGTGTGTGTGTGTGTGTGTGTGTGTGTGTAACCTGCTTAAGGAGAGTGTGTAATGCCATTGCGGATCATGTGGTCTTTGGTGTTGACTGACGCCACCACTATGCCTGCGGGTATGTGTGCGTTGCCATGGGAACTTGGACGCCCTAGGAAGCAAAGCCGGGGGAGATCAAGATTTTAACTCAAACAGACAACCGCTACACCCCCACTGAGCGTCACACACACTCTGTCTCTCACATACATACACACACACACATGCAAACTTACACATTTACACACACACACACACACACACACACTGCACGTAATACACACACAGCCACTCACTCTTGAACACACATATGCACACATACACTCAAACTGAAACTGTGAAAATTGATTCTAATTTGCCCCATGTGAATAAACTTTGATTGGATGCTGTGCAACCCAGATTTGGTTCTGAATCGTGTCTGCCTGTCTTTTGAAAGACTGAACTGGCTGTAAGAAGTTTTTTTTTGTATATGTGAAGGAATAATAGCCCTCCTGAGAGACTGCTTTCATTGTTATCTTACCCATTTGTCCTACATGTTGTGCTGTTGTCCTGTCTGCAGGTCCTGAGAGATGCATTGGAGGCAGAGGGTTTGACTTGCTAACCTTCTCCTCAGCCCTTGCCAAAAGAGGACAACTGGTGGGTTCTGGCTCCCTCTCACTCTCTCTCTGTTCCTCGTGCCCACCTGCCCTTGCTACAGATGCCATGCAGGGATAACGGGCACTCAGAAAGGCACTAAGGTCAGCGGGAGGAGTGAGGGGCGGTGAGTAAGTAGGCACACTTACTCAGTGGCAGCAGCAGCGGGCATCAGGGCAGGATACAGGACCTACCTATCTCTGGGCACCTCTGCCCTACCAGAGGACTTGGGGTACAGGCACAGAGAAGCAGGCCGAGGCGCTTGTGGACGATGACCAGTCTTTTCCACCGCACCATCTCCAGGTCCCATGGCACAAGCTCTCACCGCACAGCCAACAGCAGCAGCAGCAGCAGCAACAATGGCAGCGATGGCAGTGGAACTGGAGGGGGCACCGGTGAAAGTGGGGGCACTCAGCTCAACAACAACAGCGCCCCTGGCAGGCCACAGAGAGTGGTGCATCGATTGGAGTTCAACCAGGCCATGGGCGACTTTCGAACCATGTTCCCTGGGGTGGAGCGTCAGGTGATTGAATGTGTGCTCTGGGCCAATAATGGCGTGGTGGAGGCCACCATCGAGCAGCTTCTGCAGATGAGCATAGATGGCCAGGGCACGGACGACAGCTCCGACTCCGAGGACAGCATACCACCAGAGGTAAGCCACAGCTGGGCCAAAAGTGAACCGCAACTCCGAGATATTTTTTAAATAGGGATACGTATATTGTCTCTTAAAGTTGTTTCCTTTGTACTTATTACTACGTTTGTACATTTTAAATCTACTATTGCATGTCTTTCTTAATGTTTTGTAAGTTCATCATTTTACCCCAAACTGTAAAACAGTACTAGAATAGTCTGATAAGGGATAGCTTTGAGATCAAATTAAAGTAAGAAAGTAAAAAATAAATAAATAAATAAAATAGTGAAAATTAAACTACTACTATGAACTTTAAACTAAGACCTATGGTATGGTCTGTATTTTATCTGTATTCTAATATTTTTAAAAATGGTTTGGGGAGAAAAAAGTTCAAGTCTGAACTAAACTAGTATCATAGCTGAGCCACAACTGAGCCAGGAACTGGTTAGGTCATATTTTCCAGAAAGCACCACAATTTCTTTTTTACCTCTTTGAAAGTATTATATTGAATCCTCCTTTGAAACTACTTGAAACCACCATTTGTATCAATGTAATTGTCTTTTTATGACTCTTTAATACTCACTTTTGCTCTTTAAAATTAATATTTTATGTTTCACAGAAATTGGTCCATAAACGTCCCTCAATATCTGTGCAATTAGTTTTTTATTATTCTGCAGTTCTCATTTTGGTTTACAGCATATGAATATTTGATGTGTCTCCGGAATTGATCTATGTGGGTTTCCCAGACTGCAGTTAGAAAACCAGATCTGAGGGAGAGGTGGCTTGGATAAGAGAAGGGCGGTGCACACCAGATTATTGCCTCACTTGTCATGCTGCAGTCGTCACTGAATGATAGAATAATGTTGAAGTCTTCTCTCAATGTGTTCTAAGCACAGGAAATGTAGCCTTATGCTGGTTTAGTATAGAGACATGTGATCTGGGGTGAGCACATGCACACACACACACACACACACACACACACACACACACACACACACACACACACACACACACATGCACTTGCAATGTTGACTCCACCCAGGTTTAAACTAAAAAAAAACTCCATCCATCTCCAGCTCCTTCAATACACTCAGACTGTATACGTGCTTTCAGTGTTTGCTATCTGATGTATATTATGGTATGGGTTATTTAGTGCCTTTCGTGTCTTTATAGATTCTGGAGCGCACCCTAGAGCCAGACAGCTCTGATGAAGAGCCCCCACCTGTCTATGCCCCTCCCTCCTATGACATGCACATCTACGACAGGAAGTACCCTGCTGACATCCCCAACACACCCCCGCCCAGGTGAGACACTGGGCTTGTTTGACATGGCTGACTGGCTTATCTGAATGGGGCATAGACTGAAAGTAAGTTACTGTGCCCCATTTGGTTAGGGTTAGCTGCCAATTCGATGTTTAGGCTATGTTGTATAAAATTATCTCATTCTTTTTCCTACTGACAGCACTCTGTGACCTTGAACAGCAGGGCTATGGATTTCTCAAATAAAGCGGATTTCTCCAATAAAGCAAAGCATGCTGGGCTTGATTTTGACTCAGTGAGACTTTTTCACTGAGCAGAAGTGAAAGGAAATTGTCCATGTCACATTATCTTGATTTGGGTGCATAGACTTCTTACTTATTTGGCTTCACAGACCATGACATCTACCTAAGCTCCAGAGTGCTAGAGGGTGCTGTGGATTCTCTAAAACATAAAAAAGGATTTTTGGGGAATGCAATAAAAATTACCATTATGATTTGCCCGCTATTTGCTTTTTTTTACTCCTGATAGATTGTTTGTTATGGTTTATGATCCTGTTTCAAGCTTACATAACAAAGGTAGAGGGAGAATTGCTTTTCCGGCTGCTTTCAATTTCTCTTATGGCTCCATCTAGTGGTGTAAGACTGTTACTGCAATGTAATCAGTTCAAGAATCCAGAATATCAGCAAAAAAAAGAACTGTATAAATTAAGTGATTCAAAGTGATTGTGTCCAGTGGGTGCAGATGAAATACAAGAGGATGTTGTCTTCTTTGGGTGTTTCATGTCATGGTATTGTGAATGACGTTGCCATCCTCTGCACACCTCTGTGCCAGGTTTGAAGCCCATCCCCCACCCACGCCCCAGCCGGGAAGTGGTTACAGGAATTGGAACCCGCCGTTGCTAGGCAACCTCCCAGACGACTTCCTGCGAATCCTGCCCCAGCAGCGCGACAGTCTGCAGGTGAATTTATGGAGCCGGATTTAATGACTCTACTCATCAGCCCAGCCCTGGTCCATCTCACTGTGCTGCACCACTGCAGAGCCATAAACCACACAGATGGACAGAGCTAGCCCACACATACACACACACACACTCTTACACACACACACACACACACACACTCTCTCACACACACATACACTGACAGCGCAAGCAAGCACACACACACACTCACACAAGTACACATACAGTGCAAACACACTCTAACATATACATGAAACATACACATACATACACACACACATGTTCATGCATACATGCAAGAACAGGGTTAACTGTTGTCCTGGTTGTTGAGAATGTCTCAGATGTATTTCATGTATTTCAGCACAGTAATGAAGTAAATTGGGTAGATTTTGGGCTGTGACGATGTTATGTTGTGAAGCTATGGTTGTGCATGTCATGTATGTGAAATCTGCACACATGCATTATGGACATTTAGTGTATGAGTTTGTGTGTGAGATATTGTTCTGATATATGCATATACATTCTTAAGTATAATTCAACTCTCTTTCCCCCTGTTTCTCTCTCTCTGTCTGTCTCTCTCTCTTTCTCTGTCTCTCTCCAGCGCTCCCACAGTAGTCTCTCTCAGCCTTCCTCTTCCTCCTCTTCCTCGCTGTCCTCGTTGTCTCAGCCCCCGCTGCCCACAAGCGTTGCTGCGCAGGCAGACCCGAACGGTGAGCAGGAGAGGATTCTGGGACGGCACCTGGAGGAAGAGGAGGACCGGCGACTGAGGCAGTACCTGGAGGACGAACGGGTCGCCCTCTACCTGCAGAACGAGGAGTTCATGAGAGAGCTTCAGCGCAACCGTGACTTCCTCATCGCCCTAGAGAGAGGTGCCGGGGAGGACGCACACACACTCACTCAAAGACACACCTACGCACACAAATACACACTACATACATACATACACACACATACACATGTTTACAATGACACACACAAATATACACACACACACATTCACAGAGACACACACACACACATTCACAGAGACACACACTCATGCATACACATCCACACCACACTCATGAAGACATCATGAAGATACACACACACTCATTCCTGTGCTCACAGTCGAGCACACACACATGTAGACACCAACACTTATACACAGAGCCACAGCCATATACACCACATGTATTTTAGAAATAGATTCATGTGCACATAGTCACCTCACAGTTTATAGATTATAGTTTAGACATACAGTCAGTAACTGTATCCATCAGAAATAGTAGCTACAGATACAGTTTGCACCCTTGCGTATAGCCAGTGATCATCTGCATAAATTTGGACTCTTTAGACACAATCCCAGAGTGTTTGTTAATCTGATAAAGGAGAGACAGTTTATAAGAAGCTAGTGCTGTTGTAGTGGTATTTTATTTCTTATGTCCATGTTCCTTTCATTCCATTACAACAGTTAGGTCTGTGTGCGGGTGTGCTTGTATGCGTGTGTTCATGTTTGTGTTTGTGTGTACATACATGCACATGTGTGTGTGTGTGTGTGTATGTGTGCATACGTTTCTAGACCACCAGGGGCCAGAGCCAAAGATGCCTAAAGTTATTCACTCATACTCATCATCGCATCTTGCATACACCTGCAGAGAGCGTTCCACTGCAGGTAGCCACTGTCTTCATCGTCACCAGTGCATCTCACATCAAACATGCGTATGTGTACGTATGTGTATGTGTGTTAGTATTTCATGCCCTGTTGTGTGTCCTCTCTGCAGGGGATCACTCCACAGGAGGCTCTGGTGAGGCCTTGCCCTCAGCCTCTGACGATGCTCTGTTCCGTGACAAACTCAAGCACATGGGAAAGTGTAAGTGCTTCCTGCTGCCTCCTCACCACACACTGCAACTTATTACATCAGCTCAGCATTGGGGGCCTGAAAATCATAGGACAGCTCCAATCAATCAGCAGAAGGGATCATTTCAACAGTAGCATATAGGTGTCAGATGATTTCAAACCATTAGAAATACGTATGATTTACTGGCATTTACTGGTTTATTAAAACGTATTAATTTGCATTTATATCAAAAGTTCTTAATTATTCTTACTACCTAATATAAATTGCACAGACTAATAGAGAGGAAAGCAAATGAGGCTTACAGTGAAACATGTTTGCTCAAAATAAAAACTGGTAAACCTTTCCCAATTTGCAGTGGTTCCAATTCATTGGTTCAAACTTGCACAGAGTATTTGTAATAGAGTTTTTTCATAGATTATTTGTCAAGTGTTGAAGTCTGGGGATATCAGGGAATGTCATTGTTTTTAATGGTATGAAATATTTATTGAGGTATTAGAAGGAAAATGGGTGACATAGAAACAGCTATTAAACCAGCTTATTCAAGTGTTTGTAACCTCCATCACCTCCACTCCAAACAGCCACACGTAAGAAACTGCTGGAAATTGCTAGATCCTTCTCTGAGAAAACCCGTAGGAAAAAGAAGAAGAAGGCCCTACTGAAGCATCACTCGTATCCTCAAACTGCTCTGGTTCACCCACACAGTTCATCCAGCAGCATGGTTTATAGGGCCTCTGCAGAAATGCTGTCAGGGTCTTTGACTTTTAGTTTGTAGTATCTCCTGTGCTTCTGTGTCTGTTCCTCTTGTGCGTCATTTCTTCTGTGTGCCATGTGCTTGTGTTTATCTTGTGTCTACATGCCTTGTATATTGTGTTCACCTGTGCCTTGTTGTTTCCCGTCCAATCATGTGTGTCCACTGGAGACACCAGGGCTTAAGTACAGGGGTAAACTAATCAATGGACACACATGATTGGATGGGAACAGGAAGGCACAGGTGAACACAATACAGACAGCGAGCAGGCAACACACAATAACTAGACACAGGTGAAATCAATGAAAAGGCACAGGAATCAAGAGACCAACCAAAGCAACCAGGAAGTAGCAGAAACAGATCGTTATTGTATGCCATCAAGATGTCATTAGAAACACCTGTGGTTACCTTGCTACTTCCTGGAAAATTGGCTGCTGTGAAATGGGTCTAGTAGGTGAAATGACAAGCAAGACAAAACCAGGAAATACACAAGGGAAGTGGACACAAGGTAAACACAAACACATAGTAAACAGTAGAAATGACACACAAGAGGAACAGATACAGAAGCACTGGAGAAACTACAAAGTAAAAGTCAAAGACAAAAATAAACCCCAAAACCCTGACAAATGGTGTCTGATTATTTTTAAACCTTTGCTAAGGACGAGTTAGGGTTCTGTGTCTGTCTGGGTGAACAACGGTGGTACAATGGTGGGGTTCTGCAGGACTGAAATTTCTAAGACACAGTAGGCAAACTGATTTCTAAAGAATGCCTGGATAGAGCATCATAACACTAAAGCATGTTTTTTAGAAATCAGTTCCCCTGCGCAGTGCTGCGTGATCTTGAATTCCCCTAGTGCCTAAATTCTGTTGTGGGCCAAGATGTTGAAATTTGAAAATAGGTGAATGTATATGACACTTAGAACAAGTCTGAGAACCTCAGGCACACACATCTCTTTGGTTTTATGCCCAGGGCCCTGTGTGTGTGTGTGTGTGTGGTTCTAGTTTGAGAGTGCAGAGAACCAGTGCGTTTCCTCCTTAACTTTCTGTGTAGACTGGGCTCTGCTGCCTCCACTGCCAACCTGCTGGAAGATGCTGATGCACCGTCACCTCCTGGTAAGAGTGCGTATTGTTATGATGGATGTGTATGTTGGTGTGACAGGATGGATGTAAACTTGGATGTAAACTCTGCAGATTCCAGAACTGAACTAACTTGTAGCCTTGCTTTTGAATCAGGTGAGTTTTGTTAATGAGCAAGACTACTCCCTTGCTTGTCTTGACCATTAGCTATATGCATGGGTCAGAAAGTCGCCTGGTGTTGCAGTCATTTAGCTATAAATATGGACAATATATTATCATGAGGGATGGAAGAGAAGGGGTGAGATAGAAAACCTGAAGTGGAGTTAACCACTGGGAGAAGAGTTTGTAAACTCCACAAATTCCAACAAATCATGTTTGTTTACAGAGGGGGACGGCCAGCTCAAGACACCAGATACTCAGGAAGAAGAGACTAAACAAAACAAGGAAGTACTCTCATGGTAGGCTCATTCATCCTTTTACTACAGACAAATGTTTTTTATACCCTGTGATGCTATTATGTGTTCAGAGGTGGACTGTAAGGACATCTCTCATGGTAAGGCGCTTTGTGACATGCATGACTATGTTGTGAAAGCTGTATATGAGGCTAGTAAGCCATGCTGTAGTCACTCTGGGAAACCTAATAACATCAAACCAGGATGGAGTAGATATGTGGCTGCTCACCATGCAGAAGCTAAGGAGGCTCTTATGGCATCGGCACAGGCAGGCAGGCCCAGGAATGGGCCTGTTCAAGAGTAAAAAAAAAAAGCTTACTAATGCTAGACACAAATATTCTATCCGTTGTATTGACAAGCATGAACAGGCCATGAGAGAAGATGCAGCAGCTGGTTGGTTGGGGGGTGGGAGCGGGGGGGGGTGGCATGGTGATGATGTATCACAAGTGCAATCCTCCAGTGGGAGTTTAAAACAGCAGAGCAGAATAACACAAGTAAGAGGTGAGGATCAGCTCAACTGCACAGTCGACTCTACTGCAGGTTTGACTAATCATTATCATAGCTGCCTGATTCTATGTTGTCTCTCACTCTAGTGCCTGTCATCAAAGACAAAGCAGGCAAGGTTGGAGGTGTGGATAACTATAGGCCAGTAGCCTTAGTCAGTGTAGTGTCCAACTTGATCGCCTTAGTCATTATTTGGGCACCACTCATCAGTTTGGCTTTATAGCAAAGCTTGGTATGGATTTGTGCATGTATGCCTTGAAGGAGGCAACACATATGTACATGAGACAGAATTCTTCTGTTTGAATTGGTTTTATTGATGCCTCTCAGGCAGTGTGTCTCAACGGGGGCGTTCAGACAATGCTGGGGTCACAGAGAAAGACCCTGCTAAAAGAGGGGCGCTCTACCACAAATAGGGTTGTTGTCAATTTGTTCTCACAAATTTTGAAATTCTGCAAGCACTTCTGCAAGCAAAGTATTCATTTGAATTTTAAATAATACATTTAAAGATGTGTTCATGACTTTGTGAAGAGTCCTATTGCTCAGTCAGCGCCACATCACATAGGTTACACACTTGATTAAGGCGACATGTATTAGAGGAGCACCATTTTATACCCATAAATCATATGAATGAGAACAGTTTAGGCAGTCTGCTTTTCACGCAGGTCTATTCATAAACATTTGCCTACAAGTTTCAGCTAATTTTGACAATACACTGATCTCTCTGATTCAGTTTTGTAGCCTATTGGTTTGCTTACTGATTTACAGTGGGAATATAACAACAAATTCTACATGCTGTATCTACTCACTGTTACTGAGTGTTATGTGTGTGTGGAGCTGTGGAGGTGAGTGTGTGTGTGTGTTTGTGTGTGTGTGTGTATGTGGTTGGTGGGTGGCAAGGGGTATCAGCATTTGTTCACTGCCACTGCTCTAACCACTGCTCTAAGGCATTTGCCATCATTATAAGTTTTTCAAGAAATTGAGGCAAAAGGCTGTACAAGATAGTATTATAAGGATTCTGACGTGTTGATGTGCCAAACAGAGAATGCAGGTTAAATTGGTGAACAGTGTCTCCGCTTCCTTTGGTGTAAGTAATGGTGTGCACCAGGGAGGCTACTTTCACCAGCTCTGTTAACTGTTACATGGATGAATTATCCAAACAACTAAATGAATGCAAAACTGGTTGTATGATTGGTAGCACTTTGGTAAACCATCTTATGAATGCTGATGACTTGGCTGTTCTCTCTCCTAGCAGTGCTGGCTTTCAGTAGTTACTGAATATATGTTCTGAGTATGGGATGAAATATGATGTGCAATATAGAGCTAAAAAGAGTATTGTTTTGATATGTAACTAAAGCACTAAAGGTGACAAAGGCAGTGTTTTCCAGATCTCTATCTGTCAAGACAAGTTTTGGGTGTCTGTAAACAAAATACCTGGGTAATTACATTACAGACCAGATATTTGATGATGATGATGTACATATTGTCACTGTCGTCTGTTATATGCTAATATTAGCTAATATTTTGGCTAGGAAATTCCACATGTGCTCTGTTGAAGTAAAAATCTAACTTTTTAAAGCATGCTGTACTTCACTGTACACTGCACCCTAATGGGCAAAGTTTAAAAAGGCAAGTCTACAGAAGTTACAGGTTGCCTATAATGACTATTTAAGGATTCTTCTCAGGAGACCAAGGTGCTGTAGTGCTAGTTCCCTGTTCTATAATGCAGGGGTCAGCACCTTTAGAGCATTGCTGAGGAACCTGATGTATACATTTATCTGTCGCTTAAATATGTCACAGGACAACATTGTAACTCTGCTGAGTTATCTCAGTTACAGTGCAATTCGGTACCAGTCACCAATGTGGACATACTGGTATGAATGTCTTTCATAAGAATATTGTGTTTTTTTGTTTTGTTGTTTGTTCGTTTGTTTGTTTGTTTTAATGGCATGTATAGTCTGCATGTTCTTTTGGACCCTGAGTCTTACAAATCAAGATGATGAAACAAACACATAAACTTCATAGCAAACAAATATTACTGGTGCTTCACCCTTTAACAATGTGCTTTGTGCTTCAGTCTGTCACCTCCAAAACTGTCTGTTTCTTTTCCAGATTGTTCCATCTGATTCTTTGACGACAATGACAGCCATGTATTTTTAAATCTAAGACGTCCCCATAAACCTGAAGTATCGTCACGTTGGAACTCAGTTCAAACCTTGCGGACAAAGCTTTTACCATGTGACATCACAAAGAGGAAGGTTATTGCATAACTTAATACAAATCATCTTGTTTAGAGAACACATGTGCTGCATATTTTCATTATCTTGCTCGCCTCCATGATTTGACATGCTGAACTATCCTGAATATTTAGGCATATATTTGGAATATTGGCATTTTGTCAGTCATTCCTCTCAGAATTGTGAAGAAAGGGCTCAAGTGGGTGAAACAAGTCCTTTATATGGAACATCTAGACATTGCTCTTGTCATTGGTCCACTCTCTTCTCTTGCTTAAGAAATCCAGATTGTTTTTTTGTTTTTTTTTTACTTTTTCTTTGGTTCACTGGATCACTGTCAGTTAATGTTTGATATAGAAAACAGCAGGAGAAAAGCTGTATGTTTAAACTCATAGTAGGAGATATGACACCACTGGAAAATTACATAGGAAGAGTATGAAATGGCATAAACACTACTAACACCATTTATTGTGTCAGCCAAGTTTTTCTTAATTGGGAATTTCTGTAAAAACATGGATTTTGTAATTGGTTTTAATCTTTTTCAAATCCACTTTGGACATATCTTATACTCAATGGGCCTCATTCACCAATATCCTTCAAAGAATTTTCATACATTTCTTCTTAAGGTCCCATTTAAAAAGATTTCAATTCTTGTCATATTTTACAAAAGCAAAATTGATGAAAAATGCAACAGCCAGTAATTTTGCACAAACACATCAGTACTTCGATGTTCTAGTGATCTTGAATGTGCATAGATTTGGTTCTGACCTAAGAACAACCACCAGATAAGAAAACTCTGGTACAGTCACAAACATTTTGTAAGTGGGATTTAGGAAAAACATTTAAACGTAAGAATGATTGGTGAATGAGACTCAAAGCCTCCTCCCGGTTGGGTGTCTCTGTTGAGTTGAGGAAAGCAGTGCTATTTGCAGAAATTAATGTCAGTCACACATGTGAAAAGACAAGGACCAACAAAGCCAGGCTGTTGGTCTGTTATGATATTTTTACTTGCTCAGGGAGAATCTTTTTGCTATCCTTTGTTTCCTGCTGACATATTTTAAACATGTATATCCTTGGAGAAAAATAACGAAATAATCACATGTATTAACATTATATATGCATTTTGCTACTCTATCAATATTTCTTTCTGGATTTAAAAAAATGAATCGCTGAATCGTAATGAAAACAGAATGAATGAATATAATGAAATAACATACACATAATATCTGAAATGATAAAATAACTGACCCAATTATTTATTAAATCATTATTTTACGCACACCGTTGGAACAGCCTAGCATTTAAGCACAGCATAACCTGAAGTAGCTGTTTGAGGCAGCACATCTATCCTGGTTTTATCAGGAGGAGATGCTGTCCATTCATGTCATGTCAAGTAATTCAGGACAAGATTCTCACGGTTGCCATCATGTAGGCGCATTTTCACTGCACACGGACACTTTTCAAACAACAACACATGAACAAATGATTATGTTTATTATGCAGTGCTTTTAATACACCATAAGAGTGAAAGAATGTATAGTTCCAATATTATTCCATCATATTCCAGAATCTAGTTCGTTAGAGGTTTTCCTACTAGGATATGGTGAAGTTAGCTTCTGTTTCTGAATACTGTAATAACCCAGTATGGGCTTTCCTGTATAACACACCACTGAACTTTGATATTGGACCAAGTTGTACTCAACACACTGAATCACACTGAGCAATCTTGGTTCTCCAGCTGTTTTGAAAACAAAATCCTGTTGTGTGGCCTCATCAACACTTTCTTTAGTACAGAAAAGAACTTGGTGGAGGACCAGTATACTGTATACAGTACTCTTTCTGTTTACAATGTACTTCTGTACATACCCTTGAATGACTCATAAACATAGTATATCATCCATAGGAAAGACCATGGCCATGTACAGTATATACACTGGACAGAGAAAATGAAAGTACTGTCACTATGTTATGTGTGCCTCTGTTTTACAGTTCCGCATTGGTGAGTGATGGAAGCAAATGGAATATACAATGCATTGTGTTGTATATGAATAGCAAAACTGTAGAATATGTATTATTAATTATGAATTATACTAATTGTTTAGATATGTTTTTTTCCGAGATTATCTTTACTTAAATTGTACTCATTTAATTAAACCTCAGTTCTCCCCCAAATAAAGTTATGTTCTCTGAATATTTATTAAAGTATTTGTTTCTAATAACTTTGTTATTACATATTAGGTATTACACATAACTGATATATCTGTTACATATGGAAGATATTCCAAGGATTTTTTTTTATATATTGTTAAATGTAGTATCTGTGAGTGAAACAGAAATGCAGGCCTACAGATTTTTGATAAGCAGGATCAGCTGAGGAAGGGATTTTCTTTGTCTGTATTGTCTTGAAAAATGCAATGTAAATTAGTGGAGAATCTACTATTGCTGCAGAACTGCAGTGCTAATTTACATTCACTCACCAGCTTACCAGTTTGTTTGGTCTCATACTATATAATTGGCCTCTTACTGTGTTGTCAACTATTTTATTTTACCATCAGTTCCCCTATAGAACACTGATATTGGGGGCTAGTTGTGTGACCGTGAGTCTGCCCCAGCCCAGGCGTCACAGTCCTTGGTCTTCCTGAGATTGTTTTCGCTTCCTCCAGTCATGATCATCCTTATCCAGACCCTGATGGCGGCAGCAGCAGTGACAGCAGCGGCTTACTGCGCCCTCCCTGGGTCTGATTCTGGCCCCACTCCACCAAAATCTGGTCCTGAGCCCAGAGCTTCTGTCGAGGAAGTAGCCCACACCACCTCATCATGTGTCCCCAGACTTAACCTGTGGCAGTATGTTATGCAACACTTAGGCAAAGATGGCATGGACTTGATAGGCAGTTTGAGAGACTAAAGCTGTGCTTTTAAATTACCTACAACCTTTCCAAATAATTAAGAAATTGTGAAATTTGTCAAAAAAAAATCAGGATTATGTAGGCTATGTGATGATAAGGCAATAAGAAGTATTTGCATCTTAATGTCATTCACTATTTGGAATTCTATTTACAATTGAACATGATTTTATGCATTCATTTTTATGAATGCATTTTTGAAGTTCTGATGTTCTACCAAACAATATTAAGATTGATTTTGTGGTTCAATATACTAATTTTCTATCTAAGCAGCAAATTTCCATTTTTTGCTTATTTCCACCAGAGGGCGCTAAACACCAGTGTAGTGCCTGTCTGTTGCTGACGCTGCCTGCCTATGTAGACTTCACATGCCTGTATGTCTGCCTGTGTTCCTCTGCACAGGCCCAGAGACAGAGACGCAGGCTCTGAGGCTGCATTTATGAGTGTGATTGTTGTCACCCCAATCAACCCCTTATCACCTCCTACACCTGACACCTCCTTTCTCTCACATCTCATCTCTCTCAGCCAGGACCTCACCTCCTCCCACACAGACACGGGCACATGCACACACACACACACACACAGAGAGAGAGAGATAGAGAAAGGGAAAGAGGTAAACAAACAGGTAGATAGAAAGATATACAGACCGTCAGATAGAGTGTCTTAGGCCCAATTTGAGTGGTAGACAGAGAGGCCTCAATTACACAAATTGGAGTGCACAGACACACACACACACACACACACACACACATTGGTGTATGCTGTTGAAAACATCATAGGTGGGAGTAGTGTTATGTTGGGGTCATGGCTGATGAGGCTGGCCGGGAAGAGGACTAGCGTGTCACAGTGATTAACCCTGCGAGGTCGTCATCCTGCTAATTGCTGCCAAGGATACTGCTGCCTCTGCTGAGCCTTTAAGCTGAAGCACGGCCGCCTTGATCACCATCCACACTCAGCAGACAGCCCAGACATCTTATAGAGTGTTAGATTACACCAGGACGACCGGCAGATGCCTGATAGAGTCTGGCCTGTTGATGAGTGTTTGTGGCCCAAATTTGAGTAGTTTGCACAGCTCGACTACCAGACCTCTGCCCACTTGACTGCCCCCTATATGGAAAGTATGTGTATTTTCTGTATTCCAATGGATATGTGTAAATGCAATTAAAAAAATCCAGATTTGTGTAAACAGGGCCTTAATGTAAAAATGGGATATTTTAATTTTATGATGACACAGACGCATGATGCACTGACATGTTACAGACGAGGGTGCTGTAGATTACCCACTAGCTTATATATGGATAGCTTAAATATGAGCTCCTTTAATAGTCATGTGATGCATAGGTCTTCACAATCTTCTTTCCACTCACAGTCTTTCTGAAAGCAAAATACAAACACAAGAAATGCCAGGAGTAGAGTGATGTGGTGATGCTTATGTTTAAAATTGTACTCAGACATGACATGACACTCTTTTCCATAGCAACATCTTACTCTATAAACATACAGGCATACAATATTAATGAATTCACCAACACATAACCAATGCAAATTATGAGAGTCTAATAAAATGCATTCAAACAGTTCTACATTTTAAGACCTGGAAAATACACACACACACATATATGCTGACATGGACAGACAAATATACAGACATTCACATGCATGCAGGCACACACACACGTGTCGACAGATAGAGTGCACGCGCACACACACACACACACACACACAGAGACAGACAAACATAAGCATATAGACACTTGTGTCAGGTGAGCTGTGAGAAAGAACACTATCAGATTCCCCCTGTAATCCAATTTAATCTGACGTAACCCTTGGAGGGTTTCCTTCTGTGGGGAGCCACACTGCAGCCTCTGACCAAGAGCATTACAGTAAAGGCAGATTAACTAAGAGCCAGGCAAGCAGGCAGGGAGTCAGGTAGGGCACAGTAGTAAACAGAGTAAAGACGACCACCATCTGTTTAGCTGTTTTCCTTGTTACTGGTCCGGCTGGGATGAAGGGTCCTACCAGGCTGCTCTGCTCTAGGATTATAACTTTGTGAGTGGGGTGGTGGTGAAGCCAATCTACTATTGCCATTATCAACCAGACCAGTGTTTGTGCTTTACACTTAAAAAGCTGTCTGCAAATTCCACAAGGCTGTTCTAATGCCTTTCAGGAGAGAGGTGAGTAGAGAGGCTTGGAGCAAATGATGCTTCTAGAAGCTTGATGTTTGCTCTTGACATCGACAGAGGTCTGCTGTAAAGGAGTTACCGCCTCCATCATCAAGAAGTCACTATCTATCAGCTGTCATCTTTTAATCTCTTTATGGTTTGCATTGGGCAGGTGCAAAGCACTATCAAAATTCTGTGAATTCAGTGTGACTCTCAGTAATGGCTAAGGGTTGAGTTGACAAAGGCTTTTTGTTCAACACTGTCAAAATGGTATAAATGTCCAGAAATCAAACCATTTCCTGTCAACAAAAACACACAGTTTGAAATATGTGCTCTACGTATCATGTAAGCTATAAGCTAAGTCATACAGTTTTTCAGATGCTTAGTGAATTTATTGAAGTTATATTTCTGATTGGCCATTGAAATGGTTGTAGACAAACTGGAAATTCACACAGGCCTGTTTCATTTCTGTATAAACTGAATGTAAAGCATACACTGTTGAAGTATTTTGACCTTGCTCAATGCTGAATACTTAACAGCAGTCAGATGTAAAGCTGGATGTGTTGCCTGTGCACAATTTCAGTCTTTCTGTGCAAACAATTTGTTGTTTCATTGTCCACATTACGTTGCAGCATAAATTTGAAAGGAACGATGGGAGACACACATAGACATTCAGAGAAATTAAGAGAGAGAGAGAAAGAAAGAGGTTAGAGGAAAAGAGAAGAGAGGGTGAGAGAGAGAAGAGATGACATGTAGAGAGAGAAAAGTGAAAGAGAGAGAAATAGAGAGGGAGCGAAAGAAGAGACAGGCAGAGAGACAGATGGAGGATGTGTGTTGCGACAGTGACTCACATCTCAGATGGCACAGTCATGTTCATATGAAAGAACATCACACCCTCAATGAGACCATGCAAAATTGTTTGTGGCTCACTAGATGGTTGGTGTGGACCTCTCTCAGTCTCTGGACGTGCACACACAAACACACACACACACACACACACACCAAACAGCCCACACATGACATCACCAGGCAATCTTATGAATTGAATAGTTTCAGCAAAAGTCTCCTTTGACCCTGTGTTGTATGAGAGTGTTTTTTATATATATATTGGCTTGCAAGAGTTAGTCTTAGGGATCAACGGTACTCTTCCAAAGAATCTGTCTATCTATCTATCTATCTATCTATCTATCTATCTCAGTAGTACTACAAGAGAAGCAGTCCATCTGTAGCTCGTCAGTTCATGCTAACTTTAGTGAATGTAGGGTCTGGGGTGTTTTGGACATGATGTGAAAATGGTTGAGATCGTTCTAAGTGTTAGCCTCTTTGTTGGCGCTCAACCCTATGTCCTGAGACTGTCTATGTCATTTGTGACAAGCGATGTGTCCTGTTACCATTTATAATAACACAGTGTTTGCCTCGTGATTTGACAATGTATGGTCCATTTTTGAGGTACTAGTTGTCATTTAAATGAAAGCTTGTGGAATGTCATTTGGTAGTATTGCCTAGAAGACTGCTATTGCAGTGACATGAAACTCTTGTGGTAATGGATACATGTCAGACAGGATATGACATCAGCCAGGACATGTTTATCCCATGCATCCTATTTTGTATTCAACAAACACACATTACATGTACAGCATGTACGTCAACTACATATTTGTATTCATTTTAGAGGAGTAAGAAGCTTAGGCTCTTGAATCATGGCTGACAATGACCAATTTATTCTGTAGGGGACTTCACTATACGTACGCAATGCTGCAGTGGTATCAGCATGTGAAATTACAACACAGTACTTTTTGATTAGATAGACAGATAGATAACAAAACAGTAAATCTTTTTTTTCTGTAACATAGAATTGCAGCTCCATTTGAGGAAGATGAATACATAGAATAAAACTTGTATAATACATAACACACATTACATGTATGTACATTAACTACATATAGCAAATAGCACCACGGTTACACAACACACATGACATAAATCACACAAGACACACAAACATACATGATATAAGTGTCCCTTTTGCTATAAAGCACACGGAGATGTGGAAGTAATTACAGCAATGTACTCTCAGTCTCTGCTTTTCCAGAAAGTTTTGGAAGGAAATGGAATGCAGGAAGCAGAAGTACATCTTGCACTGTGAGAGAGGAAGGCCCCAATGAACCTTCCAGTGTTTAAATAATCAGCAGCAAGCTCTTCACAAGTTATTAAGAATGTGACAACGACAGTGACTCAGAGAGTGTGGTTTCCTCTATCTGATGTGATTAATAGGCAGCAGCAATGTATTGAGCATCATTCTAGCATTTTAGTCTGTATTTCAGTTCCTTTTTTTACAGGCTGGGCCTGGGACCATTTCTCAATATTCCTAGATTGCCTTGTGGAGGATGTCCTTTCAGCTTGGCTAAGACAACATGCGCTGTGACCTACTGAAAACAGACAGAGATCAGTTTACGGCAGGTTTACGCTGACAGTATTTGAGGGGATTGGGATTTGTGTACTGCTGTGCAATATGTGTAGGATTAAATGATTACAGACCAAAACAGTGAATATAAGATATAGGTAATTTGGAGTAGGCCTATTATTCACATTACAATATCAATCAACAAAGTAAGAGTCTAGACCTGAACATCACTTTGTCTGAATCCAGTAATGACCATAGCGCAACGGCTATCTTGTCTATTTTAGTTTGTTTCTTCAGAACGTGACATAGTACACTTCAAATGCTAATAACTTCTGACAACACGCTTTCATAACTCACGACACATCAATACAAAACGCAGTGCTAACAAGTTCTTTGCGCGCAGACTACATTTCCCGACATGCACCGTTCCGTGATGTTTCTAACAGCTGACAGACGCTAAAACCCTATGTGAGAGCTGCCAGGAAAGAGGAGATAGGAGTCTCTCAGCAGAGCGAACAATCCACACGACCCAACTGCGCTGTTAAATCAGCACCGTTGGAGTCGGGTTGCTTCGTATCAGACTGCCTTTGATTTGCTGTCTCAGTTTCGTTCAATTATAATTTTGGTTCTCGTCGTTTGGATAAAGCTACATACTGTTATATTTGACTACAGCATTCAGTGCATGTGTATTCTGTTATTTGCAGTTTATATCTACCCACACAAGACGTGCCTAATGCCGAGGAATGGATAGTGTGTCTGATAAAGGTGGAAAGATGGTCGAAAGTGATGAACAGCCGGAGAGGGATAGCGGCGGTGGCGCAGCGATGGCCGCGTTACACCAATGCGAACTCATCCAGAACATGATCGAAATCTCCATCTCCAGTTTACAAGGGCTCCGGACCAAATGCGCGGCGTCCAACGATCTCACCCAGCAAGAAATACGCACTTTAGAGGTAATTATAACGCAGAGAATGCTTAAAAATAGCAGGCCAAATTGCAGTGTCATGCAGGCGTTCGCCACACTGATGGGCTGCAGGCTATCTCTCTCTGTCTCTCTCCCTGGTCGCTTTAAGGGTATCGCCTCATCCGTCTCTTCCTATTTTTTCAGTGTACAGTTGTGTGGGTTGTGCTCCACAATGTGGTGGCCTACAACGCACTGACAATAATGTATGTAAATGTAGATTTATTTATATAGATCACAGTGACCAGCCATTCTATTGATGCACAAAGGCTATAAATAGAAATTCTTACTAGCGTTTGATGAGGTTGTTATTTTGACCTCTTTCTCTAGGTGAAATATTTGGCAGCATCCCCCGGATATTTTGCAGCATTAGACTGCGTATTTTTTCATCTTTGTCAATCCCATTGACTGCTGTGCAGCAATCTTCACATTGTGCGTTTGCTATTATTTTATGTTCGACGCCTCTGCATCAGCATACAAAAGTATCGTACAAAAAGACAAATGAATAGTACACGAATCGCCATATTGTGGGTGATTTTATGGGCTCTCCCAATTGCTATTGAGGCCCCCAGCGCATTATAGCCGAAACTCTCAGTATGCCTTGCCCGCCTTAAACGGTTGCCAATCTGCTGCACCTGTAGAGATAATTTATGAGAAATCAATACAATCGAGTATCGGATGACGTGGTGGTCTGTGCAAACAATTCTGATGGACGTGTAGTTTGCGCATAGGGTGATGGCCCGCATTGAGGACCACCACGGAGGCAACACGCGTATGATTTGACATCAGCCGGCAAAACCTTACGCTCACATTTGCCTGTCTGTCAGTATTTTATCTATTTTAATGGAATATGTATGATATAAACAATTTAAAGGAGACATTAGTCCTGCTGATATAGGATGTTATGTTCCCTAAGTTGTTATGGCATTGGTGGTGATCGCCTAATATCAAACAGTCTGTTCCATCCAGGTCTAAATATGACGATTAACCCTTGTCTTTAGGGACATTTGGACCTTGTAGCTGTGATAACAACAACAACAAAAAAACAACTTGCAGTTTTCCTTATTTTTAGCTGCCAAAACACGCTTGCTTGTCATGTTTTGGAATTTGCGTCTTTGCATAATACTGTGTGTTAGACTATGCACGCTTTAAAATTCTCATAGTCTGTGTCATAAATCTTGATAATAATCCACATTAGCCCATCCAGTTGATTGCACTTGTCACATAAGAGTGTGAAGTGTAGACATCAGCAGCTGTGTTTTCTCCTCTTTGGTAAATTAACAGGCCTATCTACCATTTCTTGTTGGTTAAATGACCTCCATGCGCCGTGGCCCAGTAGTTTGTTGTTCAGTTGTAGCAGGATAGACTGTGCAGGACAGCACTGTTGATATAAAACATGACTGATAAGAGGAAGGTGATAGTCTGGGTTGTAAAAGTCTGCCTTTTATTGTCTTAAATAACAGGAGCAGTTCTGTAGGCCAGCTTGGCTGAGGTCTTTGTGCACCCAACCCCCACCCCATTTTACTCCCTTGTCATCATCCTTGATTACCCCAGATTAAAGAGTTGCATCAATTTTTTGTCCCTCCGTTTTACCTGTCAAATTGCTAACTGCTCTAAAAAGCCCCGTCGCCAATGCACAGGCTTAGCAGAGGACCCATCTCAAATGGGACATGACTGGGAAAGATGTGGGCCACATCTGCTCTAGGGGGGCTACTACTGGAGATGGTGCTTCTAAATTAACCCTGATTTTGTAGCTGTGCGAGTAGGAGGCCTATGAGAGGGTGGTTTCAATATGACCTGTTCCTAATTGTGCTGCTGGTGGTAGCCATCCCAGGACTCATTTGCCTCTTTTTTAAATTTTGCATATGGATGTTTTTCTGCAAAACGTAGTTATAAGACATTAAACCTATGGTCAGGCTTGTCATTCACCCAGCATTTCCAAACTGAAACTGGGTTTTTGTACTTTTATAGTATATTTAGGTTCAAATTTGTCAAATATAAGGTGTTTTCCTAAAGCATTTGTTTGCAAAAATGCAATAAATAAATGTTGTTTTAAACAATCAATAATGTGCAGTTTAACAAAACACACAACAATGTGCATTTCAACAAATCTCTCTCAATAAACTTTAGCTTGCAAAAGTAGGCTAACAGGCAGGAAGGCAGTCAGGCAGTGCTGTTCAGCCCTGCCCAGTGGGAAGAGAGTGCTGTCTGGCTAGCATGTGGTGGTGCTACCAGCAGTCTGCCCAGCACAGCCCTACTGAGTGAGTGAGCGAGTGAGAGTGAGTGAGTGAGTGAGCGAGAGAGCAAGCGAGTGAGGACTACTCAGCTTAACAGAGTGGAACATGTCAATGGCCAATTGTCAATTTATATTACACGGCCACTCATGGCTGTTTAATATCCTGCGTTCGACAACAACAGCTGAAGTGGCTATCAGGCTCGACACCGCTGTTGTTGCCGCTGCTGGTAGTGGTGTCGGTGGTCGTGGTGGTGATCGCGACAGCCAGGCAGGTAAGCAGGCAGACAGACAGACAGGCACTTCCCCTTGTTTAGGCTCCCCAGAAGCATCTCTCACTCTTGCAGGGTTGCATACTTCAGGCCTATCAAGAGCAGCTTGAACTCCTGTTGGCTCCTCTTCTCTCAGATGCGCCTTTATTACACCTCTTCATGGTGGGCTTTTTATAGCACGTGCTCCATGCCACTCTGTGCACGCCTCATAGGCTGCTGCTGCTGCTCCAAATGGCCTGCTTGCCTGCCTGCCTGCCTGCCTGGCCACCAGATAATGGTGCTTGGCTTTGCTCTCCAAGTGAAGTGCTTCAAGGTGGTGCTTCAGCTTTTCAAGCTAATCTGAGTCTAGTGTAGACCACAAGGCTGGCTACTTCTCTCTCTCTCTCTCTCTCTCTGCCTTTCTACTTCTCTTTATTTCTTTCTCTCTCTCTTTAGCTCTTGGCCATGCTGCGGCATGTCTTCATCAATATATTTCTTTTACTCTCTCTCGCTCTCTGCCACCTCTTCTCTTTCACTGGTCTACCGTCACTGTGTTTTCTTGCTGTTCATTTCAAGCTGTTGCTGCTGAATTGGGTCTATTTTGCTCTCTTCATTGCCTGTCCTTAAGCTTGAAGTTTTTTTTTTTTTTTGAATGGAATAGCATTGGAAAGGAAGAAAAAAACAGATATCATTGTAACCTCACTTGAGATGTGGTGCACTAGTCAGCAACATAAAAAAACAACTTTCTATGAAAGCCATTTGCCACAACAGAAAACAAACCTTCAGGGGACATTCCTACAACTAAAAGACCAATGGTCTGGGATTCAGAAATTGTTAGCTGGGTTAGTACCATGTAGATGACTAAGTTAATTTCATATGCTCAAAATTGTCCGTCTCCTTTTTTTGTGACGTGTTGCATGCACCTCAAATATGCACATTTGATGATGCAAAACACACTAAAACCTGTTTAAACCTTCAGTGTAAATCAGTAATAAAGATAAATAGTAAAGACCAAATAGAATTTTATTTTCTAACAGCCAGTGAAGTCTCACTGACCTAGTGGTTGTTTTTGATTTATGTAATTAATGTGATTGTGTGATCCTGTCTTTGTCCGGTACTGCAGATGAGCTAAACTCATGTGAGTATTGCCTGCCATCAATGCAATCAGACGTCACTGTTGTTCTTGTCAGGTACGAGTTGTGGCCGGAGAAGGTAGTGAGTGTGTGTGTTGTCACTGCGTCTCCTCCATCGTGCCTCTGTGGTGGGGATAGAGAGAGAGACAGAGAGGGAGACAGAGAGAGTTAGCTGTCGTGTGGATGCTATTATGGCTGTGTCTATATTTAGCTGTCTTTCTTCCTACGCATTTTCAGGGTTGGTTGTTAAATAAGAAAATCAAATGACGTGCGAGGAGGCTGTGCACACTGGGAAAGAGAGAGAAGATAGAGGCAGAGGGAGGGAGGGAGAAAGAAGGGTGATTCAGACAGAAGGGGTGGGGAAAAAACAAGGAGAGAGCCAGTCAGCTGGCAGTATCTGTCTGGTCTGGTCATAAGGCACAGACAAGGCAGTACACACACACACAAACACACACACACACGCACATGCACATGCACACGCACATACACAGCTCCATCTCACGTAAAAGCCTTGGATTGATGCGCTTGTCCTGCCCCCTCCACATACACACATTCACTCCCTCAACCCCCCCTTGGCCCCTCCCCCACCCCTCCTCCTTGATATTTTTGGAAAGGTACATCAGTGGAGTCTCAGCAGTGATGATGAAAAATAGAACCTAGGGGGCGTTTCATGGAGAGTCTGGTCTGTTTTCCAAAATGAATTGTGTGCCTTGAAGTCGGGAGGGTGTGAGGCCCATCATCAGACCTGCTTCATGCATCTGTAGTATGATAGATAGATAGATAGAGAGAGAGAGATGGAGAGAGAGAGAGAGCTATATATAGAGAGAGAAGCTTGATATGGATGAGGTTATATTTATGTCTTTTTCAGTTAATGTTGCAGTTGCTAAATTTTTTTTTTTTTAGACAGTGTGTCCTTTTCAAGTATGGATGTTTATGGCACCAAGTGCCTTATGGTTGTGTAGTCATACTGTTCATAGCTGTGGAGGAGCTGTGATTGGGCTTTTTGGTCTGCATGTCAAGAAGATCATCAGGTCAAGATGATGTGAGGTGACATGACTTTGCATGACATCTTTACTCAGAGGGGTAGGCCACGATAGGCGCGCTGTGGGATGTTGGATTTTCAATGTTGGGACATGAGTGCAGCTACTTCTGACTGTTTCTTCTGCAGGGCTGGAGTTAGCCATTTATCACTAGAATGTGGTTCACCCATCTGCTCTGCCACTAGTCTCATAACACACACACACATACATACACACCACAGGATGTGTTTCTTCTCAGGCTATGCACTAATCTGCAGTCAGTGTGTGTGTATGAGGTTGTGATTCTTTGTGCGCCTGTGTGTGACGTGATGATGTGGATTTAAGATTGAGTGTGTGTTCTGTATTGGTGTGTCTGTGCAAACAAGTCTGTGTGTGTGTGTGTGTGTGTGTTTGTGGCTGGATATCTGTGTGTGGGTGTAATCTGGTAATATTCATGTCCTGTGCGTCAGTGGCCGTTTTTGTGAGGGAAGATGGGGCAGTGACCCACGCTGATGCCCTGCCCTGCCCTGCCCTGCCCTGCTCAGCCTGCCTCTCTGCTGCTGTGATGCTCCAGTGGATTAGCAGGAAGGAACCAGGTTACAGGAACTAAGAACCAGGGGTCAGGGACAGCAACTAGGGAACTAGGAGCCAATACCCAGTGTGTAGGAACCAAATGAGTCAGAAACTAAGAAACAGGGGTCATAAACCAGAGGGTCAAGAACCAATAACCAGTGGGCAGGATGCCATGGCTAGGAACTAAAAAACAGGGGTCAAGGGAGAACAAGTGGGATTGTAACCTAGAATCATGAACCAGGAGGCAAGGAAGAAAAACCAGGGGGTAGAATATTAGGAACCAGAAGAACTGTCATGACTTATGGCACAGGTAACTGGCCTTCTGCTGCTGGGCTCCAAACTGAACACCGGTGAAGAGAAGATGGAGCTCTGCCTATTTTCCTTATCTCTTAGCATTAGCATAAGGGAAGCCTTTTGTAAATGAATAGGAATGCTAATCCATCCTTCTGACCAGGTGTGCACAGTGCACCCCTTCCCACTCCGTTGCTCCCCTCCCCTTCAGAGCGTGTGTTGCTGCCTGCATGCCTGCTGGGGAGAGGGGTTAGTGGGCCATTGTGTGTCTGGCCTGCGTCATCGATACCTGTGCCAACCCCACTGAAAGGCTGCAGGCGGCAGCAGCAGTAGCAGACGCAGCCATAGCGTTAGCTTTACCGTTAGCGTTAGCAGCAGCAGCACGTGTGACTCAACTTTTCCATTCCCACCTCCCGCCAGGACTCCTCCCGCCGCTTACTCACCAGTACACGACACCTCCCATGGCCGCTCTGAATGCAGCTCTCTCAGGCTAAACACCTGCTGTTGTTTTTGTTTGTTTGTTTGTTTGTTTTACAGGGGCATGATTGGCAAATTAGGGAAAAATAGGTTTATTATGACACACAGATGTGTGTTGTTTTAGAAAACTTACCACACACAGTGGCCTGCTCAACCAGAAGTAATATACTTGGTAGCTACATTTCACTTGGCCTGCCTGAGCATGACGGTGGTCCCTGCTCAATCAATAATGATGAGTGATGAATACGACCCAGGTTGCACTTTTTGCATTTAGTTTTAAATACAACAGTGTACCACTGAAATGGACAGGTGGTTCAAAACAGATTTGAGCTGTCATATGACTGGCCAGCTTCCTTGTCAGTCAGCCAGTCATGCCTGACCTGTGGGCGTGGCTGTGGCCCTGCTGTAAGTTCTTTTCCAGCGTGGACACGTTTCCTTGGCAGCCCGTTGTATTTCTGTTTGTTTTCACGGGCAGGTTAACAGGTGTGAAACATTGACCACCCTCCAGCCCTGCCCCAGACCCTTTCCCGTCTTTGAGTGTCACCATAATAAACAGATCTGCTGATAAACTTGGTGCAGTTACAGTCCCCCGCTCCCCCCTCCCCGATGCCCTGCCCCCAACCCTTTGCCTCGTACCTCGAGCAGGTGGGGAACTCTCACAGATTCTGAGTGCAGTTATCTTCCAACAGAACAAAAAAACACACACTTGCTATTCAAATGTGCCTTGGTAATATTTGACTTTGGTGATGTTTTGATGTGTTTTATAAGAACATGCCCTGTGTGTTTTGCTGTGGTGTGAATGTAACTGATATTAATGTTTTGGGGTGTTTTTGGTGAGAGCACGTCCTCCTGCCTCTGTTTTTGTTGGTGGGAAAATCCCACTCTCTTTTTAGAAAAAAAAGGAAAAAAGAAAAGCATTCTGGCAACCCAGGAGTGTGGTTGCCAGGCAACCTGACGTCACGCTTGCACCAGTGTATTGTTCTCAGTGCAGCGTCTGTGATTTTGTCTACCTGGTGTGTGTGAGTGTGTGTGTGTGTGTGTGTGTGTGTGTGTGTGTGTGTGTGTTTCTGCTTAGTGTGTATATACATGTGAGAATATACACACACATATGCAACTTGTGTGCTTGAGCTGAGTGTGTGTTCTTGTTCTTGTTCTCCCTGTATACTATGTCTATTGATGTGTGAGAATATGGCAGATTTGTAGCTTGCCTGCGTGTGTGTGTCCGTGTAAGAAAGAGAGCATGTCTGTAAATAATTTACGACAGACCTACTATAGGTGTGTGTGCAGTTGTTTAATGCTGTGTCTCATATAATACAAATTAGCCAGATACAGGAATGCAGGGTAGGCCTGTTGATTGGTATTAACCATCTCCCATCTCCTCAAACATTAGCCTGAACCCAGCCATCAGCAGAAACGCAGAAAAAGTAGATTAATCTAACAAGGTTTTCTTTTTTTTTAAATCAGTGCTGTGCAAAGCCACTAGTGAATTCTCTATGTAGAATTCACTGGTCTAACTCAGACTAACGTCTGAGGGACATTGTGACATTCAGTAGGGCTAGCTGAGACTGCATGCAAAGACAAACAACACAGTCTTTAGAACGTCATAAGTGCAGAGTTCTCACTGGTGACAGATTTGTCGATTTACCAGTTTGTATGTCCAAGGTGTTTTTACAGGATATCCCTGATATGATTAAGGACTGCTCTGATACCAGATTTATAACCCTTCTGATTGCCTGTTCACATCGGAGCAGAGTAGAATGCAAGACCTCTAAAAAAAGCCACTTGAAAATGCAACTTTGACCTATTTTGTTCTGCGTGTCCATGTCAACAAGTGGCTGTAGAAGTGGACATAATCTAGGCCTGTTAATGGTCTCTGTAAATGCCTCTCGGTCCCTGGAGTTTCCCCAAAGTCAGTGTCAGTCGATGGGCTGCATGTAGCCCACCAACAGCTAACATTCACAATACAGGAAATAGCTGACAGCATGAATAAGAACAAAGCATGTCTCCTTTTCTTTGGCTGGTGATCAGTGGCGAGTCAACCTAGACATGGGTCTCATTTTAGAGAGCATGTTTCAGTCCTTTACAAAATTCTCTGAAGTCTTTGATTGAGTTTGTTCTGTGTTACCACGAATCCTTACCAAATGGTGCATATTTGACCATTTTTGCTTTGCATTGCTTTGTAATGATGTTGTTTAGCCTAACAGAATGCAGTCAAGATGATGGGACATGTTTTCAAGGTTCTTTTAACAGTGCTGGTCATTTTTTTATTCCTGGGATGTTTTCTCAGCGTGATCATGTCGTGATGGTGAACATGGGTCACAGTGTTTGTGATGTGGGTCAACTGCAGCTGTTTTGAAAGAGTTTTTGAGAGCCAATAGACAGGGTTCAGGAACCAGACTTTATCAGTTCACCTTGCTCTCTGCTCGGTGCCCTGACCTCAATGGGTGACTTCTCATTGGCTCGCTGTGAAGGTCAGATTGGTCCAGCGGATATAAAGGTCAAACACGGACCAAAAAAGTTCGATTGCTTAAGCAGATCTTATCAGGACAGGACAAAAAGAGGATTTCCTCTAAATAGATTGAGACAGACAAACACAAGAATTATGATGAAATGCAGCAGAATGATTTGAGCTCATATGCTGTGTCACATAAAAACCGTCTGTGGATATGCAGGCTATAAGTCCACATGACAGCCAAGGCTAAGAAATGCTGAATGTGGCTCACCAACATTGTTGATCATTGTGGCATATGTCTTAGGACCACTGCAGAGACATAAAATCTGACACCAACTTTTCTTGTTGCTGTAATATATTTGCCAAAGTCCTTTGTCTGCAAATGTGCACTTTTGGATACATCACAACTTTTGACTCCCCATTCCTTTGGGCTGATATTTTAGCATAGGGTGACCAGACGGCCCTGATTTCCAGGCACAGTCCCTGTTTTAGTGGTCTCTTCCTGGTAAAATAAAAGAAAACCCACTTTGTCCCCAATTATTGAAGCTAAAGCGTTACTTATTTAAATGATATTGGCGGTTGCCAAAGAAAATTCAGGGGAAAGTCCCAGATTTTCATCTCAGAGGTCTGGTCACCTTATTTTAGCATTTAGTTTGTTTTATCATAAAATCACCACATGTTTGCATAAAGCTGTGGAATCCGAACACTAACACACAGCACAAGATATCTCAACAGAAGCAGTGTCTCTACACACAAACAGGAGCGTGCTGCCTGTTGTGTGTGTAAGTAGCTTGTAGCTCATGGCAGTAAGTTTCATGCGTCTGTACGCTATTAGGATGCTAATGCTACCAAGTGCTGCAGTGCCCAAGTGCAGTGCCCTCTACGCCTACTGCTTTGACCCATGCACTGACTTCAGAACCCTCTCCTTCTCCTCTCCTCCTTTCTTCCTTCCTCTTGTCTTTTCTCTCTCTCTCTCTCTCTCTCTGTCTGTCTGCCTCTGTCTCTCTCTTTTCTCTCTCTTCTTCTTGGCATCTCTTTGTTTGCTTGCCTTTGAGTGCACGAGAGACTATGTTGCTGCCTGGTGGGCTCAGGGTCTTTGTTGAGCTACCTCTGAAGACTCAAGGTGTGCTGATGTGGTGTGTGTGTGTGTGTGCCAGTAGGTGAATGCATATGTCTCTTAGTGACATTGCTCAGTGTTGTTGCTCCTCAGAGACGTTGCTGGTGGCTGCAGGCTCATGGCGGCTCATCTCAGGGCCATCTCTTCAGTCTATTGTAGCGCAGCATAATGGAGGCTCAGGTGGAGGTGGAGAGGCGTGCAGAAGGACACCGCATTCAAACCTCTGCTTTAACAGTCAGTCCAATCTGGCTTAGACATGACCCCACAGACACACACACACACACATACACACAGAAATGTGCAGCAGCTCTTTGTGATTGAACGCTTTAACAGGCCCAGGTTCTGTTGTCACTTGTGTAAAGGAATCTCCGGCACTGCTGAAGCTGAATGGCACCAAGGCTGAAAGTGTAAGCGTGAGTGAGAATGATCGTGAGAGTAAGAGGCCCTTTAGATCAGACTCTATGCTCTTGAGAGAGTCTCTTCACCTGGAGAAGAAAGCTAACAGCGGCTAGGTTGTGTTGTGCCATTCTGTGCTGTGCCATGCTTCTGCTCTGTGCTACTCTACACTATGTTAAGGGTCGCTAGCTATGCTGCTCATCCACGGGTGATAGACAGCAGGGGAAAACTTGAGAGGGTGAGAGGTGAGAGGACTTGCAACTTTTATATTTGTCCTGATCTCACAATGGAGAGGTGATCAACTGAATGGGGCATAGGAAAATGAACCTGAAAATGAGCTGCTGTGTCCCATTCAGTTCTCAGTGACCTCGAACATAGGGCTTGGGGCAAAGGATTGATTCACACTGGATTTCTGCTTTAACATGCCCTGCCCCAGTGACCATTGGGGTGGTGTTTGTTGGCACGTGGGATGACAGTAATGTGTATGGCAGGGTGACTAGACAACCCTGTTTTCCAGGCACAGTCCCTGTTTTTGGTGGTCTGTCCCCATTAAAATATAAGAAAACCCACTTTGTCTCAGATTTTTGAAGCTAAAACATTACTTATTTTAATGAATTTGACTGTAGAAATGGGAATGTCCCTGGTTCCCATGGAACATTCAGAGAGATCCCCGATTTAACACATTGGGAATGTGTTAAAAAAGATAGAAGTAGACCAAATAGCAATCAGTTAACATTAACAAAATTGGGCATAGGAAAATGAAACTGAAAGTGAGTTACTGTGCCCCATTCAGTTAGTGTTAGCTTCTGGTTTACTATTAGGTCTATGTTGCATCAAATTTTCTCATTCTTTTTCCTACCGACAGCACTTGGTGACCTCAAACAACAGGACCATGGATTGATTCAAACTGGGTTTTCTTCATAACATAAGTGAGCTGCCTGGTTTTCCCTTCAGTAGGGTGGTGTTTGTTGGCACATGGTATGACAGTGGTGTGTGTGTGTGTATGTGCGTGTGTGGGTGGGGATGTTTCCTCCTTTCCTCTGTCCAAGTGTTTGGGTGTGGGTGGGGGTGATGATCTCTTTTTTGGGGTGGTGGCGGTAGGGGTGGTGATGGAGGGTTTGGGTGGAGCTTACCCACACAACCACACCCCACCCCCACATCTCTCTCCCAAAGTCGGCCTGCTGACGACACTGCCTCTGCTCGTTACCGTGGAGATTAGTGAAGGATGGGCAGAATAGAGGGAGGAAGAGAGTGTATGTGTCTGAGGGGGGTGAAAGAGAGTGTGTGTAAGAGGAAGACTAAGGACCCGAGAGAGAGAGAGAGACAGAGAGAGAGTAAGTAAAAGGGAGGGAGAGAGAAAAACATATTGCGAGAAAACGAGAGAGAGCAAGAGAGAAAAAAGGAGAGGGAGAGAGAGGTAGAAAGATAGAAAGGGGCTAAGTGAGGGAGGGAGGGAGGGAGTGTGGAGGTGTGAAAGCATGACTGGCTTTATGGCCAGCAGACTCATGGTAACGGGGCTGGATGTGCGTCAGCGGGCTGGAGGCCTTGGTCACGCACATTTGAAAGGTGCCATCTCAGTGGGGGGCACGTGCACGTGTGTGTGTGCGCATGTGTGTGTGTGTGTGCGAAGGGGAGTTGGGGGTGGAGCCCCCCTCCCCGTGTGATACGGCCGCTATAGCACCTGCCCAACTGTGGCCAGACTGCTTTGCGTCAGCAGCCATACACACACAGAAACACACATATACACACACACACACACACACGTGCACACATAGAAGCGCACATATTTATACACAAATAATTACACACACACACACACACCACCCAGACATCTCATACTGTATGGGACATGAAGACGGAGACAAAACAAAAGAAAAACAAAATGTAGAGGGGGCGAAGGCAGTCACAAGCCTAGCCCTGCGATCCAGAGCAGTCGGAGGTGTCTCAGCTGAGTGCCTGTCTCAAGCTGCTTGGATCAACACACTCACACACACAACCGGCCTGGAAAATTCATATCACACATCCTTTGTTTGGAGTGGATCTGGGTGCAGCTCTTCAGAACATTCCCTTTCGTTTGTTTATTATTGAAAACAACAGAAAAGATCTGAATGTGTTTGTGCTGTTCACACGCACTCATGGACCTTACTTACCAAACCAAAAGGCTGTTTAAATCTGTGAAAATAAATACTTTTGAACTGCGTTTGTGTTTGTTATGTGTTATTTGCTGGGAGTGGCTCTGCATGACCTGGGAGTGTGTGTGTGTGTGTGTGTGTGTATGTGTGTGTGTGTGTGGAGGGGGGGGAGGTGGTGGGGGTTTTGTGGTGGGAGGGGGAACATCATGTTTGTTGGTTGCACAGACCCAGCCACTGTCTGTTAGCCTCACTGTGAACCCAGCATCTTCAAGTTCTGTGATGTCACAATGGCCCAGCCATCAGTGGCTGCAGCAGCATTCTGATGACATTTGGTTGCCGTGGCAGCAGTGCCGCCGCCCCCCTTGAGAAGCCCTGTGCGTTCCCTTCCATATAATAACAGCTATTTATATCTGTTTGACAGTCCTGTCTGCTGGAGGGGAAAGCAAAAGGAGAGAGAGAGAAAGAGAAAAAAATGGTTCAGAGAGAAGAGAGTGGGGGAAAAATCCAGACAGATTTCTTGTTGGCTGCACCAGAACATCGACCTTGGGAGCATGCCATGTTGTATAATAAATACGTGCATGTGATTTTTAAATGATTTATGCTCTCATATTGTCTTGTGTCATGATGAGATGGAGAGAGCATTTGAGACACGCTCTTGAGAGCTTGCTGTCTGTGTAGGTGTCTGGGCATTGTGTTTGTGTGTATGTGTGTGTGTGTGTGCATGCATGCATGTCCACGCATGTGTGTGTGTGTGTGTGTGTGTGTGTGTGTGTGTGTGCATGCATATACACATCAGTGTGTCTGACCTGCCAGAAGTTCTCATGGCCAGACTGCTGCTGTGCATCTGATGTTGCAATATTTATGAAATTCTTTGAGCAAGTGTTTGGGCAGAGGGGTATGTTTATGTCCTCAGCACCTTGAGTTGGCCCCTAGTCATCACTCTCACTCATTAGCTATTACATTGGAGTGGTAAATCTGGAATATTCTACAGGGAACGCCCCTTTTTGCTTCCGGCTATGTGGAGTTAAAATTGAAATGGAATTGGATTCAGCTAACCCATATGAAATGGTTGATAAGCAGGACTAGTTATTCATCCTGGTCTCACAATTTTATTTGGTTGTTGATTTGAGATTGATGTAATTCATAACAAATAAATAATGGACACTCAACATAAACAGTGCCAACAAACAGATCTTTAGATTTACATTTCGATTACATTTTAGATTTACACATTTAAAGAGAATAAACTTTTCTATGATCTGGTTTATTTGTATATATTTCTAAGTGTACGCTGTAGGTTTAATTGGCAAGACGGGGAAGAATAATAGCAGCCTAAACAGTATCACCCCATTGTTCTAGAATGGGTTCCTGACCAAGGGGATTGATTTAGCTGTAGGAAAGCAAGGTGGCCTCTTGGTTGTGTGTTTTCAAACACAGCTTTTAGATGAAATAGAACGGGTCCAGTGCAGTCCTGTGGGAAAATATCTCCACCATACAGCAGGGAGGATGACTTATCTGTTGGCAGTGTCATCAGCAAACACACACACTTTCACTCAGATCTGTTTGTTAAATGAAGGCCACTGAAAATCACAAGAAGGGGAAGAGAAAAGCAGTTCACAGCAGTTCAGGGAAAGGTCAAGAGGGCAACTGTAACAGCAAACACGAAGCGCTGTCCTTTTACACCTGTTTAGTCCAAACACTATATATATAAATTCAAAACTTCATATTTCACAAAGATATAAAACAAAGTCAAATGCCCCAGTCATTTTTCAAAATGGGAAAGACAATAAAATACATGTTTTAAATGCATTCAAGAAAGTGTGCTCACCTCTTTAAGCTAGAGAATTGCTATGAAAAGTGGTACTTTCCCGAAAAGACCCCATTTGCTGTTAAAACAGTAACTAAGAAATTCCAGTAAACTGAAACTATTACAAACGTGCCTGGATAATGACCCATGTTTGTCTTGCCCCCATGCGTAGTGAGCAGGGTGGTAAGAGAGGCTAAAAATTCCCTAAGGACCACTGTTGGAGACTTCCAGACAAAAAGGAGTATCTTGAGATCACCAAGTCTTAAAAAGGAATCACAAGTGACCCTCCTCATTAGTAGATCTATTCAAAATGCATACCAGGAAAGGGGCCTTCTTTCTAAATGCTATAGGGACTTCACCTAGAGTCATGTTTTATGGTCAAATTGGATGAAAATTGAGCTTTTTGACTCATGCTGGGTTAAAAGTATAGAAGAATTAGTATACTGACAATAGCGCCCTGCCTTATAGTTGTTCTCGTGACAGGTCTGTGATGTTTTAGGGTTGTGTTAATTCCAAAGGCTCTAGGAATCTCATTATGGTGAATGCCTTCATGACCTTCATGAAACATGTAACCATTTTAAATCAAAATCTGTCCGTCACCCTCAAGACAACAAAAGTAGGTTGTGCTTATGTCATTCAGCAGGTCATGAAATCAAAACACAAGTTCATATAAACAAAAACCTACGGCGTACGGATCACAAAATCAAGCCTCAACCATGGGGGTTAGCAATATAGTAAATGGGCTGAGCTATGGAGAAGTAAGCACCAGAGAGGACCTATGAATATGGGCAATCTGGACAGATGATATCAAGAGGAAAGTACTTAAATCCATTTATTGTGTTCTCCAAATTTGTGGCATGGCAAAGGAGATGGCTAACACTTACATTATTGGCAAAGGGTAGTTTGTACAACATGCAGGGGTGTCAATAATTGTGGCACATGTGATTTTTGCACAAAATGATTTATTTCTTTAAAATTGATTTGGTCTTTGTCAGTACAAATTGCATTCTGATCAAGGTTTTATTTTTCCTTAATGTTTCCATTATGTGATTAAGGACAATTACAACAACAGTTTTTTTTTAATGGGCTTTTTAGCCAATTTTATCAGGGATTCCTATAGTTGTGGAGTTGTGGAAATCCATGATTGAAACATCTGCCTTCTAAGTGTATTCATATGACCTGAACTGATGTGTGTCAGTTGTGAGGTGATGATAATATCAGAGAATAAAATTTCCTGACACTATAATCATGTTTTATGTAACACCTTGTAATTTAATTATGATGTATGAATTAATGTAGGATGTAGGAATTGATTGTGAGAGTCAGTGATTGGACCCTCATCTGTAAATAGTCAGACAGATAGTCAAAGTGTATGATCTGCAGACTGCGTGCTTGATTTTGCAGTGCTTTTGTTCTGCAAGCTCATGTCAGATCTCGCTGAGTAAAACCTTTTATGTAAGACTCAGTTCCCCTGGTAAGTGCAGCAGGGATGGTAATGTTAGGCTAGGCATCACTACATAATCTGTGCCTCACTCCTGGAGCTGTCCATCATGGTGTATTCTCGTATTCTTTCTTTTCTTTCTTTCTGTCTTTCTTTCTTTCTTTCTTTCATTCTTTCTTTCTCATTATTTCATTTATGTAGAAGAGCACTGGAGCTGGTGCAGTGGGACATTTAAAAAAATATTTTTGGGGGGTCTTGGCACTAGTGTGTGTCCTCCCATGCTCAGTGGTGATGAAGCAGATCCACCATTTTCCCCCTCCTCTCCTCTCCTCTGATCTGATCTGATGTGTGCTCTGTCGCCCCCCACAGGTGAAGCTGATGAAGTACATCTGCAAGCAGTTGCAGTGCAAGCAGAAGGTGCCGGAGACGGAGAGGCCGCAGGCTCTGGACAGCTACCCTCGACTCGGAGACTGGCTGCGTACCATCAACCTCAGGCCAGAGCTTATTGAGGTACCCTACACATTCATACATTCATATATCAATTGTGTGTTTGTGTGTGTGTGTGTGTGTGTGTGTGTGTGTGTTTGATACTTGGGTGAAGCCAAGAAGTTTTTTTTTGTTCTGTATAGTCACCCATATATGCACCCAAGTCTGCACAATAGTAGATTATTTGGTATTGTTCCTCTCCAGTCCAGCCAACACCACAGGGACAAAAAGCAAAACAGTTGTTAGTGGTTTGCTAGTTTATGCTGGACACGGAGGGCCATCCTGCAGCCCCATAGCCACTGCAGACAGACATGACCAGGCCATGTTTTGCATGCATTATGTTTTACAATTCCACAGTACGAATACATGACAGTTGTGGTCCTCATAAATAGTTTTCTTTCTGTAGTGTGATGGAAAACAAGGAATGCAAAATGTGTGTGTGTGTGTGTGTGTGTGTGTGTGTGTGCGTGAGCATGTGCCTGTGCCTGTGTTTGTGCATGCATGTGTGAGATTGCAGTGGTTAGAAAATATCCATCTCCAAACATTTGGGGGACTGCATGTTCTTTCGACTTGTTATATAAAGGAACCACAAAGTATGAGCGTTTGGCTGATGCAGAATGTCAATTGCAACAAGTAAACAAGATAATTAACAGTTGAAGTTGAGATGATGTGCTGAAGGCAGACTGCCCTCTCCACAGGCCATTTTTCCATCACTACTTTTTTAACTCGGTCGTAAACATGAAATAAAAATGGAAGACTGAATAAATAAATTCCAAAAGCCTTTGTTTGGTTATTGTAAACACACATCAGGCCACATGTATTTTTTTTATTGGAGTACATTTACTTCAGTCCTCTTATTAATATTGTATGAACATTGTGTAATAATGTAAAGAGTAAGTTGGACCTCTCAGAGACAATTGAAACTTACATGAAACCATGTAAGAAATATGTCTGAGTTACATTAAGAAAGGCTACTAGCTAGCAGACCTGTAATTGGTGTCAAAACTTGCCCTCTCATTAGACCAACATGTAGCGCAGCTGGCCACTTCATACACTGCATACCACGCACAGTCATTAATGGAAGTAAAAAAAGACATGCATTCTTTAAGGGTGCATACTTTACATTGAATGGTCTTACTAGAGTCATCTGTAAGCAATTATACTCTCAACTACAGCTCACAAAGTTCAAGTTCATCTTGTAATGATATGTATTGTATGCATTGCAATGCGCTCATCTATTAATTATTAAGGACATAGTTCGCAGGAGGTCATCATGTCATAAACTGCCCACATGCCTTCTGACATTTATGGCCGATGGTGCTCGAGAAGCTGCACATAGCGTCATTAGAGTCACATCAGACTCGATCATAAAAATCAGTTGTGATTGCCTCACTTTATAATAGGCGACCCAGTGCAACAGATTCCCAGCACTTGTTGCCATGCACAGAGCATAGTTCTAGTTCTCATTATGTAGGCAATAGTAGCGCAAGTCAAGTCCTCTGTGCCTTGACCCACTTCCAGTGACACCTTTAGCCCAGAATACACTGCCTGCCTGCGTTGCCTGTGCTGGGTGCTGGCTCACATGGATGATGCTGTTGTCAGCGAACAATGGCTCTCCCCAGCTCAGCACAGTGCAGCACAGAGCAAAGCAGAGCAGGACAGCATGCGTGGAAGTAAGTAGGGCTTACGTAATGTTACGTAACGTGCCGGGCGGTACAGCTGCCGCCACTGTGGTTATGTGGTTGAGAGCGTCAGCTGGCCGTCTGGCCTGGTGGGTTTAGCCACGCCGAGAGGGGATTTGGCAAAGATGGATGGATCTCATGGAAGGGGGTTCCATGTGCCACCGAGTGCCAGGAGCAACAGCAGCATAGCATATTCATGAAGGTGGTGTAAGGTTGTGTTGGAATACATGAAAAAGATGCACACTGCCAAGGCTGTTGTTTGAGAAGAAGTATTCCATGTTTTCATTGAAAGAGGAGATCTCTGGAGATCAGTTGGCTGTGATTTGTTTTCAGTTAGTTCATTTGAAATCTAAATTTCCAAATCTCATCACCCAAAGGTGAAACTCAAGTGTGAACACTGATTCATCTCCCTTGAAATGAAAATGTCTGCACATTAACATTAAATTTGACTGTCTTATTCCTCTGGCATGCCAAAAATAATTAGTAATTGGTAATAATTGTACATTTCTGGCAAGCAAGTTTTACAAAGGCATCACTGTATGATGACTAAATTAAAAAAAATTTAAATAACACAAAAAACATAAAACAACAACCCCCTGCCACCACATTAGCTGAAGTCCAGTCGTAGACTACACTCTCAGATGCGATGACCCTCTCCTGTCCTTTTTCAGTTGAGAACCGAAACAAAGTGAAGGGTTCTGCTGAAGTTTACTAGAAAATCTGGATTTGCTTTGCAAATGAGGAGACTTTAATGTGACAGCAACTCTAGGACCCAGTACCAATGCCAATAGCTTGGGTACGTTGTTAATTTCTAGTGTTAAACAATCTTCTAAAGGCCTTTTGTTTGATATTCTTTGGATCTTGAATAATAACCTGGAGATAGAAATCAGTGAGCAAATCTCAATTACCAATGCCCATAGCTGATGTTATGAGCAACTCCTGTCTGGAATGAGTGTAGAGATTCAAGCACTGTGTGTAATCCATCCCTCTCAAAACACAGTCAGTACATTAAACCCACAATAGGTTACAGTAGCATACAGACTGCTGCTTAGATGTGCTGCGATTTGCTTTGTTGTTTGGGAAAAGCCCAGCTGTTTTATACATACCGTTAATCCCAGACACACTCTAATCTAATCCTGCAGTCCTACTGGGCAGTCTGCTGGGGTCCTAGTTGTTTGTTTGTTTATCTGTGCTTTGTGTACAGTAAACATGTAGTTGATGCTATGAATCTAATGAATCAGATCCAACAGGCAGTGTACGGTGCTATGATCTGTCTAGGACTTCCCTGTTGTCTAAACTGTAGGATAACATACACCTAGAATACCACTGCTATTCTTGATTGGGTTTGAGTTTATGTTTGTGCTCAGTCAGTTGGCTGTAATAGTGTGTTTGAAAAGAAGCAGCTGTGTGTTTGTGTGTGTGTGTGTGTGTATGTGTGTGTGTGTTTGGGGGTGGGGGGAGGGGGAAGGTTGTTTGTTTGCATGCCTGCGTTCATGTGTGCCTGCATCTGTGTATGTGAGAAGGCATTTACAGTCCCTGGGTCAATGCAAAGACACAATGTCTGGCACATTGTAAAAAAAGGATTTGTGGCTTTGAAGTTCTGTGAATATGTAGAATTTAAAAGCTGAGGTCCCATTTGTCCTGGTTTGTACTCTGGGCCATGTACAGTGTATTTGACTCACTGGGGCTCTGAATGTTAAATTGAACAAACTCAGTGCCAGTACTATAATCAGTGTCACATCTGCAGAGGCTGTTTTTTGATCCACTGAGGATCGTGCAGGAGTGCGTGTTTACAAACAGCCTGTGCAATGTAAGGATCTGCCCACTAAGCCCACATTGGTGTTAATATCACAATGGCTCTAAGAGGCTCTTCAGACGGCGTCATTTCAGCCCCATCCAATCGTGGCGCCCCTTAATTAGGTAATCAGATCATTGCGCTGGATTAATTAGTCTGAGAGATTGCAGGCTCAGGGTATTTCAGTGGCTCTCGAATTTCACACCCCATGGTGACAGAGACACCCATTGTGCACAGAGGCACAAAGGCCAGGGTGGGGGGAGAGGAGAGGAAAGGAGAGAGAGGAGAGGAGAGAGAATGGAGTAGCCTGTTGATGGGATCTGTACGAATGCCAGGGACCTGCTAGTGCCCTATTTAAATAGAGAATTACAGAGAATTAGACAGCCATATCTTTTCACTATAAGCATGCTTAAGTGACTTGTGCATGTGTATGTTTCATAGGTGTATTTATATCATTCAAACACAGGTCAAAATTTATTTTGAATTTGATGTTTGTATGGTCATGGCGCTCATGTGTTATGTCATGGTAAGTACAACGAGGGGCAGACATCAGTGCTACCATATTTGACTAAAGTCTTGTTTCCATGTAAAGGTGGAGCTGCTCAGGTGGAGACACGCACACACATACACATACACACACACACACACACACACACACACACACACACACACACCTCATTTCCCTGAGTCAGGAGGACACAGACCAGTGATGATGGAGCTAGCCAGACAGCTTAGAGCTAGCCAGACAGGTGTGCTTTCTGATGCCTTCACTCATGCACACAGACCACAGACAAATCATTAGCACATGGGTGAACCACCGAGGAATCATTTGGATGGAAATGACAGTGTAGTGATGGGTGTTAGTAGAAGTTATTAGAGGTGATTTTCAGTTCCTTAGTGCACCTGTGTGCTATCTGAAGAAGGGCTCCTTCTCTGTGTTTACATGTGTGTTTGCTTAAAAGGATAATAATGAGGCAGGATGTTTAGATATAGTCAGTACTTATGCTATTTACTCAGGTTTGTTACCTGGTAGAACGCAACTCAAGTACTGAGTGAATCCAAACATCCTGCTTCATTTCAGCCTGACAGTGCTGTTGAGTTTAGCATTGTCGAGAGGGCAAAGTGAATGGTCAGAACCAAGGGAGGAATTTGTGTTTGTGTGAGTGTGTGTGTGTCTGTGTGTGTGTACGTCATAGGAGACCAAAAGTGGTATGTCCATCATTGTGGTTTGAAACACACACAATAATTCCTTATTGTGCGTTTCTATTTTTTCCTCTGTGCTGTTCACTCTGGTCTGGTGCCAGGCGGTGCCCGTGAAGCTCTCATTGGATGCCCTGCTGCAGATGCCCAGCGTCCAAGTGCGGGAGACCATGAGGAGGCTCGGCTCCAGCACGGAGGAGTGTGCCAGGCTGAGTGCCGCCCTGTCCTGCCTCAAGAGTGCCACTGAGTCTGGTGAGTGTGTGCCCGCTACGCCCCAGCTTACCTCTGCCTCTGCTGCTCATACACTTCCGTTTCATCCAGCCTTAGAGACAGGGTCCATCTGGGAGACCTGAGTGGCCACATGAGTGGATGACTTTGTAATGTATTGACAAATTAGAGCTCTGCCATTAAACTCTGCCTCCATCTTCATGTTGTCTTTGCTCTTGTCTAAACCCCAGTATTATGCTTGATTGATTTTATATGAGCGCATTTATTCTTATGTGTCTGTGTTATGGGGAAGGGCTTTTCTCAGTACTGACTTTCTCTCTCTCTCTCACACACACACACACACACACACACACACACACACAGTTCTAGCTGGGTTATGCTTTTGTCAGGCTTTAGGCTCACCTCAAAAGAGAGGGTGCTTTCTATCATGGACACTGACAAGGACAATGCTAACCAATACCAATGGCCAAAGGTCTCATGTTTGATTTCCATGTAGGGTATGTTGATAAAATATCTTTGTGTGCTGTGCTATAAAATAATGAACTATGTAAATGTGGCCATTAACATCAGAACTGCAGTGAAGTCCACCACTACAACACGCATTTTCCTCAGGTGATGCTTTGTTCTGTGTTAAGCTCAAAACACTAATGTGGAATTGATAGACATTGAAAAGCGAAGATAACAGTCTCAAAAAAAGCAGTTTTCATTTGAATAGTTGCTAAATTTGAATAGTGCTAAATTAATCAGCTTATTTAGTGGAGGGAATGAACACATGGAAGGACCTTTAGTTTCTGATGCTGGGTCCTGTGTCTCTGGACACAGGAGTTTCAGCTAGCTTTTGGTCTGTCTCCGGTACTTGATATTATATTGTTTCATATATCTTTGTTTGCATTTTTTATATTTTGTTATTAGTTGTGAATTACTTATTTAATTGTAAAGTAATTTGGCTTACAACCTGTTGTTTAAAATGTGCCATCGAAATAAAATGAACTTGACCTTGATCTTGATCCAGGTGGTGAGCTGAGAGACGACTGCGGCCCCTGGATGTCAGAGCCGACACGGCGTGACAGCGGCTCCCTTACGCCAGTGGACCAGCTGCCCGGCCTGGGGGGTCCGCTGCGCCCTCACAGCCCTTCCCCTCTGGCGCGGCCGTCCCCCAGCACCCCCTCCACCCCCTTCGCCCCCTTCCCACACCCGCGCCTGGCGCCAGTCTCTGCTGGCGAAGCCGGCGTGTCCCATGGCTACGCCGAGAGCCTGACAGACCCGAGCCCGTACTACTCGCCGCGTCCAGGCCACATCTACGGCCACACGTCCACTCCGCCCATCACACCGCCCTCCAAGCGGCGACACCGGCTCAAGCCGCCCTGCACGCCACCGCCGCCCTCTCGCAAGGTGCTCCACCTGCTGCCCAACATCACGCTGACGCGCAGCAAGAGTCACGAGTCGCAGCTGGGCAACCGCATCGAGGACACACCCACCAACAAGTAGGTCACTTCCTGCTGTTTCATCAGTGTCATCAGCAATGTCAATGTCATCTTAAATCCAGGATATTGTCTCAGAGGAAATGCTCTCTCTCTCATTCTCATTTAGTTTCTGTTTTTTGAATATATGATTTTATCTCTATCTAATCTCTATCTTTATCTTTAATTGCTTCATAATTACAATGCCTGTTTTATATTACCATTCGGGACAAACCAAAGTAGGCTTATTTATAAACAGTATGTAAAGTATGGTATAGTTTATGCTATATTTATGGTATAGTAGGATGGTATATTTCATTTTTAGTGACATAGTACTTACCATCCTATTTACAATAAAATAGACTGCAAGTGCTCCAAGGCTGTCATAAGTGTTTGTTTTTGATTACTTTTGGTTGATGTGTTTCTTTTTGTTTTTGTCCTCTTGGTAGGACACACAGTGCTGTTGAGCTCTGTGTGTGTGTATGCGTGTGTGTATGTGTGTGTCTGAGTGGTCTGACTTGGAGGCTACTTGTGTGTGGTCAGCAACCTAGGGCCAAGTGTGTGTGTGTGTGTGTGTGTGTCTGTGTGTGTGTGTTTGTAGTCAGCAACCTAGGGCCAAGTGTGTGTATGTGTGTGTGTGTGTGTGTGTGCAGCAACCTCCCCACAGAGCAGTGCTGAGCAGAAATCTACTGGAAATAGGGCACACTTCCTGCTCACTGCTCCATTAATATCCCTCTGTCTCATCCTGTGTGTGTGTGTGTGTGTGTGTGTGTGTGTGAGAGAGAGAGAGAGAGAGAGAGAGAGAGAGAGAGAGAGAGTGTCTGTCTGTGTGTGTGTTGTGTGTGTGTGTGTGTGTGTGTGTGTGTATGAATGCGTTTTTGTCCGGGAACAGGTTTGGTTAGGTGGAGGGCACACACACACATAAACACACACACACACACACACACACACACAGACAAACACACACAGTGAGGTAGACAGATCCCAGACAGAGGGATGACATGCGCACACACACACACACACACACACACACACACACACACACACACACACAGCCTAGCTGCTCCATTACTCTCAGTGTGTTTGGCCAGCTCTAATCCCCCCAGATTTCCCAGAGATTATGAGGAATGTCACAACAGGATGCACTTCTGGAGGCTGATTTTCGAAAGAGGACAAGTCTCTGAGTACACGTACTCACATATCCACACACACAGCCCCCGCCCACATCCATACACACACACGCACATACACACAAACACACACACACTCAATGCCCGCTCATGCATACTCACACACGCGTACACACACTAACACTAACACTAACACACACACACAACCCCAGCTCACACTCATGCACAAGCACACACACACACTTTGCATGAGTATGGAGACATCTGACTATGGCACTGTACGTACAGGACTCCTAAACTGCTGTTGTCATTAGAGTTCATGCAGTCCCTTTATGACCCTGTTCAATTCAATTCAACTTAATTCAATCCATTTCAGTTCCATTTAGTTCAGTTCAACAAGAAATGAAATTGTGTTAAGGAATTCCATAGAATACAAACTGTGAGACTGGAGGAGGCAATGGAGGCAAGGGAAAGCTGTAAATATGGCCTTTAGTTGATCTGCTTTTTATGATTCAGGATTATTCTTGTCACTGATGTCTGTGCTCCTGGTAAATAGCTCCCCTCTCTCTCCTCCCTCCGCCTCTCTCTCTTTCTCCATCATGTGTGTTAATGTGATGATAAAGATGATGATTTGAGACCATAAATAGGCACTGTCTGTGCGTCTGCCACCCGAGGCCACCTTTTCAGTAGACTGGATGTTGATGCTGGGTGTTTGTCATGCCCTGATCACTGACTCGTGTGCGAGTGAGTGTGTGTGTGTGTGTGTGTGTGTGTGCATGTGCGTGCGTGTGCATGTGTGTGTGTGTGTGCTGAGAGCCCACGCACTCGACTGATGAACACACATTGACAGCTGAGTTTCAGTCGAGCCAGATGCATCATGGGAACAGGGAGGGGTTGATGGGGCTATTTGTCAGTCCTAACCCTGAAAGTCCAAAAGGCCTCCTACATTTTGTGTTGTCTGAACCGAAATGATATAAATTTAATTGAAATGAATTGAATTGAATTGAATTGAACCAGATTAGCCTGAATTTAAAATTAAACATATTGAATGGAGAAAACTGTAAACCCTCACAGAGTGAGTCTACTTTAGGGCCCCTGTCCCATGTTGGAGCTGAGTAGATTTAAGGTCTTTGTGGCCCTCTCTTATAAAAATAGTAAACCCCACCCACCCACCTCCATGTCTTGATGATGGTGCCAGAGGCTCACCCAATTCTAAGCTGCTTTAGAGTGAGCCGTGGGACTGCCCTGACACTGCACGTGTGCATGTCTGTGTGTCCGTCCTGCTCTCTCAGGTGCACCAAAAAGAACAAGCTGTTCCTGAACGTGCAGATCAATGGCAACGGCTGCGAGGACTCGCCCTCGCGCTCCCCGCTCCTCTCTGCCCGTACGCCTGGCGCCATGCCCGCCACTGCCCCTTACACGCTGCCAGGGACCCCCACCCTCCTGGAGGAGCACAGTGGCCTCAAGAGTAAGTGCCCTCACTGCACCTGGCACTGTCATCAAGATCACACCACTTAAGGCTTAGGATACTTTAGCAATGTATTTAGAGGACATGTATCAGCCCAAGTATTTATTCAACAATTATCAGCCGCGTATTCATAATTATGTACTAGGACATTAGTTATGTATTCATGCAATGTTTTAGGACATTTTAGCAATATATTCAAGATGTAAAATTACCATTAGGCTATGAGCCTGTATATGACATGAGCATTAGGCAGGAAAACAGACAGAGCTCCTGCTTAGGGTTAAGTTTAGTGTCATATTAAATGATCATGATATCAGGAAGCACTCAAAAATCACCACTGTTGTTTTCTACCCCCAAAAGGGGTCGTTTCTTAATGGTTCAAGGAACTGCAAAATGCCCCAGCAGTAAATCTAAGCACTGTATGGTTCATGTAAGCCATGGTGTCGACTGTGATGCACTGTTTGTACATGGACATAATGTTGCTCCATATTCTTTGTTTCTTTGTGGTGGTGTCGCTCTTGAAACAGATAACATAACAGTCCACCGTAGCTCCCCTCAAACGGTCAGGAGAGACATCGGCCTGAATGTTACACACAGGTAAGCGCTTTTGCCTTTTATGATGTTGAACAAATCAAAAACCAAATTAATACCAAAGCATGTACAGATCTGAGGCTTCACCTAAACAGGCTCACAGTGTAATGCTGTCCAAATTTTCTCAAGTACTGACATGTGTGTCCCAGTAGGGCATGAAGCCACTGCTCAACAGTATTTAGTAACAGAATCACTGACAGATACTGTATGTATTGTCTAAGGTGAGTTAATCTTAACATAAAATCTTTCTTTCAGATTCTCCACCAAATCCTGGCTCTCCCAGACCTGCCAGGTGTGTCAAAAGAACATGATCTTTGGCGTGAAATGCAAACACTGCAGGTAAGAACCCCCCCCCCCCCCCATACACACACACACACACACATACACATACACCTGTTAGGTGACTTATCTATGTTGCACCTGTCATGTGTGTGTGTGTGTGTGTGCTGATTGGGGCCTGTGTGTGTATGATTTGCAGGTTAAAGTGTCACAACAAGTGTACGAAGGAGGCCCCTTCCTGTCGGATCTCCTTTCTCCCAAGTGAGTGTCTCAGTCCGCTCTCTACATTCAATACACTTCAATCCACATTTGTATGTTTGGTTAGAGGAAAGCAAATGGGCTGTGTGATCTCTTTATGACTGAACAAGGATCTCAATGCCATGCAATCATCAATTGGGGCGAGTTTCCAGAAAGCAGCATTGTTAAACTTTGCTAGTTAAATCATTAAGTGTAACAGTATAACTACAAGGCTATGTGACGGATGTTAGCAATGACAATTCACCCCTGAATGGGATAATAATGTTGCAAGAGTGTTTTCTAATGTGTGTGTGTGTGTGTGTGTGTGTTTGGGATGGCATTCATGCACAGCTCCCTGTAACCTGAGCTATGATACTCATACTAGCCACTACCTGCTGGCATTCACTCCACTGTTGAGACCCTTGACAGAGCCCAGGGCTGGGAATGTAATCAGTAGCTCTGTGTATGTGTTTGTGTGTGTGTGTGGATTGGGGGCCTCTTTTGTTCACAGTGTCCTTGTTCCATTCAGGGAAAATAGGCTCAGCACACACTTAGCAAACAGTAAAAATGAAAACTGCACTTAACTGTATGAAAAGCACAATGCCGTGTCTTTATTACATTAAAGTTAATCTCATTTAAACCATTGTAGCGCGAATGTTGAGTTCAGCCTGTCTCCTGTCTGGCTACACCTCCTGTCTAGCTGTTATTCATTTTGTTTGAAAACGTATTTCTTTTCCCATGTTTGTCTGTGCTTTCCTAACTTCTTCTCCATCTTGTCTGTAGTTACTAAGATCCGGAGGACGGAGTCTGTGCCCTCTGACATCAACAACCCTGTGGATCGTCCAGCAGAGGCACCGCAGTTTGGCACCCTACCAAAGGCAATAACTAAGAAGGTGAAGCCTCTGAGTTCCCAACACAAACCCCAGACTTCCTTTGTTTATTTAGGTTTACTCAGGTTAAAGCTTGTCCTAGACTAAAAGCTTATTTTTTTAAATTATGATTATTAAATATCTCTTCCAATCTAGGACTGAGCTTTATCTAAGCATGGGAAAGTGGCTCATAAAGTTCAAATGTACAAAACTGCTTCTGTGCTCCTGCTGTTGGAATTGAAGCCATTTGATTTTGTCTTGTAGATTTGTACTGCCTTGCTGTTAGTACATTTTTGTATGATTTTAGAGCGCTGACATATACCTTGTTTGTATACTATGTATATAGTATATGACAGATGTGTTTTTGTACATTTGCGTAACACATGCACCGTGTTGGTAGTCCTGACATATACATTTAAAACATGTAAAACCAACATATATCTTTATATAAGTTTTTGTGTAATATCTATTTTGTAAGCAGTCCTGATGTGTATGTTATGGGTACAATTCTATTGAGTTGTCATACTGTATACTTTGCTGGTAGTCATGCCTGATAGTCATGTGTTTGTATTTGTGTCCATTTCCCCAGGACCACCCGCCAGTACTGAACCAGCTGGACTCCAGCAGTAACCCTTCTTCCACCACCTCGTCCACCCCTTCTTCTCCCGCCCCCTTCCAGCAGAGCAACCCCCCCAGTGCCACCCCGCCACCCAATCCCTCGCCGAAGGGTCACCGTGACAACCGCTTCCACTTCCCAGGTGAGTAGTGCTGCGGCCACAGCTCCCAGCAGGGAAGGGACGTGGAAGAACGCTTGACTCAAGAACAGATGTGGTCCCAGAGCTGGTTTGGAGTAGGGCCAGATCTGCTCCACGTGTTTAGAGCTATGAGGGGAGGAAGATAACTGAAGGTGATGATACTCAGAGCAAGTTTTGAGGAGTGTATAAAAATGTAACAAATATTAATCTGAAGGACTTGAGCTTTTCACAACGCGTGTTTTATAATATTTTTTTTACTTTTCACAACATCCAATCACAGCAGTAGAAATCGGTCAGCAACATTCCCCAAAAAGTTGCCCCAGTGCATTGTCACCTTTAGTAACCCCCCTTAGTGACCCTCTGGTCTGGCCACATCAGTACAGGGTGCTCCAGGGGTAGTAGCTGTTTTAAGGACACCATCGTCCAAACACCAGCTCCCAGTCTCTGCTCTCTGCCTGGGGACTGGTTCTAGATTGGTCAAGCGTGGATGCTGTTTCACTCACGCTGAGTCTCTCCCAGTCAGGCTTTCCCACATTACTTATGCTGTATGTGCATGTTCAGGGGTGACTGTGTGTGTTTGTGTGTGTGTGTGTGTGAATGTGTGCACCTACAGTATATAGACACCTACCAATGTGGGGTGTAAACCTTTGCATTTGTTTTATCCTGGGTGATACACCACTGCATACGTGCTGGAAGCGAATGGGTTTTGTTTTGTTTTTGTTTTTTTTTGCCAAGCTTGTTTAACTCAGAGAGTTAACTTACCTTCATTAACCCAAAGATTCTTTCCTCTTATTTAACCTGGATGTTCTGCCTCTCTCCCTCTTCTTCTCTCCCTTTCTTTCTATCTCTCGTTCTCTCTCTCTCTCTGTCCCTCTCTTCCGTCTCTCTTCCTTTGGTTCTTGCAACTTGTTTTATTCCCCATCTCTGCTCCCAAGCTGCCTGCTACTTTCAGCACAGACAGCAGTTTATCTTCCCTGGTGAGTTTAATGTTCCCTGAATGTTTACGGCCTCCCCCGGTGTTTCCCCTTTGATTCTCCTGCTGCTATTCTATGTGTTTGTAATCACAATAACAAGTTTACATAGACTGCATAATCTGCTTTAATCTCTTATGGTGGTTGAAGTCTTTGTTGAGTGGTGGTTAGAGTGAGGCCTTGAATGTTGCTGGCTGTCCTGCTTGAGACAAATGGAGATGCTACACTACTGTTCATTTGAGTTGTGGCTGTGTGCTATTTGCTGGAGACCAATGTCATTGCAAGCTCTATTTTTTCTGACAACGTGCAAATAGTGTGTTGTGTTGTACAACACAAAGCATTTCTGTAGCATTGTATGCACCATTATGAATCTTGATATTTGAACTTTATATTGAAACTCTTCTTTACCCTAAATTTAAATTGTCTGCATCCACACAGATGTGTCCAGCTCATCCACGCTGCATTCTGAAAGTGGCCTTCCAGACACCGTGTAAGTGTTCACAGACACACAAGGACCTGTGCCTCATTGAGAATCTTTCCTTTTTTCAGAGAATTGTGTTGGAAAATGAAAAAATCTTTTTTGTGTTTTAATCACAGTAATGAGAACGAGCCGTCAACCGAGGATCTGCGGGCCGAGCTGGCTGAGGACGAGGATGGAGAGGTAAGCCTAGGCTAGACTTCACTACAGACTTCATTACAGCACCACTACAGACTTCACTACAGCACCACTACAGACTTTACTTCAGTACCACTACAGACTTCACTACAGACCTTACTATAGTACCACTACAGACTTCACTACAGCACCACTACAGGCTTTACTTCAGTACCACTACAGACTTTACTTCAGCACCACTACAGACTTTACTTCAGTACCACTACAGACTTCACTACAGACCTTACTATAGTACCACTACAGACTTCACTACAGCACCACTACAGGGTTTACTTCAGTACCACTACAGACTTTACTGCAGCACCACTACAGACTTTACTACAGCACCACTACAGACTTCACTACAGACCTTACTATAGTACCACTACAGACTTCACTACAGCACCACTAAAGACTTTACTTCAGTACCACTACAGACTTTACTACAGTACCACTACAGACTTCACTACAGACTTTACTATAGTATCACTACAGACTTCACTACAGCACCACTACAGACTTTACTTCAGTACCACTACAGACTTTACTTTAGTACCACTACAGACTTTACTACAGTACCACTACAGACTTTACTACAGTACCACTACAGACTTTACTACAGTACCACTACAGACTTCACTACAGACTTTACTATAGTATCACTACAGACTTCACTACAGCACCACTACAGACTTCACTACAGCACCACTACAGACTTCACTACAGCACCACTACAGACTTCACTACAGCACCACTACAGACTTTACTTCAGTACCACTACAGACTTTACTTCAGTACCACTACAGACTTCACTACAGACTTTACTATAGTACCACTACAGACTTCACTACAGCACTACAGTGTCATCAGGGCAGGGTGCTGAGCTGTTCTTAACATTCCCTAATCAGGAGGAGGAGGAAGAGGAGGAGGTGGAGGCGGAGGAGGATGAAGAGGTAGTAGAAGAGGAGGATGAAGAGGAGGTGGAGGAGGAGGACGAGGAGCAGGCAGAGGAGTATGAGGAAGAAGAGTTGGAGGAAGAGGAAGTCCACATGGGCTCGGACGGTGAGTGCGACGGCGATGAGCTGGACGATCTCCCGAGCACGCGGGGCAGTGGCAGCAGCAGTCACTGGAAAGGGCCAATTTCGCGTAAAGCCAGCCAAACCAGCGTGTACCTGCAGGAGTGGGACATCCCCTTCGAGCAGCTGGATCTGGGCGAGCTCATCGGCAAAGGTCGCTGGGGTCGCGTGCACCGGGGCCGCTGGCATGGCGAGGTGGCCATCCGCCTGCTGGAGATCGACGGCAACAACCAGGACCACCTCAAGCTCTTCAAGAAGGAGGTGATGAACTACCGCCAGACGCGCCACGAGAATGTCGTGCTCTTCATGGGCGCATGTATGGCCCCGCCGCACTTGGCCATCATCACAAGGTCAGATTCAAGGACATCCAGCTCAGCCAGCCTCGCTTATATAGACTTTCTACCAGGAACACTAAATCCAGTGGCCTTAGCAGAATACTTTTTTTTTTCATTAAAAAATTATGATTTCTTCCCCCTGTTTTGATGCATGTTTTTGTTTGTTTTTCTTGTATAACAGTTTCTGCAAAGGCAGGACATTGTACTCTGTCGTGAGGGACACCAAGAACAATCTGGATATCAACAAGACCAGGCAAATCGCTCAAGAAATTGTAAAGGTATTTTTAGACATATTTTGCCCTTTTCTATTGGATGTCAAACTTGCATCTGTTACCAAAATTGAATTCCTGTGTTTGCTTTGCCTTACTACACTAAATGCATGCAGTTTATGTCATTTTTAATTCTTGCATCTTCTGTATTTATAGGGAATGGGCTACCTGCATGCCAAAGGCATTGTTCACAAGGACCTGAAATCCAAGAATGTCTTTCATGACACCAACAAGGTGGTCATCACAGACTTTGGCCTTTTCGGAATCTCTGGAGTCGTCCAGGAAGGAAGGTAAGAAAGGCTGTTGCCAGAAGCCAGCCACCACTGAACCACATCTGAGCCAAATCTGTCCCAAATGAGTAGAATATGTTTCAGTACTGGATTGGTTTCAGAGACTGGATTGGGTCCCACGTGTTTTACTATGTACTAAGTATGTCTTTATGTTTGTATATATCTATGCATTAATTTGCAATTTGATCCTTGGTACATTCAAACATCTGACTTTGAATAGTTGTGGTCATGAGAGACACTGCATGTGTCATACATGTATGTGTGTATAAATATGTGTGTATGTTCATGCATGCGTTATTTATGTGTGTATATTTATGTATATATGCATTTTGAATAGGAGAATGTGTGTACCTGTGTGTGTATATTCTCCAGGCGTGAGAACGAGCTGAAGTTGCCACATGGCTGGATCTGTTATTTGGCCCCTGAGATTGTCCGTAAGATGAGCCCTGGCAATGACGAGGACAGACTTCCCTTTTCTAACGCTGCTGATGTCTACGCCTTTGGGTACGGCAAAGTGCACACACACACAAATTCAGCACAATGAACATACATACAATATACATGTTCATACAGAGAAATTAATGTTCTTGAAGGCCAACCATAATGTCATCATGTTTAGGAAACAATGAAAGTGTCCTGTGTCTATCAGTACTACATTGATTTCTATGCATCTGTCTTTTCATCTTTGTATTTAGGTATCCCTTATGCATTTGTCTATACTGTCTAGAACCAGTCCAAGCTGGATAGCGTACCTTTTTTAATGATGACATTGGAATTAATTTATTTTTCAACTTCATGAATGCTTATATGTAACAAAAGCTATTTCTTGCACCCTTACCAATAAAGCCTGACTGGACATCATTAAAAAACGTAAATTGCTGTGCTGTAGTGTGAAGGGCGTTTGCCTCCTCCTCGTGAGACTAAATGTTTGCTTTGACCTCCCCCCCTGCCTGAAGGACCATATGGTACGAGCTGCAGGCCCGAGACTGGCCCATCACCAACCAGCCCGTGGAGGCCACCATCTGGCAGGTGGGCAGCGGGGAGGGCATCAAGAATGTGCTGGCCGAGACCAGCCTGGGCAAGGAGGTCACGGTGAGTAGAGGGAGATGAATTGCAGGCTAATGGCGCCATAGTTCCTCCGCTCGTTATTTTATTTCATACAGTACTATGTCAGGCTACTCTGGGAAGACATTGGATTCCATCAACTAAAAATCTAGAGGCCAATCAGTGAACAGAAAGCAAGAGCATAACATATGTCACAATGACTAAACATTAAATCAGTTGAAGACAGACACAATAGTTTTAAAGTTCAATCAAAGTACCCACTCTTTGCACAAAGTGAAAGATTCTGCTACATCGGGCTACAGGGGAAATTCACACAGTCAGAGAACAGTAAGAAACAGAAAGTACTTTCTTATTTCCTATGTGTAGGTGTTAACTGTATTTAACACTGTGTTTAATTCATCAAGACATACATTTCATGCATTCATTGTGCACACATATGCTATGTGTTTCAGGCCAAGGGGTTTCTGACTGAAGCTGAAAGTTTAAGTTACAGCCAAGCAGTAAGGAGTTAGTGCAGATGATTTTTGTTCTTATTTTACTCGAGGAGAAGAGTAGTGTCAGCCATTTTTGGACATTCTCTGGACATGGTTTCAGTAGGACTAGGCAGTTAAAGTGACCCAAAGCGGTTTGTCCATATAAGATGTGTGGATTGTGGACTGATCATACTATATCTAGATAAGTGAAGTTTCACCAAAGAGCCTTGATTAGTGATTATTGCTCCATTAAAACTTGATTATTGCTCCGCTTCAGCCCTCTCATATAAAGACACAAACATAAAGCAAACATGTTTGTCCTCCACTACTTCAATGCAGGAGATCCTGTCCACGTGCTGGGCGTATGACCTGCGCGAGCGCCCCACCTTCACCCAGCTGGCAGACATGCTGGAGAAGCTGCCCAAGCTCAACAGAAGGCTCTCCCACCCCGGACACTTCTGGAAGTCCGCTGAGTACGTATCTTAGCGATGGCTTTCCTTCTGGTGCTAGATGAGGATGGGGGAGGGGGGGTGTAGGGACATGACATGACATCTGACCCCTGGCACAGAGCTGAGGCTGTTGTCTTGTCTTGTTATTCCTTGTTCAGACATAGACGGGGGTCATGACGCGGCTTATTTTTTAGGAGGTTATGGCCTCTGACCAGAGTTTACTTGAGCCCTTTACCTCATGTTAGTAATTCAACTCTTCTTCACTCTCTTTACTCGTACTATGATTTGGCATGATTGTCTCATCTCTAGTCCTGATCTTGTTGATCTTCTTAACTCTGAGGCTTTTGAGTTGATTCTTTCACATGCAGTCTAAAATGACATGCTGTTAAAAAGTATGAGATACTCACGTCCCTTGGCAGCAACTTTGAGGCCTCAGTCAGACCCCGTTCACACCATTATTTTTTACGTGAGCGGCAAGCAGTTGTGAATTGAAGTGCACAACCGTAGTGCACTGCTGGCTTTGTGAATGGGTCTTATTGCATTACATTCACATTTACATTTATGCATTTAGCAGATGCTTTTATCCAAAGCATTCATAAACTGTTCAGGGCCAGTCTCCCCTAGAGCAACTTAGGGTTAAGTTCCTTGCTCAAGGCCATAACGGTGGCAGCTGGAATTTTAACCCACAACTTTTCCTGCTACTTGCACGCTAGCCAGGTTCCTTAACCACTATGCTACCACCGCCCTTATTGTTATGCTCACTCATTAACAGAATGCATACAAATGTTTCAGAAAGAAAAAGCCAACCCTAACTTACTCAAATGTGCAGCTAAGTCCCAATGCCCATTGTTCTAATCCTTTAAATTTCACTTGTCATTGGCTTCTCAATATGTCACTCATAGGCAGAGGGTGGTTACATGAGTCTTTAATTGGTCAGCCTCCCATCGTCTGGGACACTTCTTCTTGGTCTTTAAATTGTTATGCCAAATAGCAGATCTTAGTTCTGCACACTGCATGCACACTCTTCGCTAATTAAACTTCTTATTGTTAAATAGATAACATTGCTTAATATTATACATAACAATGATTTTCATCAGATTTTCCTAATAAATCCAGCACTGTTTAACTCTTTTGCTCTACTTCTTTTCTCTGTCTCTTTCTGTGTTTTATACTTCTCTCTTTCTCCATCCTACTCTTTTGCTTTCTTTTTCTCTCTGTCTTGTCTCTGTCTGCTGTATCTGTTTTCCTAACACAGGTTGTAGCTGTTCATACGAATCCTAAGCAATGCAAAACAACTAAAGCCTGGGTCTGCCTTGCATGCATCCTGAAATCCTTAACTTTCGGATTAAAAGAGAAGAAAAATAAAATAAATAAATGAATCAATAAACTAAAGCAAAGCAAAGCCAAGCGTTCACTCTGCCTGATACAGATTCTGCTTCCACTAATCCAAGACATCTTCCACCTCCTCCTCCTCCTCATCTTTTGTGTTTGTATTCCTCTACGTGCCGGAGCAGAGAATCTCCCACTGGAAGCTTAACGGACTACTACCCATTTCCTGCTTCTGACCCATCTAAAACTCTTGCCTTTACGGCATTTTGTTTTTCTTTCTTTTTTTTTCCTCGGAGGAAAAGGGTCTGTGATTCTACTCTCTGGCTTTTGGTGTGTGTTCAGTGAAATGGACGCATGTGTGTGTGTGTGTGTGTGTGTGTGTGTGTGATAATTGGTGCAATTGCGAATCAACCCTCCCATCCCCACCCCAACACACACACTCCCACACACACCCTCACCTATGCTGCTGTGACGTGCTTCTTGCTGACAAAACCAGGGACTGGAGTTGGACTTTTGTGTACAAATAAATAACTACATAAATGAAAATGCGCAGCTGGTCACTGTGGTACTCTCAGACCCACCAGTGGCTGACCAGCAGCAATGTATTTTTCCAGTGGTGCATCTGATATCTGTGATGCCCCTGGTCCCTCCTGAAGAGGCATATCCAGTCTCTCTTTCTCTCTCTCTCTCTCTTTCTTTTTCTCTCTCTTTCTTTCTTTCTTTCTGTCCCTCTGTCTGAACAGAAAGCTCTGTTTCGTCTCTCACCATGTTGGGTATCAGGTGCCTGGCCTTTCAGAGCCATGGCACTTCCATTCATAGAAAAAAAAACAGACAACTCTTATGTCTGTTTGTGTATTTATTTATTTATTTTAATTTGTTTGTTTGTTATTGTTGTGGCATCCATTGTGCTGTGTGTCTCACCAGTGTTTGCGTGGACTCACAGTGGACAGAAACACACTGGAACAGCTACACTGACTTTCAGTGGATGCCGGCGAGTGACAAGAGTCCTGACAACGGATTACAGTGAAGGAAATCATAAGACAGTCGGACACACCCGAGATGCGCTGCTATCTTGCCTACCCTGTAATTCTGTATGGCCCATGAAGAATTGGGATGCTTAGAATGCAAACAAACAAACAAACATGCCAAAAGGAGAAGCTGGTGTCTTCTCAAACCTTTAAATGATTTCAAACCTAACTGTAGGTTAATTATTCTGAGAAGGGTTCCTTGCACCAATGGGGAAAAGAGAGAGACAGAGAGCTTCAGCAGCAATCTAGGCCGTTAGCATCTCCTCATTAGTTTGATCAATGTTACCTCTGTTGTACGCCTGGGAGTCTGTGGTTTTGTGTTCTCATTTGCCTATTGTATGATGGTGTGCATGTACACTTGTGTGTGTGTGTGTGTGTGTGCGGGTGGGTGGGTAAATGGGTGAGTAAGTATATTGTGTCTGAAAATGTAGGAGTTAATTCTGTGAAAGACTCAGAAGAAAAAAAAAAACATAGGTGAAGTGTAAGATACACATATAAATAAATAGGATTTTCACTGTACAGCTAATAGCCATGCTGTAATTATTGTAATATTTGTACATTTTATATATATAATATATATATATTGTACATCATAACATTTTTGAATAGGTACGGCTCCCCTGTTCCAAATGTAAATAAATCTTTATATTTTTTCATGTATAAAATGCTGTAAGAAATAAATTGTACATTTTTTAGAATGGGTCAATACATGTTATGTCATGTAAAATTCATATTTTTGTATTGCATGTGGCTGCCATTCTGTACACACGTTCTGTTTTCATCTTTGAGAGACAATAAACAATGCTTGTCATGTGACAATGTCTGAGCCTTGTTTCTCTCTGTCTTAAGTTACTTTCCTTCTTTGATTGATTGTTTGATCAATTGACTGATTTGCTTATGTTATTTGTTGTAGAACAAGCTGGGACCTCTTCTTCTAATTTTTAGCAGACTTTTTTGGTTCATTTTTATATAGATATAGTGGGGCAGAATACAGCCTGAATAGTGAACAGAAACTCACTTTCAGTTTCATTTTTCTTGCCCTGTTCAGTTAGTGTTAGCTGCCACTTTGCTATTGGGTCTATGTTGTACCAAATTTTCTCATTCTTTGTCTTGCCGACAGCATTTGGTTACCTCAAACAACAGGACCATGGATTGAAATTAGGGGTAGGAACTGATAGGATTTTATTAACATCAATGCCATTGTCGATTCTACTTCTAAATCCAGTTCTCTTATCCTTGAATCATTTGCTTCTGTTTTCTTGTATCCATGCTGCTAATGCACTTCCTTGCATGTGTTTTTTATTTTCTGTGTTATAGACCCTGTCTTTCCCGTGCTTTTCTTTCGTGTGCTTGCTGTTTCTGTCTCTCACTCCATCTCTTATCATTAATAGATTATCTGTTTATTATACTGTCCTTGAGCCAGATGGGTTGATTGGCACTGTCTGTTGTAGTAGCCTACATCGTTAAAGCCATGAAGTTCTTTTCTAACATTGTTGTCCACCATAATCTTGGTAGTGAAACCATATGGTGCAATGGTATAAAGACCAAGACTGTGAGTAAGATTGCACAGCAGTGCAGTGTCTAAAAACTCCCTAGGTGAATTCCCACTGGAGGCAATGGCCACTATAGACAGGGCTATTATCCTGTCCTGAGCCCCACAGAACACACAGAGGAGTAGAGATACAATCAATTGTTATCCAGAATCCAGCAGTAAGCATTTTGATTGGTTAGATGCATGTAGCCCCATATAAAATGGAAGCCAATAATAATAACAATAACAATAATATACATTTATCAGTGCAGCAATTAACTTGAGGACTGTACTCAGATTGACAAGTGGTATGTAGCTGTCAAGAAGGAGCATCAAACAAGCCCTAAACTACCATTTGTGAAATAGTGCCACCAATTGGTAAATGCTGAAAATGAATATTTCTGTTTTCACTGTAAGGTTTAGAAGACCATTATTGGGGATTTTTTTGCTGTTCTAGCCTACTAGCAGATAACATGATACATGTAACATGAAACATGAACATGATAACAACAGCAATGATACCCACAAGAGGAATCCTCTCATTTATTAGTAATTCTTAGTATTATTGCTGTTGCTGTTGCTGCCCAGAGAGCTATAAGTTTAAGGAATTGTTTATTATCTTTTTGTGGGTGATTCTCACCAGCTGTATATAGCATCCATGTCCTACTGTCCCAATTCAAAAGTTAATATTGATATAACCATGTTTTTTTGTGATGACAGGCTAACTGGTATAAACACATTTAATTGTGTAACTCGCTACAGCCAAAGATACTCTTTGCTACTACGATCAACATACAAGAGTGATTTTTTTTTTATGTATTTGACTAGTGTCAATGCATGTCAGAGTTGCAAATGAGAAGGTGTTGGGGTTCAGAAGCATGTTATATTTTCTTCAGATAACACACACAGCATAGGCATACTGCTGTGTTGTACGTCTAGTTTTAAGCCAACAATTTTCTTCAATATCAATTCCAAGCAATTTCTATAAACCTGATCTGACCTATTATCAAGTTAGCAAGCATAATGCTATTGTTCACCCATCATCAGTGGTAAGCAGAGTTGTTGTTGTTGTTATGACCTACCTGGTAAACAAATGTTTACTCTCATCTTATGTATTTAATGGTAATTATTGTTGGCAGTTCTGCCTCTTTTTAAGGAAAATTCAAGTATGTATGCGTGTAAGATGAAAAATTTAAGTGTACATACCATATGTCACAGAGACCTATGTGATGGCAATGACTAAATGACAACAACTGGATGACAATTGAATGATTATCTTTAATATTCTTGTCAATTCATAATCATTTCAACCTGCACTTGCACTGCACTGGTATTAAAAAGAGGGAAACTACTCAGCAGCAGTTTCTTTTTAACATGACTTTTTGGGACATATATAGGCTAGCTCTTGACTGAAGCTTCCAGTCTCAATCTGCAGCCTTGAAAACGCCCTAGGGGAATTCCAAGAAGGTGGTTATGGCAAACCTGAATAAATTAACCCAGAGGTAATGGTAAACAAGATAACAGAAGAGCCTGGAGTTGCAAGAGACATAGAATGGAAAACTATTTTTTGGAACATAAATCATGGACAAAGTAGAACAAAGCCTACATGTGATATGTCACACATCACAAATCAATTGTAGTTCAATTGTGGTTGAGAAAGAGGGCGCCATTTAGCCAAAACAGACCATTTCAAGGCCCAGCCTAAACATAAGGTTGTGATTGGGCTTGTAAAATTGCACTTGAGCTTACTTTTGATAAATCAAAGTTGAATATATATTTAACTACAGAGAACAAGGCACAGTACAATACTGCATTCATCCATTCTACGTCCCCTTTAACGAAAAAAAGCAAGCATAGAACTCTGTTAGGACATTTACCATTCACCCTACCCAGGTTTATCATTTACCCAAGTTTATCATTTAACCACCGCAATACGACAGCGTTCAGTGAGCCACTGCACAGGAGCCCAGTGCTAAGCTAGAACAGCAAGGGAACTTTACGAAATGCAGCAACAATACAACATTCCTGTAAGTGACTTACCTATCTTAAAATCATAGTATTCTACTATAAATATGGATTAAAATATGCCCTTACAAAGACTACAGCCGCGTAGCATTCTTTTCTTGTCCAACCTATTGCATTGGTACTTAAATGCAGTATAACTGCAGTGAACCAGCAATAAACCTCTAGTTAAAAGTTCTGATGCTGAAGTGATACTGCAGGTGTTTTTTATAATTTGTAATTTAAAAACAGATATGAAATTGTTATTCAACAAGACAACTAATGAGATAACTCAATCATAGGTTACTTATATGGGAATGATACGGGGTAAGTGATTGTTAGTGATTTATAAATTGTTACACTGTCTATGAAACATGGAACTAGGAAGTCTCTCCCCACAACAATTACATTACACTGTGCAAACAGACAATTACATTACACTACACAAACCCAACAGGTCTAGCTGACTAACTAACTAACTAGATTTTTTTAACTTCATTGAGCAAAATGAATGATTAACACAAGGTAAGACAGCAGTTTTAGTAGTGTGATTCTTCCTCCTTAGAAAATACCATTTACTGTTCCTATTATGGGTGGTCTTCGTGAGGACACGACCATCACTGTCAAAGGAAGCGTGCGGTCTGGGGCGAGCAGGTATGGAAAACAACTGTGCAAACAGTGTAACAGCGCCGAGGCAAAGCAGGCTCAGATTCATAGATTTATCACATAGTGCACGCAGTCAATTTAGCTTTTTCCGCAATTTCCGCTTCAGTCTTGGGTTAACTGGTATCACAGTTGATACATTTTTGGAAATTTGACGTGCTCTGCCCCTTTTGACAGTAATCAAAATATGGATAACAACATTGTGATTCAAACAAACATGGAAAACTGTAGGGCTGCAACGCTCTTGGAAGGATTTGAAGATGAAGGTGCTCTTTGGTAAAACAACTCCCTCCTTGAATACATGTAGAAGAACGCCGTATATTTTAGAAAGCTTGTCCTGTAAATATCATAATGATTAGCTGCCACATATCAGCCATTTCCGTCTTTCACACTAACATAACCAGCCTACTTCAGCAATGACCGGCTTTGACTAGTTGGACATATTAGTGTGACCAGCTGGTGGCCACTGTCGCCCCTGACTTTACAGCTTTAACAGGATATTACTACCGACTTTACTGACCTTCTGGACTGTGACAATAATGATTATATTGCATACACAGGGTAGAGAAGGGATACATGACACTTTTTCAAGGCTTGTTTTTTCACCATAGAATATAGGTCAAGTGTAAGGAGTAATGTAAGAGAAGTATGACTTATTCATAGCTGGAAGTGGTAGGCTGCTGGTTATAAAGTAGTTTTATTTTTAAAAAGAAGAGCAGTCACACATTCTCGGCCCTTTTCCCCACTGTTGAGAAAATAAACTGTACAACCTAAACAAGCTGAATGTGAATTAGTTCTAAACTAGAAGTAAATTACAAATATGAATTTACTGATTTGTAACCTATCAAGTGAACATGCTAGCTGTTGAGAGGTAGGCCATGAACACTGTGATTATAATCCTAAGAATAAATCTGTTTTGGTGGTAGATTTCAAGTGGACTTTGGATGCGGTACTGACAGAGCCCTTCATTTCAACCCTCGATATGGCCCTTTTGGCCTAAAGTGCATTGTGTGTAACACCATGCAAGGCTCAAGGTGGGGTTGGGAGACATGGAGACCATCACCACTTCCTTGTGGGAAGAGCTTCAGCCTGAAATTCTTGGTCAACAAAAATACCTATACGGTATATAGAGTATATTTCTCTTCTTAACACAATCAATTTTTATATTAAAACAATGTTCTTTATTATTGACATTATTTCATCATTAAAGAGCGTCTTTCCATTTATTCACCCAGATTCTTGTGAATGATCACCATTTCATAGACTATGATCACCGCATCTCCCCCGACAACATTGATAGCATTGTCATTGATGGACAGGTGGAGATAGAATCTGTTGTTATCCAGAATCCCGTAAGCATTTTGACTGGTTGGCTACATGCAGTCATGCATAAGATAGATTTAAGTAACAATACTGAAATGAAAATAAGACAATTCTAAAAGATCATTTACTACTGAATATGTATTTAAAAATATGAAATAGTCTCTGTATTTAGGTTTCAACATTTGATATGTTGTCTGTGTCCATTTTGCAACTAAACATTGGTTTATAAGATTTGCAGATGATTACATTCTATTATTTACATTTTAAAAAACATCACTTTTGGAATTTGGCTTGCACATTTTAACTATATTATACTATTTTAACTATTTTATACCATAACCACAATGACAGTAAGAAAAATCTGTTATTCAGATTTGTTTTGTGTGTAATGTTTTATATGACTTGACATTTCAAAACTGTGACATATCAAAAGTTAACGATGACTTTTTTCTTCTGACAGGCTTCGCCACCTTACATCCCTTCCCACATCCCATTGGTATAAACCCACTTAATTTCATAACTCACTACTACTGTCAATTCATAACACTTTTAATGTTTTTGGCTACATAGTACACATCACTCTGTGCTAGAGTTGGGATTGGCAAGGTGTTATACGGTTTCAGAATCTTATTTTCTTCAGATAGCACAGGGGCACCATGTCATATTAACATACATATACATATTAACACTGCTGTGCATTACATCTAATTTGGTTGATGAATGGTCAATTAAAGGAAAACTAGGCAACATTTTGTGCTGCAAGGGGAGCTCCATAGTAAAATTGCCAAGTTTTGCCAACTATGCCTTTTAATATCTATCTCAAGCAGTTTCTTCACATTTGATCAGGCCTATTAGTAGCATGTAATTTTGTGGCTTATTATTATGTAAGCTGGCAAGCATAGTGCTATTTTTCACTCATCATCAGAAGTATGCATTACCTAAGTTGTTATTATTGCATAGTCTGCTTCTCACACTCTGCTATGCAGCTGAGTATGGTCACTAGGCCACCAGTTCTTTCGACTTGCTTGAAAAAAGGAACCCATCAAAAACTGGCCTTTACCTCTGATGTGATGGAGTTTGATCTGTTATATTTCAGATTGTGATGCACCCCACTCTGTCTCATCTGTGCAGACATCAATCACTGAACTGGTTAGTTGTAGGTCTGTCAAATGCAAACAGAGTCATTTTGATCTACATCTGTTGATTCCGCCTCAGAGGATGACAGGAAAATAGCTAGACAGAGCTGCATAGCAGATCAGTATGAAAACCAGGCTAGTTATGGCAATGTTTTAACAGCAATGTGTTATTAGCAGTTCTGCCTTTTATTTAGTAAAATTTGAGTGGGCATGATACTGTTGATGAGGTTAGTTCTTGTTGTATTTTTACAGGCCCGCAAGTATCATTAAACAGCAATCAGCTTCAGACATGAACACTGAAACTGGAGCTCACTGCATGAATGCATGAATACGACTAGCTTAGCTTTTCAAGAAGCAACACTGCAAAATATTTCACTCAACTTTTTGTTGTACAAAGTTGTTTTCTCTCTAAATAATTATGTTTGACATTCTTGCCAGCAATGTATTTCATGTTACATAGATTAGGCATATGGCGGCGTATGCTTTTTTGTTAAGATCATGCCAGTGGGAGGACTGACAATGTGTTGTTGTATTGAATATAGATTGTATACATAGGATGTCAAGAATTAATTAGATAAAGATGGCCTTTCTGCCATCATATTTCATCATAAAAGAATAAAAGTTCCAAAGCCTTTCATTTCATTAGAACTACCCCTGAAGGATGATGGAAAAAAGAATAGTTACAATAATAGTAATCATGTGCCAGCCAGCGAATAGATTTTCTCAGTTTGTAAGAACAGTCTGCTCCCTCACTTGCTCCCTTTTCTTTCCACCTGATGGCAGTAAGGAGCAGAGTACATGGGACGTGTGTATTGTGTCCTTAACAAAGCTCTTGGCTTAGACGGCGCAGACAGTGGGTGATGCCGGAGAGTGAGAGAAGAAGAGAGGTCCAAGTGATCTTTTCAGCCATCCTCACGATCATCTGTACGACTTTTTGTTCTGCTGCAGTGCAGTTATCAAACCACGCTGTGATGGCATTGCTGATGATGCTCTCAATAGTCCCCCTGTAGAAGGTGGTCCAGATGGGGGAGGGGAGATAGGCCTTACGCAGCTTCTGCACAAAATCAAGGCGTTGCTGGGCTTTCTTTGTAAAGTATGTGGTGTTCTTGGTTCATGTGAGGTTGTCTGTGCCATGTGTTTGTGTCCTGAATAATCTCAACTGCTGTTTGTGGACAGTCGGGTTTGTTTGCCAGGAGGTCTTCTGAAATCAGTGATTAGTTCTTTTGTTTTGTCCACATTGAGGTACAGGTTGTTGTGAGCAGTGTCACCTCCTCTCTATACAGGGCCTCATTATCTCTGCTTATCAAACCCACCACAGTTGTGTCATCAGCGAATTTGATGGTTTTAGCTGTGTGTAGCTGCACAGTCATGGATAAGAAGTGTGAAGCAGGGGGCTGAGTATGCAGCCTTGAGGGGCTCCTGTGTTCGGCAAGGTGGTGTTGGAGCTCCTGTTTCCTATCCTGACTGCCTGCGGTCTACCTACAAGGACGTCCAGGATCCAGTCGCAGAGGGTGGTGTTCAGACCCAGCTGATCTAGTTTTTTACCAGTTACGGCAGAATGATGGTGTTGAATGCTGAGCTGAAGTTGATGAACAGCATTCTGACATAACTGTCCTTTGTCTCCAGATGTGTGAGAGCCAGGTTAATGGCAGTGCATTGGATCCAGTGTGGCATGTAGCTGGGACTTGCTGTGTTTCTTGACTAGCTTCTCGAAGCACTTAATGATGATGGATGTAAGTGCAACTGGGCGGTGGTCATTTAGATAGGTCACTCTGGATTTCTACGGTATGGGAATGATGGTGGTGGTGTTGAAACAGTAGGGATAACAACGGTGCTCAGAGAAATGTTGAAGACATTGGTCAGGACGTCAACTAGTTGGCCTGCGCATTCTCTCAGCACACAACCTGATATTTGATCTAGCCCAGCAGCTTTCCACGGGTTGACTCTGAGCTGAGTCTATTGAATCAGGGTGTACACTGCAAAAAATGCCATTTCAAAAATTTCTTAAAACAAGAAAAAAATATTCAAGTACTAAACAAAATTTTAAATTTAGCAGAAGATTTATTGTTATTTATTGTTATTTATTGCTTCCAATTTTAAGATATTTCTTCGTATTTTGGGTAATTATTGCTTAGAAACCAACTCCATCAAAGTAAACATTGCTCAAAACCAGCACACAAGAGGATAAAAACAAAGCAAATGTGCTTGATTCCAGCATATTTAATGGATCATAAGTTTTCTTTTCTTATCTAGAATAAGTGTCTTGTTTTAAATGTAGTGAATGTAAAGAAAATAGACATCACAGAGCTTAGTAACACCTTTATTTCCACCAGCTAGGATCACAAACGGACATTACAGACATCACAAACTTAGATGTGCAGAATACTAGTTCTCAAATAGCTCAAAAAATATGCAGACTAAGAACCACACAATGGAAGACATTCAGCATGTTGTTGGTTTGGTGGGTTTTGTTACCCATAATCACAACATTAATAGTCATTAACATTAACACAAAAAATAAAAAACTGTTCTGTTGCCCTAACTCATCACACAATAACAATAGATGGTGGGTTGGGCATAGTGAAGGAGATAAGAAGGTCAGCAAGGTAAAGGAGGAGAGAGAACAGAGAGAAGAGGCAAGGAGGGTAAGGATACAGAAAAATGAAAAAGGCGGGAGATAGACACACACACACACACAAGACCTAGCCAAGAAAGGCCTGCCAATCAGCTTTGGCACGTTTAAAAGCTGTGGTTGCGTCTTTCTCATGTATCTCATCACCCTCCGTCTGCAAGATGGACAGTACAGAACTAGTGAGAGACATGATGGGGACATCAGAATCAGAATAGAGTTTAACTTTGAGTAGCCTCACGTGTTGACTGCTGTCTCTATAACCACACAGAAAAATAAATAAATATCTTATTTGCAATAAGATATAGACAGCACACAAAATACAATACATATCTTATAGGAGACCACACAGTTAAAATACAGTATAAGACACAAATAATAAACTGTGCACATAGTTCCAGAGTACAGTATGACAGAGTAGGCACAAGGTAGGATCGATATTTTGGTCAGCATTGAGAGAGAGGTTGCTCCTACTGTATACTAATACTTTTGGTGTACAACCAAAATAAATCTTATATAAAGTATTTAGCCTACTGTGTATATGTAAAAACATACAACAATCACAGAAATACTTTCACCCACAAGACATGGTAACTGTCAAGGCATAATGCACATCTAAGTGCCAAGTGAGATTGTGACTGCCTGGTCAGACATTAATCAACACATTGCAATAGAGTAGTCCGCAAAACAGAATATGCATATTCATATGAAGCCCTTCCAACCAGGGAAAGTGCATTGCATCAAGATTTAAGATTAAGATCTCTCTCTGCTCATAGGAGAGTCATCATAAAGTGCAATTGCTATGGTAAGAAAGTCTTCCTATATCTGTCCTTACTACAACTCAGTTGGCTTAGCATTTTAATTTCATTTCATTTTCATTTAAAATGCATTTATATATATATATATTTGTTTGTTTTTCAGATATATCAGTGGATCTACATTTGGGTTGCTTTTACTTGGTTTATTTTTACATAATAAAATCAACAGCCGCCAGCAACAGTGTAGGCCTACAGTTATTGCTCCTACTGCTATAGCTTGTCAGGCTACCTACTGCCTGCAGGCAGTTTGAAAGACAACCGCTAATTCCGCCCCTTAGACTGGAGCAATTTGTAGCCAATGATGTACAGTAAAAACTGCACAAATGTGATTCGAATAATCAGTATACCTTAACCATCCTGCAATTAAATGGCATCGCAGAAATGATGGTAAAGCAAGAGCCCTATTGATTAAAAATGTAACCTGGTGCAATGAAAATGCTGCATGCAAAAGAAATACACAAATGCATTTGTCGAGCAATTGACATGCCACTTCCGCATGCCGCAAGCTTTGACATGGCATTTCCACATGCCAGTGATATGTCATTGACAGGTGTCACATGTTGATTAATCATCTAACACCTACTGCACCTTGACACCTTGGTGTCCGTTATCCCAAACATATCAAATTGCCCAACTCAATGTGAAGTTTAAATTAACTGTCACATTAACACAGGGTATATTGGTGAATATTGCACGTTATCATCACCACCTCGAACGTGCAATATTCACCAATATACGCACGCCGCGTCGTTCATTATCCCTTACATAGTGCCAATAAACGTAGTAACAAAGTGCCAGTTTATGATGTAGGCCTAAGTTATTTTATTTTAAGACTTTGGCCAACTGTATTCAGACGTGGAGACTACATTAAAGAAAGTAGAATATTTTCATAATACTGTGCTTTCTCATGTTTGATTGATTCAGCCATTGTCTTACTATCCTTAAAAACTAGGCCCTACAATATTTCATTCCAGCAATACAGCATTACAGATACAAAACTATAATCATTGGTTTGTCGTTGTGGCTGCTGGTGATGCAACCACACAAAGTATTCTCTATGGGGCTATTTGTTGACGGCACAGAGATCCGGGACTATAGCCTCAAATGCTCAGGTTTAACAACACGCCTGCCTGGTAGCAACAACATAGACAGGAAACCGAAAGTTAGGAGCACTTGCTCCTCCTCGCTGCTACTGCGCTACACGACTCCGCTTTTCTCAAGCTACTGCGTTGAGCCAAGTGTTGAAATAAGCGAATTTCGACTTTCGAAGAATGCATCAGCAGCCTTACTGCAATCCTGTAAGTGGCTTACCTTATTTCAAAGCTATCAACAATTTGCGTAAATACTGACAATGAAACACGATTTCAAATTCATGAAAGGATATAACATTAATATTTAATTTTAGGCACATTCATGTTGCATAAAGATAAGAAATACCGGTAGTGCATCTTAGTTTGAGGAGCCAATTTAAACAGTTAACTTCAGTGTGATTGCAGCATAGGCACAACGTCTATTTCTTCTTCCCCAGAGACTGCCATTCACTGGTACTATCCACGGTGGTCTGCGTGAAGGCAAGACCGTCACTGTCACTGGAAGAGTGCTGCCGGGTGCGGAGAGGTATGCGTATTCACAGAACGGCATCTCCTTGCTGTGTTTTCAGCGACGTAACCGAATAGCGTTGACCAGAGGGCACTGTTAGGGTGTTTTCACATAGTCCACTTTAAGCGAACTGATCTCAGTCCTCTAAAAGTGGACCAAAAAGTGAATCCAAACCAAAAGAACTCAGTTCTGTTTATGTTCACATTGTCTATTTTTTCGAAAGAGGACCCGGGCCTCTTTCTGGTCTGCTTTAACTCTAATGAAGCCTCAGCTTTCTTTCTATTCACACTATTGTTGTTCTGGAGGTCTCAGACCTCTTACGAAGCTTTTGATTATGGGTGTTGTCGTTGCACTGGGGTGTATATTTTCATCAGGCTATCCACTGACAGGTTCATAATTATGATAATGATAATGGTGTTTGGTGTGGTGTTTTGTTTTCATAAAAACAGTTATTTTGGGCATTTCCAGCATTATAGATGTGACAGAACATAGGCAAGCATCATTATTCTTTATGACCTGTAGGCTACAGCTAAGTAGGCCTACAGCAAATTCTCAAATTTGATATATTAATTTGCAACAGAAAAATGTTATGGAGTTATGGTGTTGGATGTGACAAAAATCCACTTCGCATTAAAATGACTGGATCTGATCTGAACATCTGACACTCAACACAGGACTACTACCAAATCACACTAACTCCCACTGCGTTAGGTCCAACCCACCTTGTTAATCGCTACAAGCTAAAGTAGTTCGTAGCTGCTCATGTCCTAAATGACAGCGATGACTGCTTCAGTTTTCTGTGCTGTGCTTCTTGTCACATGCATGTAAAGAGTTCGACAGATGCATACTGAAAAATGGTGAGCAATTTTGTCACTTTAGGTGGCAGATACTCGTTGAATTAAACACGTTGCGAAGAACACATTTTTTGAAGTCTGAATCATGCTTTATTATCAACTACTTGTGATATATTATTGATTAGAATATAAAGGAGCAAGTGATGCCACAACGGCAAGCCGAGAAGAATAAAATAAAATTCAAAAAAGGCAAAGTGAACGCAGAGCGTTTTATGTTCACATAAAACTTGTTACTTGTTAAGCGAACTGTACCACTGACTTCTTACCGAACTGTACTGAGACTACCTCTCAAGATGGTCTCAGTTCGGTTCATTTTAAAGGGGTCTTATACAGTAGAAATACAGCAGTAGCACTGTATATCTGATTTACAGTAACTTACTAGCAACAGTGTGGTTGTGTGGATGAGATGGAACTGACCTAGCAGGGGTCCTAGTGAGCAGAGGGCCTTTGAAAAACTTCAAATGAAGTGTTTGGTTGATTGTTGATTTTGCTGGGTCTCACAGTCTCACAGCTCAAAGATCAGGTATTGTTTACATAATAGGTGTTGTCGCAGTATGCCTGTATGCTGGTTAGGGGATATGTTTGAATACTGTTTGTCTATAATCTTGTTTTATTCCATATTTGAAGATTTCAGGTGGATTTGTGCTGTGGCACAGATATAGCTCTTCATTTCAATCCGCGTTATGGCAGATCAAGCTATGTTGTGTGTAACACCCGGCAAGGCTCAAATTGGGGTACAGAGGAGCGCAAACAGCCTTCACCAATTTCCCTTGGGGACAACTTTACCCTGGTATTCTTGGTTAACCGTGATTCCTATTCGGTGAGAATATCACCTTTCCTCTTCTGAATGTGTTGCAATTTTATATGATGACATAAATGAAGTAATACTTTATACATCATACTTCACTATTATACCTCATACATTGTACTTCACTATTGATTACACCACTGATTCTTTTTTCTTCAATTCACCCAGATTATTGTGAATGGTTCCCATTTCATGGAATACAAACACCGCATCTCTGCCACTGGGGTCAACTCCATTATGGTCAATGGAGGAGTGGAGATACAATCAATTACTTTTCAGAATCCTGCAGTAAGCATGTTGATTGAGGAACAGTAGTAACAATGGTGACCCAAGGATCTTGCAGCTTAGTTGACAGGGAAAAAAATTATTGTAATGATTTCACTATTATCTGGCTATGGTAAACCAAAGTGCATCCAAAGTAATGTAGGCCTGTCCTTTTTTGCCCTGCCTCTTCAGGATCCTCCCCCTCCTCAAAGTTTTACCTTTCAGAGCTCTGCTTCTGCTCAGCATTTAGGCTTCCAAGTCATTCAAAGTCATCCAAAGCCTGTGAGTTTGTCACCATACCTATATTGAAAAAACTTTTACTTTTACTTGTCAACTCCAAAACATTGTGAGTGGCTATAAAGACTCCTGTCATGTAACAAAACAAATGCCCTAATTCATTTTGTTAGCAGCATAGTCACAGAGGAAGGAATAAACAACGCTTCTTTAAAGGTGCCAGCGCTGTTGCTGCTGCCCAGACAGCATGTTTTATGGTATGTTGACTTACTAGGTGTTTTTGCACACAAGTTTCTGTAACTGAAAATAGATGTGACCTTGCCTTTTTTGTCTTTACAGGCTCCTCCACCTTACAGCCCTCCCCAGTCTTATGTAAGTGCTTTAGTCACATTTGAAAACTAATCACTCATGGGTATAAACTCTTATCTCTTAAGCTAATCTCTTTATTATAAGTCACTCCTGCTGCCAATACTGATTCAGAAGAACTTTTAATGCAACAACTCACTCTTGTTGTTTTTTTTCACGAGAGTCAGTCGTTATTGGTGCAGTAAAACACTAGACTGGCATAAATCCAGACCCTCATTCTACACTTTCGTTTTGTAAGGGGATCAAATCCAAACTAGCACTGTAGGGAGGTGATAAGCAAGCAGAAGTGCTAGGAAGATAAGCCCAGGCTAGTAAAATACCAGTACAGCAAAACACTTCTAACCATGTGTGAAAGGAGAAATCCACCTCAACAACAGGGCTATGGATGGATTCACACTGGATTACTTCTCTAAAACGGCAGTTAGTGTGGTAAAGTGCAGTTGAGGTTATATAAATGCGGGTTAAATAAATATTCTGGACAGATAAGTTGTTAATATTTAACATGTAGAAAGTGAAGGGCCAAATTAGTCTTAGTTTAGATGCAGTGCCATGTAAAACCATGTTTTGTGTGTGTGTGTGTGTGTATATGTATGTGATGGTGGTGGGGTATGCAAGGGTGTTGTCCTATGCACATTTATGAAAGCGATATGCGATATTCATGTATTTACACATTTTACCCAGACTGTCCCATACAAGGCTGTTATTCAAGGTGGAATGTATCCTGGTAAGAACCTCACCATCCAAGGCACTCCAAACCAGCAAGCTGACAGGTATGGATTACATTGGTTAAACATTTCAATACTGAGCAGTATGTTCTGCCTGTTTTACAGATTACACTGTAAAACACTGCAAAAATGTGTGACAGCACTTTCTTAGATGTCTTAGTTTGCATTCATCATCAAACAGTTGTCATTGTTATTTTGTTTTGCCTGTTGTGGTCTGTAAAAAAGAAACGTAGGCAGTGTAATTAAACTAATAATCTCATTGTTTCAGGTTCTGCATCAACCTGCGGTTCAACTCAGGCATAGCCCTTCACTTCAACCCCAGGTTCAAAGAAAACACAGTGGTGCGCAACAGTCACCTGAACAATCAGTGGGGGTCAGAGGAGAGGTCAGGTGGCATGCCCTTCCACTCCGGACAGCCATTCACGGTAACCTCTTCATTGGTCATGGTTGCCGTAATTAATTGATTTTATTAAATTATGAAATAACTTTTATTACATTAATGGCAAATTATTTTGCAATTAGGCATAAGTTTAAGTAATATTTAAGGGCAAGGGCATTTCAGCATGCCATTTTGGGCTTTGGGTAATGCAGATCAATATTTCTCAATAGTCAAAGTGCAGTATTCAAATTCAAATGAAACTTTGAATTATAACACTGTTCTAATGTTGCACCAAAAATAAGATGTATGAAGAATGAAAATAATATTGTGATCAGCTAGAGGAATAACACACAAAGTTCTGTCTTCCTTACAGGTGACTTTTGTGTGTGACACTCAGTGCTACAGAATCATTGTCAACAATGTCCAGATGTTCACCTATAACCACCGTCATTTCAGCCATGAGCAGACAGACATTGTGGAGGTCACTGGGGATGTGACCCTGTCCTCTGCGCAAGTTTGATGTCTATGCTGAACCAGAACATCTTCAAAATAAGCTGTGTGTGTTTGTGTGTCTTGTTATACTGCTAAACTGCGTGAGATAGCAATGATTACAGCTAAAAGTTAAAAGTTAAAACAAAGTTAAAAGTTAGGATGACAGTTGAATGATCATCTGTCATTTTCTTGTCAATTCATAATTATTTCAACCTGCACACTGGAACTTGAAGCAATTGTATTAAAAAAGAGATAAATTATGTAGCACTGTGTATCTCCTTTTAACCGAGGTTCATTAAACATGATACTGGAACTTCCACGGAACGTTTGTGTCTTTAAATTGTTTTTCAAGAGAAAGAGAACTCTATAAATGTGTAGTAAATCGTGTAAGTCCAGTGCCATTAGAATATATATATTTTTTTTAATGATCGGTCAGTCAATGTAAATGTCCTCTAGGGGGCAATGTATGCTTATTTGTTAAGAACATGCCAGGAGATAGACTGACAATGCAGTCAAGTATAAGATTGCCAATGCAGGACGTTTGCAATGATCTCAGTAAAGGAGAAATCCTGTGTGATTCAATCCAATTCAGTTAGTAATAGCTGCCAGTTCACTATCGGTCTATGTTGTTTCTTGTATCTTAATTTTCTCTACCACCAGCACTTGATATAGCACTTGACTATTATAATATAATATAATACTAGTAAAATATAGGCACTGACAATGTGCATATTATTTACAATAAGGTTCCAACACATTGTAAAGGACGTTGCATGCTGACAATGAACTGTTTTCACACTGCTAGTCACGATGATGCCTCTGTAGCCATGTGGCTTCAACAGAAATGCGGTCTGAATTCTAAACACACAACTATTTCACCTACACTACATTGACTGGACATCACAGCACACACATATCTTGTTTTGTATTAATAAATCTTTAATCTAATTAACAAGGCTGTGTAGATAGTTAACCACACAGGACACCATTGCACAGGAAGAAGTTGAGCAACTAAGTTGAGCATTTCAAATGTTTTAGAATAGGAGTTCTAAGTTTGTGATAAATACAACTCCAGGAATCCTTATATATTTGATGGTCACAGTGCATTACTGGGTCATCAGCATCAGTTCCTATGACAGGCTTTTCATTTGCCTCAGACAGTAGCCTATCTACTGGCTAGCTAGCTGGGTCTATTAATGATGGAATGTATGTTGCAATTGTCTCTTCAGGTCCTGAACAGTTTAAAGGCTCGCCAGGCAACATTTTTAATGGAATTTACCGGCTTCCTAGTCACTTTGATGGTTAAATGGCTTATTTGGGGGTGAATGAAGGCTCCCTCAGTCTATTGCCTTGTCAGTAAACGCAACTCAACGAAGTTGATCGTCGCTCCTTTTCTTTGGTTTGCAAACAAATCCACATGGATTGGTGAGAATGTACAATGTTGCTGATTTCCTACTGGATCTTTGTTTAAAACCTGGTGCCTGTAGGGGGAGCTCTGGAGGTAGGAAAAATCACAGGCTAGTCTGGTATTGCTTTATTGGTGTACGCACACGTTAACGGTCGAATGTCAGGCCCGTAGATGAATGTCTGGGGCGCAATTTTGACCGGTATGTGCGGTAATGCCAATAATGGCAGACCTCAGCTAGCTCATTTGTGGCATCAGAGCCATTAGTAGCAGCCGAGGTCAATCAGTAACTATCGTGGTCAATTCTCTGAAGTGGGTGTCCGGTGTGTGCACGTTTGGAATCCCCAACTTGACGACTGTTGGATATTGTGAGAGGAACCGTCCACTATAATCTACATTGTCTGAAGGGTCAGTTCCAAGTTTCTTTGGCAACATCAGAACATCAACTGCTCAACCTCCCACAGATAGACACCTATGATCATCTATAGACACCTACATCCTCCTCAAAGTAAATTACATCAGTCATAGAGAACAGTGGGTGGAAAGAGACATAAATGAGGTACACCAGTGTGAGTGACTTCAGCTTTTCACCATGTGAGTAAACAAGTAAACATATCATAGGCCTACCATGAATTCAACCATGCTGAATCATGTGATAAATGACCATCATTAGGCTAGCCATATTTCAGCCTAGGCTACCTCAAGGATGATATGACAGCCTGCTTCCTCGTGGTCATAAAACTCTGATTGTTCGTTACTCTTTGGGAAGCAACAAATAATTCATTCTTCACCCCCCCTCCCCCTCCATGCAAGTCTATTCGACGTCTGAATTGGATTCATTTTGTGGCATGTGGTGAGGAAATTATCTCATAACCGGACTAATTGACGGGTATTTTTATACGGCCTATTTTACCCTCTGAATAAACACAAACCTAAGAGGATATTTCCCTGAACGGCTTTGTAATAAGCTGCCACTGGAAAATGACTACATTTGTTTAAACTGTTAATACTGGTCTGTAATCCAGAAGGGACAGGAAAGAAATTCATGAACCTATATACAATTCCATAGAAACTTTTGGCCCCTCTTGTTCAGTGACATGAATTTCACGGCTTTCACAGACCTGTCTTGAAAACCTGCCTGAATTACACTAATCCGGATTATGGTTCCCATAAGCAGATAGAGTAATGAAGTTAATTTAACCAACACAGGGCAAAGTAACATGAATGAAGACACACACAAACACGCACACACTCTCTTCACGGGTTTTCATTCTCTAGCCTTCACTGCATACGCCAGTTGAGGCAACGCAGGCGCAGTAGTTGTCCATCACAACAGCTTCACTGGTGTGTCGCTGCTTGGAAAAGAGGATTTAAACTTCCGGCACTGTCATGGCGGCGTGGTGGTGGTTCTTATTCAGAAACGAGAGAATAACAAACCACCCCACCTCTCAGTGCTTTAACCAGTAATAAATGATTTAACATTCGCAGTTGAGAAGAAAAACATAATTCGTCGGGGGATTACAAGAAGCCTGTCGCGGCAGCGTTTTGGCCCGCGATGGCTGCGCATAAACCAGTAGAATGGGTCCAGGCCGTAATTAATAGATTTGACGATCAGGTAAGATCATTTATAAATGACACAATGTTTCATGGTTCAATGGGTATATAATACTTTGCATGTTGCTGAATGTCTGACATCCGTGGAGGTTGCGAGTTGGGGGAATCAAACGTTTCGATATGCTAGGATTGCGGATTGCGATTTGATAGCTCGTTTGCTTACCACCACTCCTGTACAGGACTGCATCAGGGAAAACAAGACGGGCTGCTAACGTTAGTTCTGCCTAAAGGACAAGATCTATAGGTATTCCGAAATTCCTACCACACAGATTACTTGAACTCCGTTTATGCAGGGGAGACACGGACGAAAAATGCTGGCTTGGTTAGATTGACGATGTTAGAAAGGAACTTGGATACAAAAGCATCGAGGCATTCGGCTAGATTGAAACAGCCTCAACCCACCTTTGATGCTCGGCTAACTGGCGTGCCAACGCTAGCTACCCAGTCTCTCAGTCGCCCAGGTGCCGGAGTGAATGATTCAACAGCATTTGGGGATGCTCCGTTATGTTGCTAGTTTTTCTGACGTTAACGTCTGTCAATTCATAGCGCGCATTCAGGTTCCCAGCTAGCTGTACTCTACTAATTTCTGAATAGTTCAGTGACTCGTGAATGCACGGTTTGGATTTTGTACATTAAGCTCAAACATTGTTGGGTTGTTCATGATTACATGAATAACATGCTGTCAATGTTTGGAATAATTTGCTCTGTGTAAATGATCCTCTTAGAGTGTGCCATAGGCCGGGTGACTTTTGCTTTCGTCTTCCTGAACGGTAACTTATCATGTTGCAGCCCTCACATTTAACGGGATACCACCACCTCCGATTCAGAACATAGCTTGTATATTATGTAAATGTATAAAATTGATTGTCAACATCCCTGTATCCGATTGTTGTTAATCTAACTTGGCCTCACATCACTGACCACTATGATATGATATGATACTTTGAGAATAAATGTCTTTGAGAGTCAACTGGACTTCGGGATAATCAGCAACTGAAGCCCTTATCCCGGGCCGCCCAGCTGTTGTGGCCAGTCTGGAAACTTGGAAGGAGAATGAGTGCTTCTGGAAGGACAATATGGAAGCTGAAGAATTGGTCACGTTGCAAGTTAAAAGTTCACTGTTTCCAAGACTGAGCAGCTGTTGCAGCAAGTCCATGTTTTACCATTCATGAAATCAGCCAAAGTAGTGTCCTATCTCTTTCTAGCATGAAGACATATCCAAAATAATTGCTCTTGGGCCTGTCTTCACCCAGTGTAGTAATCGCTTACGGCTGGTCTTTTGAGTCAGTGTAGTTTGCTGTGTGTATAAAGTTTGTAGAGGGGATGCATCGATTAAAAAGTCCTGTGTTCTGTAAACCCAGGTGCTCTGTTCACAACTCCTCTTACAACTTTTACAGTTGACTTTAAATTAATTCATCTAAAAAATTACTTGGTACATTGATATGACATTGATAGATCATAAATGTTGTTGAAGCTGGTTGAAGGTAGAAATGTATCGTTATGTGGGAAATGTTTGTATTGTTGTAATTAAGGTGTAGACTTATCCTGCGCTTGGCATAAAACATGTTAGCCAATAGGAAACTAGGTTAGGCTAAATGGAGACTGTTGTGCTGCTTCCATTCTGTTTCATTGTATGTAGAATTTTATGTTTTATATTCTAGTGTTTGATATCAGCCGTCTGCAGACGCCACATGTAGGCCTGAGTGACATCACACATAGAGTGATGTAGGGGATCCCCTGGCTTAGTGATAAAAGCCAAAGCAGTCGGTGGGAAAAGCCATAGGCTACAAGTCACAGATCCCCCAGACCTCTTATGTCATTCTGGAAGCTTCTGGTATGTCAGTTTAGCAGTTAACTTCAGAATGTTTGTCACATGAAGAGGATCATGGTGCTCAGCAGTTTCTCCACCTCCGGTTCTAATTGCTGTAGAGACCAAAGCTACAGTGTTTCTTGGAGTGCCGATTCTCCACCCTTTGAGTCTTTGCTTTTTATTCACACCAGGCCTGCTGATTTATCTTACTAATATGATATAGTTTGTGTCATTCATACACCAATAGCATCTGGACACGTGGTGCTGATGAAGCTAGCAGATGCTAGAAGCTAGCATTTATAAGCATCCATGCTAACTTTTTGCTTTCCCATCACAGATATTTCAGGATCATGTCTGCTTGGGTTAGCTTATCTGGAGCATTGTGAGAGTTAGGCCTACAACGGTGTACCTAACTTGTACAGGTAGTTACTTATTTAGTGTTTGCTTAGTTTAACAGGACTTGAGTCTGGAGTCTTTGTGGAGGAATTCCACTGACAGCAATTATACTGAACTCTGATTGAGATTAAAGGTATCGCTCTGTTAAACCCAGTTAAATCTGAAGATAATCACTAAATAGGATTCTGTGTGTGTGGTTTTAAGCTTGTTTCCAACTTGGTTCCTTAAATCTGTTCTAAGCATGTGTGTATGCGCGTGTGTATATTTGCAGTGGGCACAGTAGCCATTCTCTGGTACAGACAAGCACTAGCAATTATAATATAACTTTTATCTGCTGTTAGGCCCTTTAAAATAGACATAGGCATCAATGATGAGCTCAGCATTAAGGATTATTTTACACGTACTCTTGTCTTGCAAGACAATCAATAAAGGCAATGAAATCATCTCTGGCATATTTGTGGCCACATGAATTTACAGGCACGCTCTAGTAAGTTGTCTCTTAAGCAGGGCTCAGCAAGCTGCCTCTGTGTTGAGTGGTCTTGAAGATTCCCATGAGCAAGCCCACTTCAAGCATAGGCTAGCCTTCTGGTTGACATCTGTTGGTAAATTGCCAGTAAACTCATAACTTGCCAATCATTTGTTTTCTAAATTCCGTTATCCATGTTCTAATTTTGTAAAGTAAAATGAAAAACTCATGTATCATAATTATCTAGAATCATCTAGAATTCATGTTGTCATATCTAGAATTCATGTCCTGTAAGTTGTAAACAAAGATACTAGTGCAGAGTGCTCTAGAATCTTTGTAAAGAGCAGTTAGAAGTGGGAGCCTGTCTGGTCTCCTCCTCCTGCTGATGATCTGTGTGTGATGCTCTTAGAAGCGCTGACCTGGAAGACAAAGGCCAGTCGAGTGAAAGGCTCTGTGAATGCAGTTTTGGAAGAGACCTCATAAATATCTGTGTGTGTGTATGTGTGAGTGAGTGTGTGACTCCCGTTCACACACACACAGTTTTGCTGTTCCTCTCGCGTGCCGGTGTTGTCCCCTCTAGCCTAGTGTTTGGGGCGGTGGGTAAGGGGATGTGGACGCTTCCTGTCTCCCCACCAGGCTTCCCAAAGCGAGCACACACACACACACATACACACACACACACATATATATATATATATACATACACACACACACACACACACACACACACACACACACACACACACACACAGGCCTTGCAGGGTGACCTGCTGAGGAATTTCAGAGTGTGGTGAGAAACAAAGTGCCCCTGTGTGTACTGACTAGCTCTGTGTGTGTGTGTGTGTAGATTTCAACAGTCTTTGCTGTGCCTGTGTGTGTATGTGGATGAGAGGGAAAGGAGAGAGAAAGAGGGACAAGCAAGGAGAGATCTGGTCAGGGGATTTTTATTTACATAATGTCCTTCTCATGTTGGAGTGAGGTGAATGTGTGTGGATTTGTGTGCGTGTGTGTGTAGACAGGCTATCATGCATGTTCTTACTGAAAGAGGCTGTTTACCCAGCTGCAGGAGGGATCCTCAGGCTCTCCTTTGGCCTGTTGTATAGGTTCAGGGAATGGCTCATAATTCAGTCCCCAGATATGCTGATCTATCTGCACAGGGCCAGAGGAACCAGAGGCCTGGTTATTGTCCTGTAGGTCTAAACCACAAAGTTAGTTGATATTTTAAGTGTGTGTGTGTGTTTTAGGCTGTCTGTCGCATCTGTCATGTCTGTCTGTGTTTACGATTGTGTCTGTCTGTATGTATGATTGATTGTGTCTGTGTGTGTGTGTGTGTGTGTGTACACAGTGAAGTGCACACAGTGAATCCACTGCAGGTGTGCAGATGGATCACAAAGCCTTGGGTGAGGCACAGCTCCAAAGGTCCCTTTGTTTCTGTGTAAGTGTGTGTGTGTGGGAAACGGAGCGAGAGAGAGAACCTGCGTGGGTGGGGGATAGGCCCTAGTCCTTAGTGAGTACCGTAGCCCCCAGTGGTTTACTGCTCTCAGGCCCTTTTGTTTGTTTTTTATTTACACTTCCACTGTTTCGATCCAGCATTCACACAGCCAGCTGCCAAACTGTATTTTTGTTCTGCTGAACCACGTAGGCTGCACTGTGTTCTCCAGAGTTCTGTCTTTGCTTTTGCTCCGGTTCTTGAGCAACAACACCCTCTTCCACCCTCTTCCTTTCCAAAGGCATTAACATCAAAGTCCAGACATGATCACTACTAATAGTGACAGAGATTAAACAATGGCTGAGGCGAGATATAGGAGAATGAAACCATTAACGTGAGACAAAGTGACCACTCTGCCTGGTATAAAAAGCGTGAAGAACCTCAGACCAGTTGGACATATTTTGGCTCGAAACTATATGAGCTGACACAGATATACACACGTCGATGGACCTTAGCAGTTCCTTCTTCCATGAAGGGTTATATCATAGGTTGTCACTGTGTCATGAACGAGAACATCTGAGTCTTTTGTTTAATTAACTTTACAGTGTGTCAGTGATTACCCTTGCAGTATATATATTATGTCTTGTGCATCCTCTTCTGATCTTCTTTGCTTTGTTTTAACCTCCCCCTCTTGTAGCTACCGGTCAAAGTCGGGCAACAGAACACACACACCAAAGTGAGCACGGAGCACAATAAGGAATGCCTCATCAACATCTCCAAGTACAAGTTCTCCTTGGTCATCAGCGGCCTCACCAACATACTCAAGAATGTCAACAACATGGTGAGGCTACACTCCCATGTGGCTCTAAGGAAGGTCTTGAAGCTTTAGTGACTAACCTGGGGAAATGAGGTTGGTTAGTGGTAATCGACCTCCTAACAAATCTCTTTATGGAATCCAATTCAACTTTATATTGTAGCAGTAATCTCATACCAGATCACCATATAGAATACAGCCTTATTCAAAATGATATAATAATAGTGTTTTCTAATAGAGGAATCCTAAGGCTTCATTTACTTCCCAAAACAAAGGCAGAGGCATTTAGTCCTGACCTCATGCCCAGTGTCCACTGTACCTCATATCCCATCTGCCTTTGTGTCCTCATTGCCTGTCAGCATTAGTCATTATTAGTCATTGGTTTCCATGACAAAAGCACACACCTTTGGCACCACTTGCTTGTGCCGAGCCTCTTTTTATTGCACTTTTGCACAATGAGACCTTGTGCTGTTCTGTGTGCTCTAAAGATGATGTAGACTTTTATTACTAAGACTGTTATCTAAACATACAATGTAAAGGCAGGCATTTAAAACATGAAGTCTCAGTTGGTCTATAAAAAGGAGACAAATATTTAGTATTTTGTGTGTGATGGTTTTAAATGTGTACATATGTTTTAGCGGATATTTGGGGAGGCAGCGGAGAAGAACCTGTATCTCTCTCAGCTTATCATTCTGGACACACTGGAGAAGTGTCTTGCAGGGGTGAGTTTCATACACACACACACACACACACACACACACACACACACACACACACACACATTCTCTCTTAATCAGCTATGGACATTTGAATTTCATTACAAATGACATTGCAATGGTATTACAAAAATGCATGAAGCTTGGATCTCAACCTTATATCCCTTATATCACCAACCATTGACTCTATAGTCTATTGAAAACTCTCTGTAATGATTATGTGACGTGATAAATCTACATTTCCGTAATCAATGTAGATGTAATGTGGACTTGAGAACTTTCTCTTCTTCTCTCTCTCCATCTTGCTCTCCTTCCCTATCTCTCTCCCCCTTCTCCCTCTCCCTCTCTCACTCTCACTCTCTCTTTCTCTCACCCCTACCTATTCACCTCTCTGTCACTAACCTGCAGCAACCAAAGGACAGTATGCGTCTGGACGAGACAATGCTGGTGAAGCAGCTGTTGCCGGAGATCTGCCACTTCATCCACACGTATCGCGAGGGCCACCAGTATGCCTCGCAGCTCCGCGCCTCTGCCTCTGGCGTGCTCTTCTCCCTCAGTTGCAACAACTTCAATGCCGTCTTTAGCCGCATCTCCACACGGTACATACACTTGGCTAACGCTTGCGAGCTGTACATGGTACACATGCTTAGCTCATGCTAGCCAGAGGTACATGGTACACATGCTTAGTTAATGCTAGCTAATGGTCTATGGTACACTACATACACACGTAACTAGTGCTAGCCAGCTGTACATGGTGCACATACTCAGTTAATGCTAGCTAGTGGTCCATGGTACATTACACACACACACTTTGGTAGCACTAGTCAGCCCTCAGCAGTACATGGTACACACACACACACACTTAGCCAGCCATTTACTGTACAAACTCTTGAGCTCAATGATTGGTTCGGTGCTCACTTTAGAGTGTGTGTGACACTTTTATAAACTCCTTGTAATGTTTTTGGTAAAAGTTTTGTCCAAACTGGCCCTCTCTCTCTGCACAGTTTGTTTTAACAGTCCCCTTTAATGCACATTTAATGCACACAAATGTGAGCACACATTTAGCTACCATGCCTAACTTTGCATGACCTTCATGAAGCACCTCATGCACTCTGTATGGTACCCGTGTCCCATGATGGCCAGAGTTTATTCCAAACTTGTCCCGACCTGTCTGCACAGTTTCTTTTAATTAAATGCACAACTGCATTTTGTATATCCATACCTTACATGCATCACTGTGAATGACCTTTATTATGCACCCAGTGCACTCTCTATGGAGACATATCCTCCCTTATCGCCACGGGTAAATAAATCATCTCGTTTGGCTTGACGTGCTGGCGTCCATTCCTGTGGTTGAGGAGCGTACAGTACAGTAGATAGATGAATGGTGAAAGAGGAAGACATTTGAGGACACCCCGGGGGCTGTGGAGAGGAAAGGGGGAGGGAGGGCGGAGAAGAGTGGAGGAGTGGAGCTGGGCCTTAAGGAAGGAGGAGGAGGGATAGAAGGATGGAGGAATGAAGCGAAAGACTGGAGGGAGTGAGGGCCGAAAGACTGGAGAAGAGGATGGGCTCTCCGTCCATGCATAAAGAAGCACATTGTGCTTGACCAGGAGAGAGGGAATCCCCCTTCTCAGCAGGGCCTCAGGAACATAGAGCCTCTGTTAAAGAGAGGACACACTGGCAGATGTGCACAGCAGACACTAGTTTGTCTCATTCTCTTACTCTGTGTGTGTGTGTGTGTGTGTTAGAGGAGAGGAGTAGTGCTTTTGGGCCATCCTGTGTGTGTGTGTGTGTGTCTGTGTGTCTGTGTGTGTGTGTCTGTGTCTGTGTCTGTGTCTGTGTCTGTGTGTGTGTGTGTGTGTGTGTGTGTGTGTGTGTGTGTGTGTGCCACGTGCAGAAAGGTGAGCAGAGGAGTTTTGGTCTGGAACACAGCGCACATCTGATACATCCATTAACCACTCGGCCTCATGAATTATTAGCTAGGGAGAGAGAGGAGGAGTGATGTGTGTCTGTTTTTGTGTGTGTGTGTGTGTGTGTGAGTGTGTGTGTGTGTGCGCGCATTTGAGCATGTGTATGTGTGAATGCACATGAATGTGTGCTGTGTGTATGTTTGTGCACCATGCCACTGTTTGGGTTAGGTGTGTGAGTGTGTGTGTGTTTGTTTGTTTGTTTCCAGGCGATGTGCCACCATATTAACCCAATTCATATAGTCTGTCTGGTGGATGTGGACTGACCCAAGCATGGTCCTCTGATTGAATTATGAGTCCTCTTTGGGGTCAGACAGGATTTTACCCCACTACCAGCCACCGGCCGCCCCCTCTAAAGCTCTCACTTCTAAAGCCCTCTGTGCTTATTCACCCATGATCCATCACTACAACAGGAGCAGAGGAAGGGTTTCAGGCCTGCTCTCACCGTGTCCTCACATGACCACACTCCTGTAGTGGATCCCCTTATTGTTTGGGCAGCACTCGAGGGTCTGCTCCTATTACAGCTTGTGGTGTATGTACACAACAGACAGGTACTGCATTGACTCCATGAGAAAGACATTAAAGCATATAGGTGCTGAGAAAGAGAGTTAGATTTGCTTTCATTCGTTCACTTTTGTGTCAAGTGTAATTGAATTCTGTCAAGTTTTCTGTTTGTTTTATCTGTCTTCCAAAACAAACAAACTTGTTTATACAGAGTGGCTTGGACCAACCAGATTGTTCACTCTAGCCATTTGAACACGTTGCCTTAGAAACTTGGAGGATGCAGATGCCATAAGTGGCTGTTGGCCTCAAAAAAAAAATTCAACCCATGTCCTGTTGCTCAAACTCACTGAGTGCTGTTGGTAGGAAGAGGAACAAATAAATTTTACGCCACAAGGATCAAATAGTGATGCTGTGAATAGTGGTGCAGGCAGTCAACGCTATGGTCTATGGGACCAAATACATCCTACGACCAGCACTCGAGCAAACAGGGAGATGGGTTGATTTTCACCAGACTTTTCCTTCAACAACTTTTCACTAGAATCACAGACTGTTAATTGCAGCGTCTTAAACCAGTTCACATGCTCTTCCCTCTTTTTTTATGCTCATGCTCTCTGTGAGCAGACTGGATGAGAAGTCGGGAGACTGATGCTTTGTCTCTCTCTGTGTTTCCAGATTACAGGAACTCACCGTCTGCTCTGAAGACAATGTGGATGTCCACGACATCGAGCTCATCCAGTACATCAACGTGGACTGTGCCAAGCTCAAGAGACTGCTGCAAGGTTTGGACTTTGCCTGTGTAACTGACTGTTAAAGTCATTAGGCTACTAAGACACCATGAAATTATATAATACTGAGAGTGCTGGATGGTTTTGTAAGGATCTATATTTGTCGACTTTGTTCATTGTTTTACGCATATTTTTTTACGATAATTATGTTGCAGATGTGTTGGGATGTTAAAAGGAGGCATTGTGTTGCGCTGTGTGCTCTGTGCTTGGGTTGTTGCATAAATGTCTCTCTCCTGCTTACAGAGACGGTGTTCAAGTTCAAAGCTCTCAAGAAGCCGGCACAGCTGAGTGTCATTAACAGTCTGGAAAAGGTGTGCCCTCACTTGCTCTCTACCCCCTCCCTACCAGCTCTCCTACAAACACACACGGACACACACACAGTGTCTTTATAGATCTCTCTCTTTGTGACTGACACATTTTTATGCTATATGAAGTCCCTCAATGATGGCACACAACACAGTATTAGCTTCTGCTCCACACAATATTAAGCACGCTCTTCATCATCAGAAGTGCACAATCTTTTGAAAATTATTTGTTTGTTTGCTACTGACACCTAGTGGCAAATCTTGGACACCTGGTGGCTTCACATTGCTTACCTCCTGCAGACTCTGGTCTTTCAGACACCTTACTTACTTTCAGACACCTTTGTGAATGTTTCAGCCAAGACTGAATAGATTAATAACCTTTATTTGTATAATAACATGTCAATAACTATAACTATAACAATAACAATAACTCGCCACTGTACAATGTGCCAACAACTCGTCACTGTGCTTTAATATCAAGGCCATCATAGACCTCACACTAGTTATGAATGAAAAAATTAAGAGCTACATGGTGTGTTGTTAAATGTGCATGTGTTGTGTTTGATGCTGTGATTTGTAGGCATTTTGGAATTGGGTGGAGACCTACCCTGATGAGTTCACCATGCTGTACCAGAGGCCCCAGGCAGACATGGCAGGTGAGACCTGGGAAAGTTTACTGGTTGGCACCGCGACAGTGATGACAAGACTTTGACTTGAAGTAAAAGAGGAGCGGTATTGTCTCTTGTAACACTAAAGTTAGTAATGACAAAGTTCCACAGGTAAATATTAACAGTATTTTACAGTGATACCATGTCCTAACTGCACGTAATGTTGCCAACTTGGTACACTTGGTGGCAACACTTTATTTTTGAATTGGAAGGTCCTAATTGATTTTGATGGAAAGCAGTGGTGCGTGATGCAGTGCAGTAGGACATTTTGACTCAACTTTTGACTTGCTTCCATTTTCTTTCCGGTCGCTCACGTTGCTTGGCTAGTGTGAATTTGTGTTTGGGAATCTGTCAGAATAGAGTGTCATATTTAAAGGACCCGGTGTATACAGAGAACATTCAGTACTTTGCAACAACCTTGACACTCGCCTACACTAAGGACACACTGTTAGGTTCATTTGTACTAAGGTGGATATGTTGCAGCAGTGTTGTGAATGGAACGCTGAGGTTTAAAGGGTCAGGTCTCTTCCTTGGCAGTTGTGTGGCAGTAGCCTATCAGTAAGTGGTTCTGTGCTTGCAGACTGTGCGGAGAAGCTGTTTGACCTGGTGGACACCTTCGCTGAGAGTGCCAAAAGGAAGGCCGCCGTGTGGCCCCTGCAGATCATCCTCCTCATCCTCTGCCCTGACATCATACAGGACCTCTGCCGCGAGACGGTGGACGACAGCAAAGCCAACAAGGTTCTCTCTCTCTTTTTGCTCCCTCTAGCTCTTCCCTCTCTTTCAGTTTCTCCCTCCCTCTGTATCCCTCTGACTCACTGTAAGATACTTGTCTGTATCTTCTTTCAGTGTCTGTCTATAGTTTTTCAGGGAGCATGATGACATTGTCATCTGATAACCTGTGTGTGTGTGTGTGTGTGTGTGTGTGTGTGTGTGTGTGTGTGTGTGTTTCTCCCTGCTCTCTGCAGAAGCACTTTCTGGATAACCTGCGTAAGGCGTTAGCTGGCCACGGTGGCAGTAAGCAGCTGACAGAGAGCTCTGCCATCGCTTGTGTGAAGCTCTGCAAGGCCTCCACCTACATCAACTGGGAAGACCACTCCAACATCTTCCTCCTGGTGCAGTCCATCGTGGTCGACCTCAAGGTACTGGCCCCCCCTCTCTGGAGTACACCAAACTTCATAAGAACAGACACAGAAACACACAAACTAGTGTAAACATATACCATGTGCATTATATGCATGCAAACCATGCTGGTTCAAGTTTATATGCATATAAAACTCTTTTTGCCGGTAGAGACTTCAGGTTGTAGGCCTTTGGACTCCAATGTTACAAGCAGTAGTTACCACATAGGAACTGTCCTGTAAATATATAGTGACCAGTGGTGTGTAATATTATAGACATAGACAATGCAGACCTCTTCCACCACGTACCCATGTTAATCTGGGTTTTCTTAATTTCTCATACTAACTTGGAAGAGACGCTGGAAACCTCCGTTGATGGCTTCAGGTGATTGACTTGAAGGTGGAGTCCTCATATGACTTTTGACCTTTCCCCACCAGGCCTTGCTGTTTAACCCGACCAAGCCCTTCTCACGGGGAGCAGGGAGCCAGAGTGCAGATGTAGAACTGATGATTGACTGCTTCGTGTCCTGCTTCCGCATCAACCCTCACAACAATCAGCACTTTAAGGTCTCACACACACACACACACACACACACACACACACACACACACAGGTAGACAGACTGCTTTGTGTCCTGCATCAACCCTCACAACAGCCAGCATTTTAAGGTTTCTCTCACTCTCAGCCTCTCACCCACTCACTCACTCACAGACACACTCACACACACATACACACAGTCACTGATCTCACATGCAGCATATAAATAATGTTGTCATGTCAGTGATATGTTTTAGTGTGTTGTCTGCATAGAGTTCTCTGTTGTGTTCCAAGTTCTCCAAGTGTCAGTCAATCAGGGTGATTTTCCTCCTCGTCCTCAGGTGTGTCTGGCCTCCTCATCCCCTTCAACATTTCACTTTGTACTGGTTCACTCTCTGCACAGGATCATCACCAATGTAAGTGTCTCCCAGTCACACACACACACCTAAAAAAAGGGAGTCTTCTGCTGAGGAAGAAACTCAACCTCTCATCTCACACACGCACACACACACACACACACCCTAAGACCCTAATAAAAAGCTCATCAAGTTGGTGCGTGTGTGTGTGTGTGTGTGTGTCGGTGTATGTGTGGGTGTGTGTGTGATGAGAGAGTCTGTGTTAACTGAGTCCTGTGTTCTGGTGTTGCAGTCACCGCTGGACTGGTGGCCAAAGATCGACGCAGTGTACTGTTACTCAGGCGAGCTGCGCACTATGTTCGCCGAGACTCTGGGCCGAGTCACCCAGTCATGCTCCAGCACTACACACGCCCCGCTTAAACTGACCTCGGTAGGTCTCACACACACACACACACACTCACACATTCACACATGCACACATGCCGCACTGAAACTGACTTTAGTGGGTGACACCCACCACCACCACCACAAATACACACACACGCACACACTCACCCTGCTCAAACTGACTATGGTTGCACACACGTCACTCAAACACGTCACTCAAAAACCAAGATAGGACACGGACACGCACATACACTTTCTTTCAGAACATTTTTCAGCCATTTCTGTTATTTTACTTAACCATATCAGTGCCTGTGAACGTGTATGTGTGCGTGCGTGCGTGCTTGCACTCTTGGGTGGCATTACCTACAGTCACAGCTTCTCTCTCTGCTTTCATTGACTCTGGAGGTGCTTGTGCTTCCTGTCCTTTTTCTGTTTGTTTCTTCTACCCCCCTTTTTCTTTATCCTTTCATTTTTTTTCTCTTTTTCTTTCTTTCATTTGACTCTCATTTTCTTGGCTGCTGTTGCTCATTCGACCCATAAAGATGCCAGCCACTCACTGTTTTGCATGGCAGTGGGCCTCTGTTGCTGTAAGTACTGGACCAACCACTCCCATCCTGCCCCCCCCCCCCCCCTTTCCCAGATGCCCCCAGCTGCGTCTCAGTTTCTACCCCAGAGCTCCATGCCCCTCTTCCCCCCCTGCCCTGCTCCCTCTGCCAGAGGCACAGAAAAGCCAGGGCAGTGCTGCTGGCCAAGGCCTTTTCTGTGGCCTGAGGCTTCAGAGATGCCCCAGCTGTTTTTTCCCCTACCTTTTCTTTTCTCCCCTCTCTCCCCCATCCTCTTGTTTTTCTTTCCTTTCTCTCTTCCTCTCTTTTGTGCACTCTCCCCTTCATCTTTCTCATTCTGCCTTCCTCTTTTGCTCAGAGTCAGTACAGTGGTCTCTGATCCCTGGATCACCATTGGTTGCTTTAGTTTTGCTGTAAATGGATGTAGGACAGAAGAGAAGATCCTATACTATTAGCACTTAATGATTTTTGATTCCTGCAGATGTTTTGTGAGGTTGCTCACATGGAATGAGATGATGTATGGATGTCTTTAATTCTTGGTTCTAGTTGGTAGTTTAGTCCCTCCTCAGCTAACATGGTTATATTTGTGTATGTTCCTCCCTAAATTACATTTATAGGGAGACTCTTGTGACCTTCTGACCTTTCGTGTGGCTCTTGTGCTGTCCGTGTCTGCACTACCGCATCCTTATTCTTCCACCAATCAGACATCACTTGGCCTACAGTTACTATTTCCATAGCGACCATCCTGCCCCTCATAAAACCTCCGGTCCTTCTTCTCGTCTACCTGTGCACTTCCCTTTCTCCTTGTCTGTCTTTGGTGCTGTGTGTGTTTGTGTGTGTCTGTGTGTGCATGTGTGTGTGTGTTTGCTTGCCTGACCACACGCTTTGTCCATGTGCGCAGAGCCTAACTTTTAAAGAGAAGATGACCAGTCTGAAGCTGAGGGAGAAGACCACAGACTTGGATACCAGAAGCCACAACCTACTGCTGGCCTTGGTCAAGCTCATCCATGCAGACCCTAAACTCATGCTGCATGTGGGTACCGCACAACACCACAACAAGGCTCATAAGGAACTGAGAAGATTCTTGAATATTCTAGATCAGTCCCATTCTATAATATTCCATATGGAATAGAATATTCTACTCATCATTTAGATATGCCACTGCTGTGCGGATGTCAGGATGGCATCAAATCAATGCTAAAACTGTTTGTGAATCCATTTGTTGTATGTATGTCTGTGTGAATAAGAACCCAGGGAAACTGGACTCATGACTCATGACTATACTGGACTCATATACTCATATGTGCGCACTTGTGCCAACTTGTGTGTCCCCTAGAACCCTGGGAAGCAGGGAGCAGACATCCAGAGCAGCACGGCTGAGCTGATCACTGGCCTGGTGCAGCTGGTACCTCTGGCCAACATGGGCGACATCTCCCAGGAGGCCATGGAGGTAAGGCCCCTCTCTGCTGATCCTCCTTCTCCCTTTATGCCTCCTGATACTGCATATTATATGCACAACACTGCCTACTGCTTAATGCAAAGTTACGGCTCCACTTCAGCCTTCTCTAACCTAAAGTAAACAAAAAATGTATTTTCGTAGCACTTGAGTGCTTTACAATAAAAACAAAAGTGAAACTGCACCACTTTCACACAGACAAGCCCATTTAGCAGACACTTTTATCCCAACTGACCATAGCTGGCTCATAACTGCAGGTTTGCGACTCAAACTCTGCTCCACCACACCCTTATCCCAACATCTTCACGTGCCTTATTGCTTCTTGTGTGCCCCTTAAGAGAAGTTCACCTCATAAGAGCTTCCTGTTGTGATTCTTTTATGTTTCCCTCAGGCTTTATTGGTTTTGCATCAACCCGAGACCATCGAGCTATGGAACCCAGATGCTCCCATAGAAACGTTCTGGGACATCAGGTAGGTAGAACCAAATATAATTTAGAACCCTTAGTTTCATCAAGTGATAGGAACTCATGCACAAAGAGATATCTGGAAGGAACTAGGGCTCAAAGCAGTGCTGATTGGTGTGTTAGTTTCTGGTCATTGTTCTAGCTGTGCTGTGACAATGTTGTAGTCGCTCACTAATTGGCCTGTCTCCTGCAGTTCCCAGGTTTTGTTCTCCATCTGCAAGAAGCTGATTGGCCATCAGATGGTGAACAGCACAGAGATCCTCAAATGGCTGCGAGAGATCCTCATCTGCAGGAACAAATTCCTCCTCAGGAACAAAGTAAGCCCTGGACTACTGTCTATGCCCTGAACCTGGCTTTGTAGCAGTGAAGCCTTAATTAAGTCTCTAATCTAATCTGATCTAATCTAATCTAATTTAACCTAACCTTAATCTATTGACTAAAAGTTTCTAAAAAGATCTAAATTTTACTGTCCTCAGCGATTGTACTTTGTCCAAAGGGATTCTAAGTTAGAAGCCCTTTAGAAGTTTCTGTCAGATCCCTCAGTTTCTCACATGTCTGGAAATATAGAACTATTGTCTGTTTTCTTTTGCTTCTCTTTCTTTTTGGGACTTTCTGACCTTCCTTTTTCTCCCTGGAGTTGAAATCACATGTCCATTCTACAGATATGTTATATTTATAATGTATAAAATATGGGTTAATGTATTTGTTTTGAACCCCACCCCTTACTTCCTTCTCCTTGTACCCCCCGCCCCCTACGTAGGATCGTGCGACAGCAGGCAGTGGCATCCCCATCTGCCGCCAGGCGCAGACAGTGCTGGAGGTGTGCCTCTACATGTTTTTGTGGAGCCCCGACATGGAGGCCGTGCTGGTGGCCATGTCCTGTTTCCGCCACCTGTGCGAAGAGGCCGACATCCGCTGTGGTGTCGACGAGGTGCCCGTCCAGACCGTCCTGCCCAACTACAACACCTTCATGGAGTTTGCCTCCGTCAGCAACATGATGGCCACAGGTGGGAACACACACACACACACACACACACACACAAACAAACAAACAAACACATGGCTTGTCACACCCGTGTCTGTTTCTTGTCTTGTCTGCTTTCTGATTTTCAGTCCAGTTATGCAAAAGTAGCCCATGCAACTCACAGTTCTCAATAGCATCTACAAGCTGTGTTGCATTGGATAAATGAGCCTCTTTCATTAAGGCAAATGTCCCTCACAGTGTTAGTCTGTTAGCCTGATATGCAGTGTTATTGCTGAGCGATATTTTCTTCAGTGTAAGAAATTGCTATGTTGCATTATCCTATGCTCATCCCCAGTGTACTTTTGTTGGTTTTGTGTCTCCAGGCCGTTCAGCGTTACAGAAACGAGTGATGGCTTTGCTGAGAAGGATAGAACATCCAACTGCTGGAAACATTGAGGTAAGATACCAAACTCATTTAGGTCTCATCAAAGGTCAAGTTCATGCTGGCTTTTAAACAGGGACTTTAGTGTGACAATTAAATTTTGAGAAATATTAAATACAGTTTTATTATTTACAGTTTCATTAGAGCAGTGACACAGGGTTACAAGTAGAGTAGAGTAGTAGAGTAGAAGTATAAGCCTTTGTTTTGATAGCTGAATGCTTTATCTGCATCCTTGTCCACAATGCTGTGCGTGCCCATTATGCTGGTCTAACTTTTGTCTTGTGGTTGTTCTAGGCCTGGGAAGACACATATCGTAAATGGGACCATGCCACCAAGCTGCTCTTGAATCATCCCAAATCCAAGCTGGAGGATGGTCAGGTACAGACTAATAGCACATTTGCTTAAATACTCAAATAGCAATGCAAAAATAGTTTTTACACTTTAGATGTTCAAAAGTTTAACCTTGAAAGTGAGCAAAAACGTAATATTCCAAGACCACAATACATCTGGAAATGTTTTATTGAAAATATGTATGATTATTATCTGTCTAATAAATACCACTATGTACAATTCCCCATATATTATTAATGTAATCCTATACATATTTACTATGTGGGGAAACAACATAGTATAGTTTACAGCAGGTGACACTTTCCTCTTCTCTTCAGACCCCTTTCTTCCAGGAGTGGATCAACATGACAGGCTTCCTGTGTGCTCTGGGCGGGGTGTGCCTTCAGCAGCGGGCGCCTCCCCTGCTGGGCACCTACAGCCCTCCCATGGGGCCTCTCTCCGACCGCAAGGGCTCCATGGTGTCCATGGGCTCGTCGTGTGATGGCTTGGCCGAGACGCCGCTCAGTAAGTTCCTGGAGCGTCTGCTGTCGCTAATGGTGTGCAACCACGAGAAGGGCCTGCAGATCCGCACCAACGTGAAGGACCTGGTGGGCCTGGAGCTCAGCCCCGCACTCTACCCCATGCTCTTTAACAAGCTCAAGAACAGCATCAGCAGATTCTTTGACACACAGGGACGTGTAAGTGGACGATGACACGAAGAAAGTGTGATGTTAGTGGTCATAGAATTTAGCACCAAAACCCTCTTTTATTCTGAAACCAAAAGAATATGATGGATGATTGACAGGGAAATTGCTAGAAAGTTGATGTATGATCACTGACTCAGCAATATTGCCTCTGTTGACACAAATTTGACCACAGATGGAGAAAACAGGCAGTGTTTACAGTTTCAACCAACTAAAAGCTAGTTAGTTCTTTTTTGATGGTGATGAGTCAGAATGAAATACTACAACCAAGATAAGAATCATGAAGTTGCAGGATAAGGGCTAAATGAGGCCACTGTTGCTTGAGTACTGTAGAGACAGCTGTGTGTGTGTGTGTGTGGCCTGCCTAATGGAAAACATGATATCCTGTGTGAGTCAGTGCTGTGTGTAAATCTCTGTGGTTGGTGTCATATGTCCTGTGTGTATTGCTCAGGTTCCCATAAATGACACAAACACCCAGTTTGTGGAGCAGACCATTGCCATCATGAAGAACCTGCTGGACAACCACACCGAGGGCAGCTCAGAGCACCTGGGCCAGGCCAGCATAGAGACCATGATGCTCAACCTAGTCAGGTAAGGTAATCTCTAGAGAGGTAATCTCTCTCTCACACTTAAACTCACACATGCATGCAAGCACACACACACTGTCCCTGTTTTTCTCTCACACCTTCTCTCTCTCTCTCTCTCTCTCTGTCTGTTTTTGTATCTCTCTCTCTCACATTTACTCTCTTACTCAGACTCTCAGTCTCTTCTCCTAGTTCACTAAGCAGCTCTGAAGCCTCTGAAGTCTCTCTCTCTTTCCTTGTTTTTCCAGTAGAACCAACTCTTTACAGTGGCCACCTCCTGATGACCGCTTCTCTGTATTCAATGCTGATGATGTAGGGAATGTCTGTTTGATTGACAGGTATGTGCGTATCCTGGGCAACATGGTCCACGCCATCCAGATCAAGACCAAACTGTGCCAGCTGGTGGAGGTGATGATGGAGAGGCGGGACGACCTGTCCTTCTGCCAGGAGATGAAGTTCAGGTGGGCATAACATATATCCAGAAAGACAGACAAATACACATGGACACACAGATACACACCCACACACAGATACGTTCGCACACACGCACGCACTTACGCACACACACACACACACACACACACAGATACACACATGCATACACAGATACACACCCGCACACAGATACATACACACACACACACACGCATACACACAGATGACATCTCCTGTCAAGAGCCGAGATGCTTTTTAGGTAGATGTACACACACAAACACAAACACGCACACAAACACACACAGTTGAGGACAAAATGGACCCCTTACTTGCCAGACTGTTTCGACATTTACAGTATCAAGCAAGTGATTTATGGTGCCATTCAGAAAAAGCACTTTTATGCAGCTTTATGCTTCAGTCCCCCACTCTGCTGAATCAGCTGCAGGAGCTTTAGCATGCTTTTGCTTCATCCACAGCCACCATTCATATTTATATGGGGACTAGCGACAAATACTGCTGATCACACACTGTGCGTTCACACTAAGAGCAACTGAAGCTGTGAAATTGACGGAAGTAATTCACTGTCGATTGACAAGGGTCAAGTCTGGGCGACTTACGCATCTAAAATAAGTTGCTCAATCTGCTCAGCTGCATGCAAATTAGTTATGACACGTTTCGGCTGCAAATTATATGGCAATGGTCGCGTCATTAGCGAACACAGATATTTTTGCATCGTTTTTTTTTTTTCCTCATTGACACGGGATTTTACAGCTTTGGCAGCTCTTGGTGTGAACGCACAGAAATGGCATGTGTGGAACTGCAGTCAGACTGATTGAGTTGGCTGTCTCATGTTCATGATCATGTTCTATCTCAGGAATAAGATGGTGGAGTATCTCACTGACTGGGTGATGGGCACCTCAAACCAGGCGGCTGATGACGACGTGAAATGCCTGACGAGGTACAGCCTCCTGAAATAGTGTGAACCTCAATGTCTCCTCACAGATCTGCCTAGAGATAAGGGCTACATGTTAGAATCTGTATAATGTGGATTCACACACTGCTGAGTGGTCTTGAGCATGCTTATAAATAATATTGTTAAAAATGATTAGTGAACTGTATGGATTTTGTAAAATATGGATAAGGGGTCTGCTGGACTGTAAAACCTGAACAATGGATCAAATGGGCTTTGTAATATATAGAATGCCATTTGCATTGTGTATGATCTGGATAATGGATGCAAATGTTTGACTCCTGTGGTTAACCCATATCCTCTCCTGCTCTGTGTGTGTCAGGGACCTGGATCAGGCCAGCATGGAGGCGGTGGTGTCTCTGTTAGCAGGCCTCCCTCTCCAGCCTGAGGAGGGAGACGGGGTGGAGCTCATGGAGGCCAAGTCTCAGTTATTCCTCAAGTACGACTCCTAGCATGGCTTAGCATCAGCATAGATACCCATTAGTGAACACTGACAGTGTTGTTCATGTGTGTGTTTTTATTTAGTGAATATGACTCCTAACTGGTCCATCAGCATAGAGGGATATTAGTTAACACTGATATTATAGCATATCATTATAAGCATAAGACTGAATCTATTTATACTGCTCTTACAAAGAGTTGATGTAGCTGTCTGGTTTTCACACCATAACTGTGTTCTTCAAGAATGGGACTTCTCTATGAAGAGTGAACTTTGAGTTGACTTATGTGAATTAGTAATTAAACCTGCTATATTTGAATTAAGTTCCTGGCCTATTAATGAATGTGTAGTGGGGTTGTTGTAGTAATTGTCTCCCCCATCAGGTACTTCACCCTGTTCATGAACCTGCTGAACGACTGCAGTGAGGTGGAGGATGACGGGCAGCAGGTAGCGGGCAGGAAGAGGGGCATGTCCCGCCGCCTGGCATCGCTCCGCCACTGCACCATCCTTGCCATGTCCAACCTGCTCAACGCCAACGTGGACAGCGGACTCATGCATTCCATAGGTTAACCTGCACACTGGCACCTTTCATTTCTAGAACCACGGTCCTAATCAGAATTCTGACCCTAACCCTAGTCTAACAGACTGGTACAACAAAAATCTATTGGATATATTTCATTAAAGCACATACATGATCTTGAATTTTACAGAGCAAAGGGCTCTGTTGGCCATATGAAGATTGAATTATTGACATTTATACCACATTGCATTCACCTTACACTACTTGGTGCGTCCTCTAGGGGGAGCCTAGAAGTTTAAGCTGGGTTCTCTTAAGCTTCATAAGAAACATATTTGCTCACTGTTAGGATAAAATGGAATTCAAATGGAATGATCTTTATGTTTAGGGCTGGGTTACCATAAAGACTTGCAGACACGCGCCACCTTCATGGAGGTGCTTACCAAAATCCTGCAGCAGGGTACGGAGTTCGACACACTGGCCGAGACGGTGCTGGCTGACCGCTTCGAGAGGCTGGTGGAACTCGTCACCATGATGGGCGACCAGGGCGAGCTGCCCATTGCCATGGCGCTGGCCAACGTGGTGCCATGCTCCCAGTGGGTGGGTATTAACACATCTTGATTGATAACTCCTTCTGCAGGGGCTGATGATGTATGATTTGTAACTGTGCAAGGGCAACTGATGTGCAGCCTTTTGTTTATATGCTGATACCTAGCTGTAGATCATCTATTAGGTCACAAATGACCTTTTGAGTAAACTTTCCTCTTCAGATAAGCAAGACACTGATGGCAAAGTCTCATTCATTTTCATACTGTAAACTCCACAGATCAACAGTATATTTAAAAGAGGGATTGTATCTTAGTGGTCCCTGTAGCGATTGTGTAATCATTCGTGTGTGTGTGTGTGTGTGTGTGTGTGTGTGTGTGTGTGTGTGTGTGTGTGTGTGTGTGTGTGTGTGTGTGTGTGTGTGTGTGTGTGTGTGTGTGTGTGTGTGTGTGTGTGTGTGTGTGTGTGTGTGTGTGTGTGTCTCTAGGACGAGCTGGCGCGGGTTCTGGTGACGCTGTTTGATTCGCGGCACCTTCTGTACCAGCTGCTGTGGAACATGTTCTCCAAGGAGGTGGAGCTGGCCGACTCTATGCAGACACTCTTCAGAGGCAACAGCCTGGCCAGTAAAATCATGACCTTCTGCTTCAAGGTGAGCGCTTATGGACACATGGGCTACATGAAGGATAGTCAGCTTTTACTCCTAGGTGGTACTATTTAGTGTTTTTACCTGTCACTGACATTAGAAAGTACATAATTCAGAGGTTTCAGATATTGTAAAGTTTCATCTAAACATTCCAGCACTAATTGTAATTGGTGAAAGTTTTGGGTCAATAGAGAATTGGCACTGAAATCTGTAAAAATTGTGCATTCTGTAAAGGTTTTTTGCCATGGTCCATGGATGCATAGCTAACTCTGGTATAGGATTTGTTCTGCACATGGCCCCTGTTAAATAAACTAATAAACTAAACTTAATAAAATCAATTAAAAAATGGGAAATTCATAAGTTTCCTCTGAAGACTTGTTTTATTCTGAGCTTATTAGGAATTAATATATTTTACGCCTGATTCTTCTGTCTCTCTCAGGTGTATGGCGCCACCTATCTGCAGAAGCTCTTGGAACCTCTGTTGCGGTCAGTCATCACAGCCCCAGAGTGGCAGATGATCAGCTTTGAGGTGGATCCCACCAGGTTAGCCCTTACTAGATATCACACGCACTGTATGTGTGTGTGTGTGTGTGTGTATATGTGTGTGTTTGAGTGTGCGTTTCAGACAGAGTGAGAGAGTGGCAGAGGATCAGCTTTGAGGTGGATCCCACAATGTCATTTCTTATTAGACATTACAAGCACTGTACGTGTGTGTGTGCGTGCGTGTGTGAACATTATCAACATTACCAATTGCTAGATTAGCGGTTAAAGATTAAGGCTTTCAAATTAAACACTGGGAATGCCATCATAATTCCTTTAGTAGACGTTTTACAGTAGATTACTGTGGAGAAAGGATTCTGCTAAATGACAGTGTACTGTAATGTATTGTTTTATGGAAATAAACTTACCATGCCCTGTTTCATGTTTGAATCGAAATGTTTCTAAATAAATGTTCTTTATCTGTAACTCCTGAGTGATCTGATAGTAGGATTGCTGTGGTTCTTGTTAGGCTTGAGGCGGGTGAGAGTCTGGAGGAGAATCAGAGGAACCTGCGGCAGATGACTCAGCGGTTCTTTCAGGCCATTGTTAGCTCTTCCACAGAGTTCCCCCCACAGCTGCGCAGCGTCTGCCACTGCCTTTTCCAGGTACCACAGCGCCCACAGATGGTTTGCTAGGAGCAGCCTGGAAAGTGCCTCTGATATGGTGCCCATCACACACGCACGCACACACACACACACTCACACACACAAACCTACACTCAGACAGAGCCTTTTCTGACTTCACTGAAAAGAAGGTGTGTGTGTTGATATGATCCACAAGAACACATTTTTTTCCAGGGTGCTAGGCAGCCTTCACTGCGGTTGTTTGATGTGCTTTGATGCTGCTACTGTAGATCCTGTGCTGAAGTGTGTGTGTGTGTGTTTGTGTGAGTGTGGCTAGTGCTGCAATAGTTCCTGTGCTAAAGTGTGTGTGTGTGTGTGTGTGTGTGCGTGGTTGATGCTGTGACTTTTTTTGTTGTGCTCATCTTTGTGTCCTGTAGGCAACTTGCCATTCTCTCCTGAACAAAGCCACAGTAAAAGACATAAAGGAGGGCAAAAAATCAGTAAGTCTGGTAACCCCTCCCTCCTCGCCCCGCCAATCTGTCACTCAAAGCACTTCGACCTCCCGAACGACTCTGTGTTAATCTGAAAACTGCTCAACACTGCTGCCCTACTGGCAATCACCTGAAATCATCACTTACAAATCCCCCCCCCCCCCCCCCCAGCTGCTTCAATTAATTAAGGAAGGAAGCTACACATTAACGCTCCAGTCTCCACGAGCACCTCTGTGGCGTTACCACGTCTCGTCTCACTGCAGTCTGCCTTTTCGGGTCGGTGTCGGTGGGGGGTCTTCTCTTGGGTCGGCTCTGGGGTTAGGCTTGGCCAGGAGATGAGTTTTCTGATCAGACCTTAGAGGTCCGGGTGGGTGTGGGTTGGGGAAGAAAAAAGAAAATTCCTACTCTGATTCTGCCTCCAACTTCTGTGAGCTTATGCCTCGGACAACGTCTACGCCATATGTGAAGGTTTGATTTTTTGGGGGGTTGCTTTTAGGGTCCTCCTTGAGTTTTGTTTTGTTTTTTTTGTTTTTTTTTTCCCTAGATGTGTGTCTCTCTCCCCTTCTTACTGTCCTTAGTGGGAGTAAAAAGTTGGCCATTTCTAGAAGCATCTTACGAGAGAGGACCTCCTCACCTATCCGTCCTCTTCTCTCTCTCTCTCTCTCACACTCACAGTCACACTCCCACTCCCACACTTACTCACACACAGACACACACATTTTAACACACTGCTCACACACTCCTCTTGTTCTGTCTGGCTGTGCTCACAGGCACACGCGAAAATCCTTACTCCTGCTGGTTACACTTTGTCCTGTCTTATATGATGAAGGAATGCCAACCTGAGGAAGCTGGAGTTTAGTTTCTTTCTCTCTCTCTATCTCTACCTCTCTCTCTCTCTCGCTCTCTCTGTCTCTCTCTCTCTCTCTCTCTGTCTGTCTGTCTCTCTTCCTTGCTCTCTCTCTCTCTCTCGCTCTAGTTAGCCTTCACCTGTAGGTGGGAAATACATAGAGTTACTTAGAGAAATTCAAAATAATATTTCCATTAATTAACTAGTTCAGTGGAACATCAGTCCTCTTATGTTCCAGATTTATTTTTTCCTGAAAAAACTAAAACTATGGTGATTTTTGGTGACCTTTCAAAGGTCTTGGTGATGTTTTCCAATAGAATGAGAGAACACTGTCAGTTTTAGGTCTTCTCTGACAGTGACGGGTCTCCACCTGCACTGGGATAATAGGGCAGAATCCTTGCTGATGTGTCTCTCATTGCCCTCCCTTCCTGTCTCCATCCATTCTGTTACACCCCCACCCCCAGGTGGTGAGCCAGCGGTTCCCCCAGAACAGCATTGGGGCAGTGGGCAGTGCCATGTTCCTGCGCTTCATTAACCCTGCCATCGTGTCCCCCTATGAGGCGGGCATCCTGGACAAGAAGCCCCATCCCAGGATAGAGAGGGGCCTTAAGCTCATGTCCAAGGTGAGAAAGCCTCCATTTCAGCTCACTACATGTTTATCTGTCTGTTTGTCTGTCTTGGTATCAGACTCTGTCTTTCCGTCTGTCTCTTTGCACATCTCTCTCTCCATCAGACCCTCTGTCTGTCTGTTTCCATGTCAGTCTGTCTGTTTGTGTATCTGTCTGTCTGTCTCCCTTTCTTTGCATGTCTGTCTGTCTGTCTTTTTGCATGTCTATCTGTCTCTATCTTTCTGTCTGTCTATTTGTCTATCTGTCTGACTGTCTCTGCATGTCTATCTGTCTGTCTCTCTGCATGTCTCTGTGTCATGTATCTGTCTGTCTATTTGTTTGTCTGTGTCTTTGCATGTCTATCTGTCTCTGTCTGTCTGTCTGTCTGTCTGTCTATATGTCTGTCTGTTTGTTCTCCAGTACGTGTCTGTCTACCCACTCATCCCTTTATGGTTTTGTGGATCAGTCTGTCAGCTAAGTTAAGACCCCGCACAGTATATATGGACAGCATATGAAGGCATCACATGTGAAACTGTCTTTACCACAGATTCTGCAGAGCATTGCCAACCACGTGCTATTCACCAAGGAGGAGCACATGAGGCCCTTTAATGACTTTGTGAAAAGCAATTTTGATGCAGCTAGAAAGTAAGTGAAGCCCCCCTCAGGCATACATCCATATTAATATGACACTGCCAACCTCTTTTTATTATTATTATTATTTGTATGGAATTCTGCCCTTGCAGAGTTAATATAAGTCAGTTATGGCCTGTTTCCTGTACAAGGATTATGTATTTAATTGAAGTTTTCTTATAGTTTGGAACCCTGGTTTATCCACGTAGGAGAAACCAGCTCCTCATAGCACCATAGATACAGTACATTAAAGCTGTTTTTGCTGTTGAAGGGGGACAAAATAAAGTTTAATTGAAAACCCAAACACTAATTAAGCTGACCTGCATCTTGTGTCTTTGTGCAGGTTTTTTTTGGACATTGCCTCTGACTGCCCGGCCAGTGATTCGGTCAACCACAGTCTGTCCTTCATCAGTGACGGCAACGTGCTGGCACTTCACCGACTGCTATGGAACAACCAGGAGAAGATTGGCCAGTACCTCTCCAGCAACAGGTCAGAGCACAGCCCTCTTCTCCTTCCTCCACCTCAGCTGGGACAGTTACAGTCCAGTACAGAAAGTAGTCAGAACCCTTTGCTCATGTTCATATCTTGTCATGTTGCAGCCTTTGTAGGGAAGATCTCAGTCTATGGGCAAAAAGCCTTAATGGCAACATGAAGACAGGTTTTTAGAATTCTTTGCAGATTCATTATAAAAGAAACAAAGGTACAGCTGTAGTGCTGTTTTTTTGTTTAAGTCTGGTTTGGCATTCTCTGATATTCCTTGCTAGCCTGTATGTTTTACATGAATATTGTCAGCATGAGGAGTGAGGAGCATATATTAATTTTTAACATGTCATTAAAGAAGATATGTGCACAGAGTCAACGCAGTAATCTGAGGTGCTTAATCTGCTATTGTCTACTCTTGTCCAATAGGGATCATAAGGCAGTGGGAAGGCGGCCGTTTGATAAGATGGCCACCCTGCTGGCGTACCTGGGGCCTCCGGAGCACAAGCCGGTGGCAGACACACACTGGTCCAGCCTCAACCTCACCAGCTCCAAGTTTGAGGAGTTTATGACAAGGTAAGGCTGGCGCCAGGCTGAGTGGCTCTGTTGAAGACTGCTGGTGTGATGTTTACTTTGGGTCAGGGAGCGCACTTTCTCTCTTTCTCTCTCTCTCTCACACACACACACACACACACACACACACACACACTCTGTGTGACATCTCTGACATCTCTTCCTCTCTCTACTCAGGCATCAAGTCCATGAGAAGGAAGAGTTTAAAGCCCTCAAGACCCTGAACATTTTCTACCAGGCCGGCACCTCAAAGAATGGGAACCCTGTGTTCTATTACATAACACGCAGGTAAGGAAAAGTTGACCCGAGTTAACGGCAGCCTTGTGGTGAATTTCTTACTGGTTCAGAGCCAGTTCTGTTATCACATAACTTTGAACTTACAAGCTTATAAGAAGGGTGTAAGAAAAGATGTTCATGCAGTTTTCCCTGCTTCCCTTAGGGATGTAAGGCCCTGTTTGGCCTATGGTATGAAAGGCAGCGCTCTTACTTGTTATGTGCTGTCTGTATCTGAATAGCACTTTGTTATTCACTCTGAATGGCTCTTTGCTGGGGTGGGGTAGTGTAGTATTGGCTTTCATTGAAGGTGCAGGAGAGTTGGGCAGTGGACTTTACTTGGAACAGATAGTGCTGGAAGTCCAGCGCCATCTTGTGCTTAAGGACAGGCACTCTCTTCTGAGGTGAATTTTAAATATTTCAGCGCAGTGAAGTCAGAAGTAAAAGTAAGCACTGAACATTCAGTTCTCATGCATTAGCTATGAGAGCAAAATGGACCCATGGGCCACACTCTTGTTCCTCTAGGTTGTTAAAGGAGAAATTTGATGTGAATCAATCCATAACGAGGTCGCTCAGTGCTGTCACTTGGAAAAAAAACAAAAACCATTGATACAACATAGACCAAATAGTGAACCGGCAACTTACACTGAGTTAATGGGGCACAGTAACTTACTTTCAGTTTCATTTTGCCACGCCCCATTCAGTTAACATTACTTTTTGTTTCCTTACTTGGTCTATGCTGCATCAAATTTTCTGATTCTCTTTCCTACAGAGAGCATTCAGTGATTGAACAACAACGCTATTGACTGGTTCACACCGGATTTCTCCTTTAAGTTGAAATTGAAATGATGTAATAAAAGAATGGTGAGAGAAGGAAGATATTTCTGTGATGATCCAATATGTTTGTGTTATTATTATTATTATTATTATTATTATTTTAAATTTTAAATTTCCCATCAGGCAATTAGACTAGGTTGTGCTCCAGAGTTGTCTCTTTATTTATTTTCAAAGAAGTGACATCATTTAGTTTCATATCTTTGTACAAGTTTCAGTTCTTCATTTTGAGAAATTTCCTCTTTAAAATCAGAAACTTAATATTGCCAATCACAAGAATATGAAATCGGTTTGATTACACTAAAGTCACTCTTTTTTTACCTGAAAAGAATCAAATACCTTGTTATGTAAACACCATACATTAGTAGTCTGCCAGTACAGTGGACATTCAAACTGGGCAATTAGTGTTTTAGTTCCATATTCACTGTGCTCTTCGTTGCACAGAAATAATTCTGTCTTTACACCGATGCATTTGCTGTAAACAAAACTCATTGTTAGTATCTTCTCTGTGAGTCTCCCAAGAGCATGTTAGAGAGGTAGTAAAAGTCTTAATCTATGCCCAATATGTAATACCTGGTTCGCCTCTCAATACCCGACTTAATGTCTTTAAGAACAGTAGGTGTTTACTGTAATGCCACAGCCGCAGTTCACAAACAGCAGTAGGAGGGAAACCATGCCTGTTAGTATGCTGGAAAACAAGGCTTCTGGTCTATTGCCATTGTTCCGGGCTTTTCCCTGGTTACTTTTTTTGACGCTGCGTGTTCGTAGGGTGGTTGTTTTGCGTGTGCTGGTGGTCAGGACGCTCTCTGTGGAGTCATACTCGCTGGCGGTGAAGTATTTCTGCGTGGTGTAGGCCTCGTCTGCTGTGGAGAGTGCGATAGGTGGAGAAGTCACATAGAACCCACCAGCGGGCCACTTGCTCTGGTAGTCCGGCGTACTGCCAAGCGTCTCATGCGGTCGGTGCATGTCCAGGAGGGCCGACTCTGGCCAGTAACCGCCGGTGACGGCTCGCATGGGCGGGGCCGGGTGGCGGTTGCGATGGCGACGGTGTCCAAAGTCATCGTTGTCGTGGCGACCACCGCCGGAGTTGGCATCCACAGCAGCCGTGTGCAGGGCCACTGTGTACGAGGCATAATGCCAGCCTCGGGTGGTGGCCAGGTGCGTCTCGCCGCAGGTGTGCCAGGTGTGGCACGGGCAGCCCAGCACGCTGGCGTGGGTTCGTCTCAGCCATGACAGCAGGTAGCTAATGTTGCGCTGCTCGTCGCATGCCCACGGGTTGTCGCCCAGCGTGACGAGCCTCAGCGCCGCAAGCTGCTCAAACACGCCCTCGCTCACCGCTGCGAAGCGGTTACCATGCAGGTAGAGACGCTGCAACTGGCCCAGCTGGTCCAACGAGCCAGGCAACACCTGCACCAGCGTGTTGTGCGACAGATCCACCACCTCCACATGGCGCGGGATGTTGGTGGGCATCGTCCAGAAACGGTTGCGGCTCAGGTCCAGCATCCGCAGTGCGGGCATGGTGTTGTTGATGAACACCACACGCTCCAGCTTGTTGGCCGACAGGTCCAGCAGACGCAGGTTCCAGTGGTACACGGTGTCGTTCTTGTGCAGTAAGCGGAGCCGATTCCCAGACACGCGGAGCTCCCAGAGAGATCGGGGCAGCTTGCCCGGCAGCCGGCTCAAGCGGTTATGTGACAGGTCCAAGGAGCGCAGGTGGCTGTAGGGTTGGAGCACATGGTCCAGGTCGGTCAGTCGGTTGTGTGAGAGGTTGATAGCGTGGACGTTGTGCTGTAGGCCACCGGGCAGGAGACGCAGGCCACGCCAGGAGCAGTCTGCCTCACGGTGGCTCTCGCTGCACGAGCACACCAGCGGGCACAATGCCATTGCCCGCCGCCATGCCAGCCCACACAGCAGCAGGATGAGTAAGGCCCAGGGTGGCACCATCAGCATACACCTGCAAACAAAGTAAACAGGCGAGTTATGCTGATGGGCATTAGGCTGTGCCAACATTAAGCCTACTTGTGAAGGAGATCATATCTCTCTCAAGTCTAAGACCTCACAAGGCTAGAGGTCAAAGCCACTCACAAAGTAGTCTGAAATTTTATGTTTTAATGTATTGTATCTAATGTTTTTCTATATAGCCTGGTAGCATGGTGTTCTATATAGCATTTAGCATGGTATAGAGCGGCATACATTTCTGCTACCTGGATTCGTTGACCCAAAAATGCATCATATGATCACATTCTTTACATCCTTGTAAAAAATTGGTGAACAATAAGAGTGTGATAAAATTATAGTGTAAGCCTGAACAATCAGGACACACCCAGTGTTAACTTCGATTGCTTAGATTAGTGCTTAAATTGGGGCTAACACGATCCACTTCCACGCCAGTGTAATTAACTGGAGTAATTTACTTTCATGCACTGGTTTGTCTGCTTTGATGATTAGGAAACCCAAATGAACTCATGTTGTGCAAACTGCATTGCTTGAAATATATCCCTCCTGGTTGCAAATGCTAAGGAAATGCTAAATTAGCCTGCAGTAGCGTAAAAGTTAAACAAAGGTTAGGTACCCAGTGATCGTTAGCTTGTCATTTGAAACATGCATAAATCATTAGAATGACTGGTGCGGCATTGTGACCAGACTGAGACTCCCTCCCCCTCACATCCGCTCGATCTTTGACCCCTTGACCACAGGGGCACATCAGGGCACAGATAAATGCCCTGAGCTCCCTGACCCCGTGGCGGTGGGGGAGTGGAGAAACACTGCACACCTGCCCTACCTGAGTGGACTGTAGTGTGTCTGCCCTGCCTGGCCCTCGTGCAGTCCAATCTGACAGGGGCTGCCGCAGAATGCTGCAGACACCTTCCCTTAGGCGTGCGAACGCACAGACCCGAGCAAGCGATCCACAGAGAGCAGAGAGTGTATGAGTACACACAGGTGCAGCGTTAGATGTGTGTCCATTGATCCTCCTTTCTCCTCATTAGGGTTATTTAAAAATGTGCCAGATAATTGTTTTCAAGCTCCTTTTATGTTTAAATCCCCACGGTCCCCTGGTTGTGCCTAGAGCGGACATGATCCATCAAGGAGAGTCAGCTATTGATTCAAGTGTCTGCATCATGGTAGTATTGCACTTCTCCATGCTAAATGGAAGTGATGATTAGTAAGCTACGTGGATCGGTTGAAACACAGACAGATGCAGCATCTCACAGTGTAATATGACTGTGTGTGTGTGTGTGTGTGTGTGTGTGTGTGTGTATGAGAGAGTGTGTGTGTAAGAGTGAGAGAGAGCAACGGGGAGAGTATACATGCTGTGTCTCCAACTGCAGTATTTCTGTGGTTTATGCTTAGGTGTCTGTATGTGTGGGTGTGTGTGAGATTTCCTAAAAGTAGGCTTTGTGGAATGCAGCATTGAGGAGTATGTGCATGTGTTTGTGTGTGTGTGTGTGTGTGTGTGTGTGTGTTTGTTAGTGCATGCTCATGCTTTAGTGTGTGAAGAGCCCACGCCTCACCTCTCCTCCGTTCCCCTTTCGCTTGTATGTTCTTTCATTCGTTCTTTCTTTTTATTTCTGTCATTCCTTTGTCTTGCTTGTTACTCACCTTCCCCTTGTCATCATTTCACAGACATTTCCTCTTGCTCCCCCTCGCTCTCTCTTTCTCCACCCGACTCTTGTCTTTCTTTCTCTCTCGTTGTCTCCCTCTTCTTTTCCCTCTGTCTCTCTCCTTTGGCCTCTTGTCTTTGTCCTTTCAGGAGCCGAGGTGGATGACTGATGACTTCAGTGTTGTGCCACTGAAGTCTTGTCTCTTCTGTTCTCTCCTCTTCTCTTCCCTTCCTCTTCTTTTCTCTTCTTCTGTTTTCTTCCCTCTCTCTGCGTGGTGCCTATTCTGGTATGCTGGTGCAGGTAGTCCCAGATAGAGCTTTGGGAAGCTCACCTCCCCTCTGCAGCAGTCTCTCTCACACACTGCTCTGAGTGAGGCGTGTGTGAGCGAGAGAGAGGGAGGGAGGAGAGAAAGGGGTAAAAGGGGGGAGAGACGTGAAGAAGAGGGTTGGGGCGAAAGAGGAGATAAACGCAGAGCAGAGGAGTCCCTCTGCAACTCACCACGGGCAAGTGGAAATGCTGACTGCAGTATTTTATTGTCAATCCACCCACCCTCTCCCCACCCCCCCAACACACACACACACACACACACACACACACACAAACACTTTGTGTACTTTCCCCACATTCCAATTTTTGCCTGTTATTGTTTCTTAGGCTGCCCTGGGGATCTGAGCACTTAATATTGTGGGAGTCTATTCTGGCCCTGCTCAAGCCCTAGCCAGGAAATGCCAGATCACTGCAATATCTCCCAGAATGAGCCTTCTCTCATGACTATGCTGTTATTTTTGCTTTACACACACATATCATGAAGCCCAGATTTGTTGTAAGGCGCTAAATGGAAGCATAAATATTCTGCATTGTTTTGTTGTTGTTTACGTCTTGTGTTTGTGTAGAATTAGCGCGTTTTAATGATTAACTCCACGTTTCATTGTCAGTTTTAAAGCCTATTGGCTGTCTGGTGTTGTCAGGCAGGTGAATGGCTGCTGTTACTGTGGCGGATGCTAACAAAAGGGGCGGAAGCAGGGTGGCAGAGCTTATTCTCTTGCTCTTTCTCTCGCCTCTTCTGAGCCAGTGAAAAGGAGACATTCTTTGAGAGCCGACCTAGGCTGCTCAGCACCACTATGGCTTCGGACTGCTAATGTGCCAGGCCCGCACCTTGGCTTTTGTGTGTGTGTGTGTGTGTGTGTGTGTGTGTGTGTGTGTGTGTGTGTGTGTGTGTGTGTGTGTGTGTGTGTGTGTGTGTGTGTGTGTGAGAGTGAGCGAGTGAGTGCATGTGTGTAAGGATCTCATTACAGTTGTCAGCAGTAGTAAACACCCCCCCCCCACACATACACACACACATGAACATACACACATACACACTAACACACACACACATTCACACACACACACACACACACACACACACACACACACACGCATATATATATACACAGATAAACACACACACACCCACACACACACACACACACACACACATTCACACACACACACACACACACACACACACACACACACGCATATATATATACACATATAAACACAAACACACACATACACTCACACACACATATATACACATATACACACAAACACACACACACATACTCACACACACACAAACACACGTAACTGGCAGAAGGAGTGCAAAAGAATGCATACACATGAGTATACACACAGGACACTATATTTGCTGCTGCTGTCTGCATGTTTGTACAGTACTTCAAACAAATGTACAGTCAACAAGCAGACATTTGTCTTTCTGTGCGCATACACACACACATGCAAACACAAACTGAAATGGATGAAAAGGAAGGGACTTGACAGATTTTTACCAAAAAATAAATTTTATTCTAGAATCTCAAGAAGAGAAGTTAAAATCACACTCTGGACTGTCATGACTTCCTGTGTTGTTTTGCTATATATTTCATGACAGACTCTCACAAAATTAATTACATAATAAAAAAGAAAAGTGGAAATTGATGCATTGCAATAATGGAACTTTACTACTGATAGGAAGACAAGTGCCTATTTACAGATGTGATGTAATACTTCAGTTATTCCTAGCCAGTAGAGTGGCCTGCATGACAGGATGGATCAGAGTTTCTGTTTATTTTTTACATGAGCTGAAAATCTCTTTGTTATCATGTTAAAATCTCCATGCACATGTATATGTGTGTACTTAAAGGCCTATGGTCCAATGGTTTCTGGTGCTCACAGGAGTGATGGAGGCCTTCTTTGCTCCATCCCTGTTTCAGAAGTCAAGAATAATGAGACACATCTGAAAATATCAGTTTGGTATTAAGTCATAACTTTGTACTGCCAAAATATTTTTGTGGAATTACAACTCGTCTTAGACGAATTACACTGTAACAAGATATGCCCATAAATATAGAGTACTTCTGTGAGAATTCGCTCTGGTTTCAGTACATAAAACCCCTGAAATATCACTGCATGTAACAGCTTCTCCCTAGTATATAAATTAGCTGTAGACTTTCCCCCTGACTGTCCCCCACAGCCTTAGGGGAAATGCAGTGACTTATAGGTTTGGCCAATTAGTGCCAGCCGCTTAGGCTGAAGTCACAGCAGGTGAGGATATGTGGTGTTATGGCGGCACCCTTAATTGAATCTTCATTCCCGATGGTCTGTTTAAATTTCTACAGCAGGTGTTAAGGCGCTCAAAGTACTTATCACTGATTTGGAATTCTGTCTGTCCACCTCAGCAAGGAATGTGGAAGTAGTTTTTATTTAATTTCTCAGAAAATATAAAAGTAGGATTGTTATCTAAAAAGGTAGAATGTTACATTATTGTACATCATTCATCAGGCCTTTTCACAATTCTAGAACTTAAATAAGCCTCAATTCAAGTTCTGTTTTTAAAAAAAAAAAAATTTAAAAGTGAATTTAAATTATAAAAATAAAGTACAAAAATCTTCACAAATGAGCATTATATTAACTAAACATAATTTAGGTAGGGGATCCTGTAGAGCTGTTAAAGCGTAAAGTACAAAAAAAAAGTAAAGAAATAACCAAAGTAAAATCTATTCCAAATCAGCATGTGCTTGGCTTTGTTAACACACGGTATGAGAATCTGTGTAAAGTCTATTGAGACTCATTGGCTGCGCTGGTTCTGCAGCACTGCAGAGAGTAACTAAGGCCCACGTCAGTCCTTAAGCTTCAGAGCCGCTCCCCTCAGGAGCTGTTGCCGCTTCTGCGTTAGTTGTAGTTTCAGATGCCTCCACCTTTGTCTCATTCTTCGTCCCATCGGTCACATCCTTGGCCGGAACAGTGGTGTTTGTCGCCTCTTCTGCGCTGCTCTCAGGTTGTTTTGCCTGGCTGGCTGCGCTCTTGTCTGCATCAGGGGTGCCAGACGCAGCTGACTTCTCAGCGTCATCTGTCATAGAACTTTGGTCAGTCTTGTTCTCTGCCGTGACTTTGGTTGTCTCGTTGTCCTTGGACACCTCAGACATCATAATGGTGCTCTCGTTGGGCTCGTGGCCTTCATCGGCCCTCCTCTTGCCGTTGGCCGTGCTGGTCTCGATGTGGTAGGGCTCATAGTCACGGAAGTGCAGTTTTAGGTGACACACTTTACAAGCCAGCGCCATTGTGGTGATCAGCAGGATCACACAGCCTAAAATCAGACCTCCCAGTATGAGCAGAGTGGAGTTATTCATGTTCAGATCCAGTATGCTGTTGCATGGATTACTGTTTGAAGATGAATCCTTGACCGGGGGGCTGAAGGAGTTAGTAGTAGAGTTAAGACCATAATGGTCACTTGGAGTTTGATTTGTGACAGAAGTTGACAAAGACTCTATGTGAAGGACTGTCGTATTAGATGGTTGTGTGGGCCCTGTGACATTTGAGCTCTTAAAAGCCATTGTGCCCAAAAAGGTGGCCAGCATAAAGCCAGAATACAGCAAGGACCACTTCATTATTCTGATAGAAAAAACAAACATTGGTTACCATGGTATAATCATCAATATTCTTCTTTATAAAGAACATCTTAAAAGCTTTCAGAAAGATAAAGAACAAAATGCCACAATGTTAACAAAATATGAAATTAATGATTAAAACCAGATTAAAGACATTGTGATAAAATGACAAAAGGAGGTTTCTGTTTAGTGGTAAAATAAAGAGAGCAACACCTTTTTAAGTTGAGGTGATTGAGACGGTTAGGAGACGGCCTCTGAGCAATTATTTTCTTTTAGTGTTCATTCAAAGTGATGTCAGGTTTTGTTTTACTTATAAATTATAGACAATGGTTTAACCTTTTTTATTTTTAAGGAAATCTAGATTACTGTATAGGTATTGCAGGTATCAGGCATCTCTTAAATAATCTAATTTTGACTCTAACTAGAAATAATGTAAGCGCAGTTAAAAACAACAGCAAAAAAAAGCCTGGTTACCTGGTGTAGAGGTTGTGCTCTGTTGTGATGCGGCGTCAAAGGTGAGTTCACAGACAGACACAGGCAGAACTCCGTCCCTCAGTTACAGTTGCAACCTGTGACTAACAGAGGAACTGTTGGCACAGATGTGTTCTCTTTGTCTTGCTGTCTCTATCTTTCTCTTTAGCACCAATGACTCGTTTCCTGTTCTTCTCTCAGTTCTGCTCTGGTGTTTTTTGGATATTTTTATTCCCCAGTGCTGTGCAGCTTGTCACGCACATTTGCGCAGTTAGAATTCCGGCAAATTGCTGTTCACACTTTATTTGTAAAGTCAAAGTGTACTTATAAAATTGTCACAACCAAAAAAAAGGTACAACCTTTTTTTCATTATAACATGGTTGGGACTCCCTTGAGCCATGGAAACATCAGCCACACCCTAATGTTTCCAATTATGACTATTCAGTAAAATGTAAACTTTCATGTCCCCTTTTTTTACTAAATTCACCTTTGCAGTGCATTCCTGATTTTAGGGTTACAGTGTGACATTATTTAAGAGGAAAAAATTGTGAAGTTGGTTACATTTCCTTTTTTGTATCACTGAAATTTAGCTATGAAATATACTACTACTGTCATGTAACAGGGCATACATGATGATCACAATATATTGACAGTAATATGGCAGCAAACATAACACCTTGTAACAACAATTTGACAATATACAAGTCAAAAACAAAACAAAAGAATCTCATTAAAGTAAAATTTATTTATCCATGTATTGTAGACTTGTTGTGAAAAATCAAACAAAACAAAGCAAAACATAAAGGCTGTAAATATTATGGTATGTTTTGGAACACAAGAAGAGCAAGTTAGCCTTTACCCTCTCAGTCCCTTATGGGTGGCTCCCAATAAGAGCCATCTATAACTGTCGCATCTGGGACAAAGCCACATAGCACTGCACCTCAACTTTTCCCCATCACCTGTTGGAAAACTGATGTGAAAGTGACTGTAAACAGCGTTTCTTGAAGGTTGCCTATTAAGGTCTTGTAAGACCTTCTCCTTTTGTGCTTTTGGGCATTTTGTAGATTTCTAAGTTAAGGTTACTATAAAGTCTTTTTCTTCTCATTTCCTCTTTCCGCGGTTCCAGACACATCCGAGTCCTCAACCCACATTAGCCCGCTCTGCTAATGTCAGGTTTTCCAGCCACTGCTGCCAGCCACTACCACATGGTGCTCTTCATATACAGTCTGAAATATAGTCTTGACTTATTAAGAATCCCATTCATGTCAGTGGCTGGTGCTAAACATCGATACCTTAAGCACAGAAAAATTATGTTTGCTGTTTTCCTTCTTGCACTGAAATTAACTGGTGACTCACTGCCACAGAGTGTGGTCATTGATACTAAAAGCATGCACTGGTTGGCCAACTGCTACACTGATAGGAAACCAACTGAAGGTAAAGAAACACTTGTCAGCACCAAAAGAGCTAATGCTAACTGGTTGAAGCTAACTATGTAAACCTAAACCATGAGGCCCTGATCAGTGCATAATCAGTCTCAACTATCTCCTGAAAAGGATATAGTACTTGGGCTAAATATCACTTGGCACTCGCCATGATTTACAGTATTTGCACATTGCCTTTCATGACTTTACTTGATTGTTTTTAGTATTTAAAAAATCTTAACCTTCAAAAGTTCCTTATGACGGTTAAGTCACATTTTAAATAAATAAACGGAATGAAAAGGTCATCTGCTTGTTTCCATGCCAGGTGTTTTCCATTGCAACCTTCCTTGGATGACCTATGACTGTTACTGTTCTACAGGTTTAAGACTGGCCAGATCAATGGGGACCTGCTCATTTACCACGTGCTGCTCACCTTGAAGCCGTACTATGCCAAACCCTACGAGATCGTGGTGGACCTAACCCACGCTGGGCCCAGCAACCGCTTCAAAACGGACTTCCTGTCCAAGTGGTTCGTGGTGTTTCCGGGCTTCGCTTACGAGAATGTGGCAGCCATCTACATCTACAACTGCAACACATGGGTGCGGGAGTACACCAAGTACCACGAGAGGCTGCTGACCGGACTCAAGGGCAGCAAGAAGCTGCTCTTCATTGACTCGCCGGCGCGCCTCGCCGAGCATGTGGAGCCAGATCAGCAGAAGCTACCTGCGGCCACCCTCGCACTCGAGGAGGACCTCAAGGTCTTCCACAATGCCCTCAAGTTGGCCCACAAGGACACCAAAGTCTCCATCAAGGTGTGATAGAAAAAGTGGTTAACAAGTTGACTACAGTTATGTTTATTATCTGTGTTTTGTTACTGCTGTAACGATAACAAATAAAAACTTCCTATTTTTTCAGACTTTATAGCAGAGGCCCTCTGATTCTTAAGTTTCCTCTGTCTCCTTAGTAACTTCTGCAAAAAATATAAATTAAAAAATAATAAAGCCTTCCTGTTTCCTTGTTCAGGTGGGTTCCAATGCAGTGCAGGTGACATCAGCAGAGCGCACACGTGTCCTAGGCCAGTCGGTCTTCCTGAATGACATTTACTATGCTTCAGAGATCGAGGAGATCTGCCTGGTGGATGAAAACCAGTTCACGCTGACCATCGCCAACCAGGGCACGCCACTCACCTTTATGCACCATGAGTGCGAGGCCATCGTCCACTCCATCATCCACATCCGCACGCGCTGGGAGCTCTCGCAGCCCGACTCCATCCCGCAGCACACCAAGATCCGGCCCAAGGATGTGCCAGGGACGCTGCTCAACATCGCCCTGCTCAACCTCGGCAGCTCTGACCCCAGTCTCAGGTAAGCTCCTGCGTCAGGTGGGCACCAGCCACAGACCTGCTTGTCTTCAGTAGTCTTCAGTAGGGTTTGCTGTAGTGTGATCTTAATGCTTTTTTTTGGTTAGGCTGATTTATTGTAGGGGAGGGAAATGATTTATTTTTAAACCAATGCAGGGAAAAGGCCATTATCTGGAATCAAACAAAGATTCACTTTAGAATTTGAGTTCCCCTGTTTACTTGATGGAAATTGTTCTGTACATCCCAGATTAGATTAAATGTGTTCATTTATACTTTTTACTGAAGAAATCATCTTTTTTATTTTATTTAACAGTACTATTATTATTTAATAGTACATGTACTCTTCTTTGTTTCATGTGAGAAATAGGCATTTGTTCCTACTTCCTGTCAACGAGTGTGGTATGAATCTGTGGTTGACTGTTTCTGAGAAATTCCAATTTTAGCCCACCTACGCACCTCTCTCTGTTTATGCTGACAGATCTGCTGCATACAACCTGCTGTGTGCTCTGACCTGCACGTTCAACCTCAAGATCGAGGGGCAGCTGCTGGAGACATCCGGCTTGTGTATCCCTGCCAACAACACGCTCTTCATCGTGTCCATCAGCAAGACGCTGGCAGCCAATGAGCCACACCTCACCCTGGAGTTCCTGGAGGAGTGCATCTCCGGCTTCAGCAAGTCCAGTCAGTAGCTCAGCCTTTTGACTTACATTTACATTTACATTTAGGCATTTAGCAGACGCTTTTATCCAAAGTGACTTACAAAAGAGGATAACATTCAAGCTACGACACAATGAGAGAACAAACAAGGGGTGCATATTGCTAACATAGAAACTGCACCATTTTAAATTGAAAGTGCAATAGTGCAGAGAAATTAAATTGTTAAGTGCATTCTCAAAGTTTACGCCAGGAGATATTCTTGGAAGAGCTGGGTCTTCACGAGTTTCTTGAAGGTGGAGAGGGTATCAGTTGATCTGGTAGCATTTGGGAGTTCATTCCACCAGCGCGGAACGAGATATGAGAAGAGTCTGGATTGACCTGCACGAGGTGTTGGCCGTGCTAGAAAACGTTCCTTAGAGGAGCGAAGCGGTCGTCGACTTAGCACTACTATCTAACTAGGTCTATTGGTACTACAGCCTATCAGTGCAACCTTTTGACCTGCATTTCTATCTGACTTGGGGCCGATTCATAGTCAGCATATGCCACGATGTGTACTTACGACGTGGTAATATTGGAGTCAGTGGAAGCGCACCAAACAATGGGCGTGCTGGCTGGACTGAAATACATGCGAGAGCTGACATCTACAGTGACGTTTGCTTGCTTTGACTATGACTTGGCCCTTAGCTTATTGTTACTACAGCCTAACAGCCATCTCACCAAGTACCGGAAGCTGAATATGTCCAGCAACTAAAACCTCTAATTTGGTTCTGGAAGATAGTGCAGGAAGTTAGTTAGTTATGTTGTCATTTGACTGAGCACTTGAAGTAGTGCTGGTCAGTCGGTATCATGACCATCTTACTACAGGAAGCAGAAAATACCTGCAGAGTAGCCATTTAGCTACGCACAGCCAGTTTGCAGCACAATCATCTCACTAGATATACAGTAGGAATAGAGTTGCAAAACAGAGCTGACTGACAAACAAAATGGGCTGCACATTGTACCTAAAAACCATATAAATGAATAATACACTATTCAGTGTTGTCTACTGCAATGTACAGTCATAACTCTTGAAGTCAACATCTCTGGATTTTGTCCAGCCAGATAATGCCAGAGACCCTCTCACTGCAGAAGCCTTCTGGATGTTCTGGAGTGTATATAACAATGTGTCCTTTTCAGATGAGCTCTGTAAATTCTTAGTTTGAGTCTGTAGGCTTTGGATACGTAAAAATGATGAATCCACTAAGCTTCTTTATGTGAAAAGATAAACTAAAATAGCCAGACTTTATACAGGTTATATGAAAAGGCTGTTTAATATTGTGTAGTGTGTATACAGCTACAAGTATTTTTAACAAGGTTTCATTTCAGCATGAGTCTTGTACAATCCTGGTATGACCCTTTTGCATGCATGAAGATGCACAAAACCCCTCTCAGTTCTCTGCAGAGACTAAACATAGAACTTAAACAAAAATGTTTAGGCTTAAACGTGGAAGTGAGTAGCTTCTTTGCTCCATTTGTGTACAATTTGAAGTCCATGTTAACTGAATGGAACTGTCATCCTCCCCTACATAGGGTTTAAATCTATAAAGGAGTTCCAATGCATATTCATAAAATCAACACAGAGGAGTCTCACATACTTTTGGGTTATATTAAAAGTATGACTTTGAATGCATCTTTAAATACACTTACTGTTTGTGTGCAGCTGCCTTGTTGTCTGTGCAGAGTGGAAATGTGTTTTGTATGTTTATATATATATATATAGTTTTCACATGATAATCCCCTATTGTTTGTGTGTGTAGAGTTTAAATGAAAGTTGGTGTGCGTCTAGAGCTGAATGCGATGAGAGATTTGTGCTTCACTTCATTCAGAGTTGACTGTTGAATGTGAGGCTGCTCTGTGACCTGTGTGCAGGTATAGAGCTAAAGCACCTGTGTCTGGAGTACATGACCCCCTGGCTGCTCAACCTGGTGCGCTTCTGCAAGCACAACGATGACGCCAAACGCCAGCGGGTCACCGCCATCTTGGACAAACTCATTACCATGACGATCAACGAGAAGCAGATGTATCCTTCCATCCAGGCCAAAATATGGGGCAGCCTGGGACAGGTACCACCTCAACCAGCAGCATCTTTATCTCTTTCTCGTCCTCTCTCGTTCTGTCTCTCTCTCTCTCGCTGCCCTCCACTCACTCTCCATCTGTTTCTGTTATTCTGTCACTATTTCTTTGTCTTTGTCTTTTTTTGTTTCTGTTTCTCCCTTGCTGTCTTTCTCTCTGTCTCTCTCTCTCTCCCTCCCTCCCTCTCTCTCTCCTTTGCCTTTCACTTGTTCTTGCTTTCTCCTTCTCTCCCTCCCTCCTAGCCTCTCTCTCTCTCTGTCTTTGTGTTGCCTTCCCTCTATCAAGGACTATAAAAGCAAAGAACATTCCCCCAAAGACTCCCATGGGACAAAAACTCCTTTTCTCATATCCAGACATTAAACTGTATTGATCTGGGATATTTTTCTTAGTAGTCAGCAGGGCTAAATGACGTTTGTTCCATTATTCATACAGAGTGGTTAAACCTGAAGTGTGCTGGTGATCGTTGAAGACAGAAAAAAGAAATGAAAGATGGAAACATTGGCTGATGAAGCAGTCTTTTCAGTGCTTCTTGTCTTGATGCTTGCTGTTGTAAAAGTCGTACATACATTTCTCTGTAACTTGCTTAGCCAGTGTACATCATAGCTTTTTTAATTTTTTTTAATCCGTTTGCTTCATATGGAATATATAAGAGCATAACACTGTGTTTTTATTCAGTACATATTAGCTTTACACGAAGCCTGCACAGGCAATGCTGTTTACTTCTGATGATATCTAAATATAACTAGAATAAATAACCATACATTTGTGTTCATTATTTGTGGATGCACATAATATTAGATGTATGCATAACACCTTTATGTGTGTGTGCATATCAGATCACAGACCTGTTGGATGTTGTGCTGGACAGCTTTATTAAGACCAGTGCCACTGGAGGACTAGGCTCCATCAAAGCTGAGGTGATGGCTGACACGGCTGTGGCTCTGGCCTCTGGGAACGTCAAGCTTGTGTCCAGCAAGGTGAGTGGCTGCCGCAGGCCAGAGTCCAGAGAACAGGACAAACTATATGTGGCATATATGTGGAGAAGTGCACATTTATGTTCCTTGTTTATGTTCCCTTAAGTAGGTAGGTAATTGATCCTTTTGAATGAGGAGAGAAACTAAACGCCAGTGACTCTGGCTTCAGGGAACATCAGGGTGGTGTCTGAACACATGGCCTTCACCTTCTGTGCCCCTGTATCACACCTCCTACAGCAGCTCATTCTGCGTAGATATGTCTCAGATGCTAGTGTCTAGTAGTGGACACTTTCAATGGGCCTGATCCTCATTGACCAGTATGAATGTTTTTAAATTTGTTCTGAATATATATTTCACAATTGCAGAATTGCTGAAAGTGCTACAGTGAATTATTTTTGACAAAGAAGTCTCAAATGCTCAAATGTTTAAGTGCTTTTGAGTTTGACTAGATTTAGTTGTTTTTTTTTCTGATGCAGTTTGAATCCTTCAGACTACTAGGAGATGGTCACTCATGTTCCACTGATCCTGTATGCTGTAAGCTGATGACCTCAGATAGTATGAGCTCATCTTACTGCACACACCACACATAAAACACTTTCCCTAATGCAAGCTAGGAGTGAGCTAATGTACTTAACAAGTTGCTCTCAATGCTATTTTTTTCTGGATTTGTCAGTTCTCCTTTTTGCCTTGATGCTGTAACTGCTCACTTTCAGTTTACATTCAGCAATTAAATCTGAAATGATTTCAAAGCCTCCAAGCCTAAATTGCTGTTTGGGCTTCTTTGTTAGCATATTAGCATTTCTGTGAAAGGGCTAACAGAACGAATTGTCTAATGGCTAATTAATTAGCATTAGCTACACTGAGATTCTGTCCAGTCTGACCAGATAAAGCACAGACAGGGTGAGCGCGTCCCATTCCTTCCTCATACAGTTCACCTCACACACCACAATAGCACAGTGATACCAATTCATGGTCAGATTGGCATTGATTCACATAATTCCTATTTCTTCTGTCATAGTTCCCCTGTTGTCGGTTGCCAAGTCCTATAAAGATCCTGTAAATGCGCTGTTTGTTCCCACTTTTTCTAGCCTCTTTGTCCGGCCATTATTGCATGTATGAACCAGAGGACAAGTTCAGATTTGTCAGGTTAGATCTAGGAGAGCGTTTTGGCCGTGTGTTATGTCATGCAAAATAATGAGAACAATGCCAGCATTTACAGCATTTAGAAGGAAAAAATTGTAAACATACTTTTTGTTCCATCCCATCCCACCTGTTTGGAAGGTGACTATTTTTATTTCAAATGAATGAATGAGAATGCTAGTAAAAGCAAACCAGAGACTGTTGATGCGTGCATTATAATTAACACACTATAGAACTATTGAGATCAGTAGTCTCTGGGCTTTGTAATTGAGGCCACATGTATTCTGGGTCTGTAGTGGTGTTTTTTCCATTTACCAAACAATCCCCAAGAGCAAGCCACTGGTGTTTCACCGCTGACTTTTTGCTCTGCAGTTCTCCAGCGGTCTGCTGCTCTTTTTCCATGTATGGTATTTTTGCTATTTAGGAAACACCATATATTGCGAAATAGCAGCAAGCCAAAGGAGAAACATCGAGCAAAAACACCAGCAGGTCACCAGCGAACCACCAGCATTTTGCTACCTGGTAAATAAGTGTTTACCATGTGTTATCGTCAGTATTCTCCTTTACCCTAAACCCTGAAGCCTCAGAGACTTCACTGGCATAAATCAGCCAATCATGAAGCCGGAACATGCTAGTGAACTGTTTGAGGATTCAAGGCTTAGGGTGGACATTGGTATTCATATGGTTTGCAGTGTCAGTTTTTTTTGCCCACTCTTGCTCAGTATTGCAGAGAATGTTGCACCATCCTAACACTGGCCGCCTGACAGGTCATCATCCGCATGTGCAAGATCATCGACAAGACGTGCCTGTCACCCACGGCAACGCTGGAGCAGCACTTGATGTGGGACGACATCGCCATCCTGGCGCGCTACATGCTCATGCTCTCGTTCAATAACTCACTGGATGTGGCGGCGCACCTGCCCTACCTGTTCCACGTGGTGACGCTGCTGGTGGCCACCGGGCCGCTCTCGCTCCGCGCCTCCACACACGGCCTCGTCATCAACATCATCCACTCGCTCTGCACCTGCTCCCAGCTCAACTTCAGTGGTGAGTCAAGGGCGGGCTCACTCACACTCACTCACAGTTGTTCACACTCAACAAATAAAGGACAGAAAAGTGAGAACGACTTAGGAGACTCTTTTATCCAAAATGACAGCGACTTACAAAATGCTGGGTTCAGGGTTTCATAATCATTTCATTTGTTTTATTTATATGGACGGTGCACATTAACCAACATTAATATGTCTGTGCCAGTGTTGAATCTCAGCCAGTCATTTCTTAGGTGGTGATGCTTTGCTCCACTGTGCCCCCATACTGCTCCCAGGTCAGCTGCAGCAGTAGCCTACTGTAATTTTCCAATTATTAACAGAGGTTCATATGTTTTTTTTTTTTTTAACTTCTTTGTCTATGAGGTTAATACATGGGGGGGGCTATACATTTGTTCTTCTCTGTACTTTCTAATGAGTGTTTAGCCAGTGGCTGTTACATGAGTGTCGCCAGTGCAAGGGTGGAGTCAATACACTGTTTTGTGTCTTTGGTTTTCATGAAACACTGAGGTTTATACATGCTACGGTTTGTGTTTGGGGAAATTACCCAACTAGGAGTTCAAGGGATAATCCTCCTAAATTATTTCTCATCAAAACGTCATACTTTATGCATTAGGTTTAAGCCCTTCTGTCTAGTCTGAGTGGCTGCTTGGGTTACGCTCTAGTGCTACATGATCTCTCTCCCTTAAACCTGGCTCTGCTTTACTTAGAGCTCTGCCTTTTGAGTGGAGACACACAGGAACATCAGACATACAAACACACACACACACACACACACTCACTCACATACACACGGCAACTCATTATCATTAGTGGGCCAGTTTTCACAACTACTGACCACACACAGGATCATTTAAGTGTATGTTTTCTGAGAGTGTGTTATTGTTGATCTCAGGTTGTGATGCTCTCCTCCTCCAAGGAGAGGACACAGAGCACGTTCTGCGTCTGAACCCAAATTCTCCATGCCAAAGTTATCACTCTTTCCCTCTGTCTTCTCTTTCTCTCTTTCTTCTGTTTTCTTTGCCCCTCTCTCTCCCTTTCTTCTCTTCTCTTTCCCTTTCTCTTTTCTTCCCTTTTTCTCTCTCTTCTCCTCTTTCTCTTTTCCTGCCCTCTCTCTTGTCTTCTCTCCTCCAGAGGAGACGAAGCAGGTTCTGCGTCTGAGCCTGACTGAGTTCTCCCTGCCCAAGTTTTACCTGCTCTTTGGCATTAGTAAGGTGAAGTCGGCGGCGGTCATTGCCTTCCGCTCCAGCTACCGCGACCGCTCCTTCTCGCCAGGCTCCTACGAGCGCGAGACCTTCGCCCTCTCTTCCCTAGAGACCGTCACCGAGGCCCTGCTGGAGATCATGGAGGTATAACCACACACATATGTAGGCATATCATATGTATCATAACATTCTGTATGTTACTCACTCAACACACATACATACATACACACACACACACACCATATTCATGTTATGTGCATGATGATTATCACTCACTCATTCTCACTCCATCTCCCTCACACACAGACATATATTTAGATACACACACACACACACACACACACACACACACACACACACAGCCTCTCTGCTTCAAAATACTGCAGTCTGTCAGAGTGTGGTTTAGAGACAGTAAGGAGTGTCCTCCACCGCCCACCCACCTACCTGCAGGGTTTTTAAATGGGTAAAATATATGTAGCACAGATGGATCTGCAGTGCAAGCATTTTAGCAGGATGTGCCAGTGCTATGTCCTCAGTGCCAGCAGAAGAAATACAAAATGTTAGCATAGCATAGCAGCCCCTGCCAACTGAAATACACCTTGTGTCTGTCCTCTGCAGGCTAATGCAGCAGACTACTGTTTTTTTTTCACAGGCAAGGAATGTATTATATCATAAATCATCATATAATTAATCTAATTAAATTTAGGTTAATCACAATTATTGACATATTTAAAATTTCCAAAAAATGTCACACATGCCCCTGGTTAGCACAAGCTTCAACAGAGTGGCACTTTTAGATTTTCTTCACATCCAACATGAAAGAGTGCAGTTGCCACAGCCTGTCTGACAAGTGGTGGCCAAACTTTTTCGACTTGCGAGCTACTTATGAAATGAGGATTGAAAAGATTGACCACATGATCTTTTAATTATCCTCCCGTCACACTTGCATCTCATGCACACAAATTCTGCACTCCCCTTGCTTCAAATCTACAGCAGTTTGGCTTTTTCCTTGAAGGCCCTACTCTCATTCAATATGTCTATCAGCTCTTTTAAAATGCCATGTTATGAAGCATCTACACCTGTCATTATTCTGTTTGTATTCTGCAAATAATGTCAAAGAGAAACTCTTTCATCCCCAAACAAAGCTCCCGAAATCTTAACAAGAACTTGAGACTAGGCTACTTTAAGCCACTTTGCCATCCCATGTCAGTGCACAGCAGGGTTGCAATCAACCTTCAGATAAACATGAACAGCTCTGTTTGAAGTTATATAAAATAACTGCTCAGTGATTTTGAAATATGCACTCTGCAAAAAAAAAACAGGGTGATGCGTAGATCAGCCAATCAGAGACATCACCTGTTTTCAGTGCACAGGCAGTAGGAAATCGTGGCAACATTCTGAAACTGAGGCTCCCAACCTCAAAAGAACAATTACATTATGCCTTCCCACATAATTGTTGGTAGGCATATTACTGATTACAGATTAATTAGGTCCATTAATTCCAAGTTAGTATAAGCATGAGTCTGTCGAAGAAATGGTGTAGTGAGAAAGTTGCTTTGTGGGAAGGCTCTCAACTGCTTCCCGTCATCTATCTCGACCACTGTTGGGAGAGTTAGAAGAGAAACCTTCTGAGTTTAAATAATCAGCACCATTGACTGGATGCTAATGGTATAATGGTAGCAGCTCACTGCTTAACATTGACCCTTGACCTGTGACTTTTAGTTCACTCTGTGAGTAGAACAAATTGATGAAAACTCTTCATGTGCTCTCTCAGTGCTGCCTCAGCTACTGTGCTCAGTAAGCAGGTGGTTGCAGCTTCTCGATTAGGTTTTAGTCATAGGGCTGTGAGCTATTTTTACTGATGCAGACACACACAATGGAGGCTTACAGGATGTTAGTCATTCTTCCTCTGTGTATATGTGTGTCTGAGATGCGTGCGTTTATTGATCTTGTGTGTATGTGTATGTGTGTGTATGTGCGTGTATGTGCATGCTCAGAGAGGCATACTGTTAACCACAGATGAATGTCATCATTAATGGTGTCAGTGATTCTGATGTTAATAGCTGCCACCCTCCTCCCTTAGGCCTGTATGAGAGACATTCCGGGGTGTCGATGGCTGGACCAGTGGACTGAGCTTGCCCAAAAGTACGTCTACATCTGGACATGGACCAGAGAAAGTGAACTCTGCTGTTTCTTTGTTGTTTTCTCATGCTACTAGTGGTAAAAAACCACATCCAGTCTGATTACTAATCAAGTTGCTATGGCTATTACTGTTGATATGAAGAGATTAGTTGTCCTCACGATAAAAAGATAAGCAGATTCTCTAATACGCACTCCGTACGTGGACGTGGTCTGTACCAAAACTGGGGCATGAGGGTGGTCATTTATATGTCATAAGTGCTAAAAGGGAAAGAGATTTAATCATCATGTGCCTTGAGTATGCTAAGTTTAACTGCTAGTAAGTCAATTTTAGCTCGACTATTTTGAGTGCCTGAAGATGGGTCTTTCCAGACTACAGTTTAATTACAAACAGCTTTAAAATAAAATCTCTAAAAAAAAATTCAACCCTATCCTGTCTACTTGGAGGCCATGCTTATTCTCTTGACTTACTGTGTGCCTGTGTGTGTGTGTGTGTGTGTGTGTGTGCCTGTTTGTGAATCCCTCCCCTCCATCAGGTTTGCCTTCCAGTACAACCCATCCCTGCAGCCCCGGGCGCTGGTGGTGTTTGGCTGCATCAGCAAGCGGGTGACCCACAGTCAGATTAAACAGATCCTCCGCATCCTCAGCAAAGCCAGTCCGCTGCTCAGCATCGACCGAGTACGACACACACACACACACACACACACACATATACTCCTGGCATCGACTAGGTACCTCACATACAGACTCACACTCTGTATTCCTATACACACAGAACTATCAAATACACTTCATATCCTCAGACCCATCCTAACAAAGCGAGCCCGCTGCTTGGCACTGCCCAAATGTCCCCCCACCCCCCCACCCCTCCAACACAGAGCCCACACACACACACCCAGATTACCCCCTGACACCTCAGCAAAGGCAACTATTCACAGCCCCTATAATCTTGCATCTAAACACCCCTAGAAAACATATTCTCTGTGTCACTAGACACAATCTAACAAAACCAGCTGTGTATTTTTCTATGTGTATTTTGTACACAAACAAGCTCACAGTCCGTACCCCCATGTCCATACATACACACTGTACACACATAACAAAGCCTGGTTGCTATGGAGACTAAGGACAACAAAATAACCTTGAAGAGAAATTCCAGCACATTTTATCTTAAGGCCCGTTGTTCTTAGTCTTTCGAGTGCTGCCAGTAGTCAGTTAGCTGTTCCTGCAATTTCACAATATGGATCGAAGTTGCTTGCTCTTTTTCCTACTGACAGCTCTTGCTGACCTTGGCCAACAAAGCTGAGTGTGTGAATGTGTTTGAATATCCCTTTGAAACACAAGCAGGTTTAAGCTCCTCTAGCGAGTGGTGAACACCATTGAAGGCTCGGCGTCAGCAGATTGTGTCCAGCCCAGCTCAGCCCTGTGTTTAACTCTGTCCATGAGTGTCACTCTCACTTTCCCACCTGCTCAGACCCCCAGACTAGGCAACATCTCTAGGGATGCTGAGTGCAAAAAGGCTTAGTTAGAAAAAAAACCCTTTGGGTTTAGATAGTCAACACCAGACCGTTGGTCAGCACCATTGACTGAACACAGACCACCTCAGCAAAGATAACAGCTCACTGCTCAACATTGAGCCAAAATGTCTTCAGCTCGCTCTTTGACCAATCACCCAGACAAGAGAAGCCATGTAGGAGGGCATAGGGCATTCTCAGTAAGACTAGAACAAGTCCTCATCACATTAAAGGAGAAATCTGGTGTGAATCAGTCCATAACCCTATTGTTTGAAGTTCCTGAGTGTTGTCAGGAGGAAGAAGAATGAAAAATATTGATAGCATATCAAATTTTCTGGTTCTTCTGGACTATTGACATTCACATCAGATTTCTCCTTTATTGCACCATCACATGAGGTATAGAGAATGTAATCGCTGGACAGTACAACCCCCAAACAAACCAAACATCTCTCTCTCGATTGAAGACTAATTGATCTGTTTTGTTTGTGGCCAGGGCCTGGAGAGCTGCCTCAAGGGGCCTGACAGTTACAACAGCCAGACACTGATCGAGGCCACAGTCATCGCCCTGACCAAGCTCCAGCCTCTGCTCAACAAGGTACTGGCGCATGCTACCTACTGTGTGTGTGTGTGTGTGTGTGTGTGTGTGTGTGTGTGTGTGTGTGTGTGTTTACCATCTGAGGAATCCAAGTAAGCATATATTTTTACCATCAGAAGAATCCACTAGACACTTTTTATCTGTTTGTTGGCAAAGAAATCCATTGCTCACTGTGTGTGTGTGTGTGTGTAAGCATAAGAATAAGAGACCACTGTTCATTGCGTTTACTGTATATTCACCATTAAAAACAAGTTTTGAAAAACATTCATAGCTTCTAAAATGGTTCTCATGGTCATATTAGACCCATCAGAAGCACAATGCTACCATAACAGCTGCTGAAACTGGTTCACCATCAGTCAAAATAAAGACTGACAGACACTTTTCATTTTGAGAGTGCTCTAGGGGTTCCTTCTGTTCACTGTTGAAGGGCTCTGACCCAAACAGAAATAACACACACACCAGTTTGAACGCTTCTTAAAACGGCTACATACAAGCTAAAATAGACTATTTCAATATACAGGTTTAATACATTTAGTACCCAGGTTTCTAAGTCATTTGACAGTGTTTGCACAGTGGTTCAGTAAGTCACTTTAAAATGTTGTTCTGACAGGCGGCAGATGGGGGAGGAAGTAGAAATTTAACAGATGTTTCCACTTCCTCCAAAGCTAAAAACATAGTAACTGCATGTATTAGGATTAAACGTTTTGTGGTGTGCTTTTTTTGTTGTGAGAAATTGTACATTTATCCAAATTAACTTTGTATGAAGTAGTCCTATAAAGTTTCCTTTTTCTGAATAAACTCAAACAGTTTGGGTATAAATAATTAATTGTGTGTGTGTGTGTATGTGTGTGTATGTGTGTGTGTGTGTGTGTGTGTGTGTGTGTGTGTGTGTGTGTGTGTGTGTGTGTGTGTCTGTCCGTCTGTCTGTCTGTGTGTGTGTATAACTCCCCCCAGGACTCCCCCATGCACAAGGCTCTGTTCTGGGTTGCTGTGGCGGTTCTGCAGCTGGACGAGGTGAACCTGTACTCAGCTGGCACCGCTCTGCTGGAGCAGAACCTCCACACACTGGACAGCATGCATGTGTTCAACGACAAGGTACAACAGCTCATGCAGTCTCTCTGTCTCCCACACACACGCACACACACACTCAAAAGCCCCCACATTTACACACAGTCTCTCTTTCTCTCTCTCACTCTCTCTCTTTCCTTTTCTCTTTCTCTCTGGAGAGACCACACTCAGAGTGAAACCAGCGAAAGTTCCCCCCTAGTTTTGCGTAAACACCTAGTTTTGCGTGTGATTATCTGCCTTTCTCCAGAACCCCTATTTCAACATGGCAGAACAGGATGTCGAGGAGTACTTCTTGTTCTACTCAAAGAGACACTAGCCAGGCTTTAGGTTCATTTTTGTAGTGAGGAAAGATTGGCCTGGTCAAGTGGATCACTTGACATCCATGAACATGCAGGAGCTGTGGTGACGGCTACAGCATCCCAACCATGTATAGGCTCAGGGCCCCATGGAAAGCCTAGTTAGATTCTGACCACCTCCAGCTCTCGCTCACATTTTTTTCCAGTCAGTCTCAAGTAGCCCAGAACCCCAAACTATGCCTGAATGGGTGAACACCCACAGATGTACATCCCCCACAGGGGTGTGATGTGAGAACCAGAATGTATGTTTAATAGTATGTAGTGTGATCACAGATCATGTGCACTAAAACAGAACATCACCACCACTACGTCCTTCCTCCTTACCACACCCTCTGCTTCCTCTTTCTCTTTCTCCTTCTCCTCTTCCCCTCCCATCTCCTCTCCCTCCTCCTCACACCACCCTCCTCTTGCTCTTCATCTTCCTTCTCCTCCTCATCCTGCCTCATTATCTCCTCCTCCTCTTATCCTCCTCTTTCCTCCTTCCTTATCGCACCCCTCCTCCTCTTTCTCCTCCACCTCCTACTCTTCCTTCTCTACATTGTACATTGTACTCTTTCTTTTGTCCTCCTTTCCACCTCCTCCTCCTCCTCCCTTCTGCAGAGTCCAGAGGAGGTGTTCATGGAGATCCGTAAGCCTCTGGAGTGGCACTGCAAACAGATGGACCACTTTGTGGGCCTCAACTTTGCTTCCAACTTCAACTTTGCCCTCGTTGGACACCTGCTAAAAGGTCTGTCAAATAAATGAAAATCTTTCAATTTGTGTACATGACTCTTGGATATGTATTGTATTTTAACTACATTTGTGTGTAATATTGGCAATTGACGTTGATGTTTAAAAAATAATTTTATTTCAGGCTATTTCAGGCTTATTCTTCATTGAGCAATGTGTAGAACCGTCACTATGATCACTTAACACTGAGACTGGAGAGGATTGGCTATTTTAGTCCATGTTTCAAAGAGTAAAGCGTTTTCAAAGAATTCAGTTAGTCCTTTTTTCAAAGAGCTCTTACGCCTGTGGTAAGATCTGTGCGTCAGAAAGCATCCAGTTTGTGTAAGCAGTCAGTGACTGCATACCATGCTGCTGAATTGGGTGTTCTTCTGATAGCCCCCTGCTGTGATAACACTGTAATGTTGCTGGTTGCTTTAGGCTACAGGCACCCATCCCCCACCACTGTGGCACGCACCGTCCGCATCCTGCACACACTCATGGGGCTGGTGGGCAAACACAGGCAGTGTGACCGCTTCGAAGTCAACACCCAGAGCGTGGCGTACCTGGCAGGTGAGGAGACTTTGCTGGAGGGAGAACTTACAGCGCCCCCCTGTGCTTTAGCAATGCAATAGCATTTAGATAAACCAAAGGCACTGTGTAAATGTTTATACAGTGTTTAACGGTTAAGTGGCACAGTGTTGAGACAATGGAGTGATGAACCAGCAATACATAGTGGCATAGATACATAGAGTCTGTAAATACAGACAGAAGAGATTCAATTCTCACCCTTTTCCTGCAGTAATGAAACAGCATTTAAATGGTTTTACTGTTGAAACTATTTACTTTAACCCTATGTAATTAATAATAAACTGAAGCTATTTAGGTGTAAATCTAGGTGTAAATGACATACATGCCTTAATAAGCATCTAGTCTATTTAAATACTCACTTTGTATAAATACTTAGGAGTTGATGGGAAGGCTTGACCTCTACAGAGGCTCCGCTGTGGCCACACACTCTTGCTTGCATAAGTGCTATTGATTGCCAAGTGTGTCTGTGTGTGTGAAGTGTGTGAGGGTTTTTTCATTGACTACCCTTGAGTGTAGCAGGTAGTGTTAATGAAGTGGGTGTTTGATGGAGGCTCACATCACCTGTCTGTCTGTCTCTCTGCCTGCGCCTTCTGCTCTTTCTGCACCTCCCACAGCTCTCCTCACTGTCTCGGAGGAGGTGCGCAGCCGTTGCCGCCTCAAACACAGGAAGTCCCTTCTGCTCCCTGACATCACCATGGAGACCATTCCCATGGACACGTACTCTGTGCAGCATAGTGATCCCAGCTGCAGGTAAGAGTCCGACACTCCATCATCAACTTTAACCTCTCTGTCCATCTTTTTTGTTTCCTCTGCAGTGTCTATGGCGAAGCAGCAGTAATGCTTTGGTATGAGAGATGGTTGGCTTAGGATTGGAACAAAACATTCTGAACTTTTGTGTGTTACTCACCCTTGATCACTTGCTTAATTTCTTATTCACTATCAAAAAGGATTGTTTTTAATCATTTAATATTCTTTCTTTGTTCTCTTCACACTGCCCTTTGCATCATTCTCCATTGCAATCCCTTCTCTTGCACACATGCTTTCGCTCTCTCTGTCTTTCTCTTTCTCCCCCTCTCTCTCTCTCTTTCAGGATGTTGCGTGAGAACCAGCCGTGGGCGTCGCCCAATGTGTCCGACCGCTACCTGACAGCCCTCTACCCGACTGTGGGCCAGATCAGCCCCCGGACCCGTAAATCTATGAGCCTGGACATGGGTCAGCCATCCCAGGCCAACACCAAGAAGCTACTGGGTAAGCTCAGCTCCAGAGAACTCACTGCACTGCATAGGAACACAGCAGCACTTAGAGACTCAATCTCAATGCCCCCCCCCCCCAAACTCCAGAGATAAGTGGCATAATTCAACTTCATGATTGGCCGTTTCATGCTAGTTAAGTCTTTAAGGGTTCGGGGCTTAGGGTAAGAATGGTGATTCAAACTTAATGGAACGTGCTAGAAAGCTCACAGACTAAATGACACAGGGAACTTATAAGTCATTGTGCTGTTGGATGTGAATGTACTTGTTTCCTAGACAGCACACACTCACTTCTGTACACCTCTACACATATCCACACACACACACACACACACACACACAGTAGTTCTAGTTTTTCTTCCTTGTGTTGGTCACTGTGGGTTTGTGCTCTGCGTATGGTAAACAGTAGCGCTAGTCTCTGGCAGATGAACTCTACTCCCTGTTTGTCTCCGGCCTGCTGGCCCCTCAGGGACCAGGAAGAGCTTTGACCACCTGATGCCTGACACCAAGGCACCGAAGAGGGCCGAGATGGAGGCAGGCATCACCACGCCACCCAAGATGCGCAGGGTGGCAGAGAACGACTACGAAATGGGTGAGCGATTCCAGTCATAGTGTAGGGTTGTTGGATTACGGGCCTATGTTGGATTACTACATTGTACTAAATTCTCATCCCTACCAACAGCACCCAGCAACACTGATTCACACAGGATTTCTCCTTTAAAACATGCTGACTGTGACACTCTGCCAAGACTCTTAAATAGTGATATTTATGAGTATTTATACCATTTCTTATAGTGTTGTCTCATGGCGATTTACAGCAAGGAGCACCCAAGAGCAATAGGGACAAGGATTAACTCGCCTGTAGTAGTTAGTCTAGGAAGGAACCTTGAGCAGATCCACGACTTAGGTGGACAACCCGACTGCCAGGGGTCATGCAGAAAAAGTATAATGAGTAGTTATTATAGACTACAATTTGTCCCTGGTTTTAGCTGATCATAAGAATTCCAAAACATTGTCCCACAACATTAAATGGCAGTATGGACAGTGACTGCATTTGAACTTGAGTTTTAATTTGGTAACAATGAATGGGCTGAGTAGAACACCAATGCTAAATCTGACAGTTGTGCCGTTGTCTTTAAGCTCCTTCATAACGTCCCATTACTGCTACTGGTATTGGTGCACCACTCAGTCAGTGACATATTTGTTAGAACACCATGTGAACTGAGGGACAGTTTCATGTCTTCCCATGACAGTGTGGTGCACAGAAGGCAAGCTAGGATAGTTATGCTAAATATGCTAAATACCTTTGCTGTATCTTCTACTACATTCATCAGACTAAGTTTTTTTTGCATTAAATCTGATCTTCTCTGAGCTACACAGCAAGCAGAACGAAAAAGTGAATCTGGGTCGCTGGGTGCTATTCACTGAGTGCTGCTAGAATGTTCAATTTAAAAAAAATTGTTGTGTGCTATTCAGACATGGCTGCAAGCAAGCCTGTTACACTGTGTTTTACTCTGGATAGACTTAAATCTGACCACTAAAATCGAACACTAAATCTGTCTTTGGCATTGTTTGGTACTGTCAGTAGACATCCCGGGCCATATCTTAGTGTGTTGAGTGCAGTGTTAAATGAGCCCTTGTGTTGGCCTGTTCCCCAGAGCCCCAGCGCATCTCGCAGCACCACCAGTTGAGGAAGGTGTCTGTGTCTGAGTCCAACGTGCTGCTGGATGAGGAGGTGCTCACTGACCCCAAGATCCAGGCCCTGCTCCTCACTGTGCTGGTCAGTCACGCCACTTTCTTTTTACTGCCGCCACTGTCTCTCTCTCACTCTCTCTCTTTCTCTCTCTCACTCACTCACTCACTCACTCAAACACACATACTGTCTCTCCCTCTCTCTTATACACAGACAAATACACATTCTCTCTCTCTCTCTCTCTCTCTCTCTCTCTCTCTCTCTCTCTCTCTCATTCATTCACTCACTCACTCACTCAAACTCCCTCTCTCTTATATACATTTTCATTCTCAAGGCTACACAGGTGAAGAACTCAACAGATGAGTTTGAGCAGAGGATCCTTTATGAGTTCCTGGCAGAAGCAAGCGTTGTCTTCCCAAAAGTCTTCCCAGTTGTGTAAGTCACGCATGACTCATTTGGTGCAGTTAGGTGAAAACACAGAAACAATAGGAGAACTTGAGAAACAGAAAAATTCGTCAATCAACAACTGTTCATCATTTCAGATTGAATGTATTTTTTTATTTACACAATCTAAATACTTTATCTGCCTAAATACTTAAAAAATTCTGCCAAAGATGGAGTTTGTGACTGTATGGTGAAAACATGCCCCTTGTCCCTTGTCTCTTGTCACATTGTCACATGTGTGGTGCTTTGAGGGCTGTTTAGAGGCTGTTTTGTTTGGCTCTTGTGGTTTCAGGCACAACCTGCTGGACTCAAAGATTAACACCCTCCTGTCCATGTGCCAAGATCCCAACCTGCTCAACCCAGTGCATGGCATCGTCCAGAGCGTGGTCTACCACGAGGAGTCGCCACCACAGTACCAGCCCTCATACCTGCAAAGTAAAACATCTCTCTTATTCTCACACACACACACACACACACACACACACACACCACTCGATGTTGTGTTAGCAGGGGGGATTTTACTTTCTCTCTCTCTTTTCTCACACACACCCCACACTAAGCAGTGTTTACTGCAGTATTGCTATCAAAGTGAACTGTTCTCACACACACACACACACGCACACATGCACACACACTCAAAAACACTTTTTCTACCATGACCTGCTTTGAAAGTGTTACAAATAGAAATAAAGAAAGAAATGAACAACCCCACCACTGGCGATGTGAGAAAATAACTTTTTGAAGCTCAAGGTCGCTTTTCAAAAATCCATCAAACAGCAAACATCAATATTTCTCATCTGAACAGGACTCGCTGAAGGTCAGATGACCTAACACAACAGAAGCAAAGCAGATCCCCTGACGCATCTAAAGAGTGGCACACTGAGCTTTTCTTGCGATGGAGACAGCAGGACAAAAGTGCACTTCATTCAAACACATTATGTGTGTCTCTCCTTTCTTTAGGTTTCGGCTTTAATGGACTTTGGAGATTTGCTGGGCCTTTCTCTAAGGTAGGATATTGCTGTTGATAATAGTGCTATCTCAAATATCACTTGAATGCCACCAACATTTAACAAATGTACCTGATTCAGATTATTATTCTTATTATTATTATTATTATTATTATTATTATTTTTAAGTGAGTCAGGACCAGGACCAGTGGTGTTTGTCTAGACAACCATGACCTTAAAGAGATTGCCCAAAGTACTTCAATTCATAGCCCCTTTGTTTAAACTCAGTTTAACTGAGTGCTGTCAGTTGGTAGAACAACAATGGAATTTGGCACAACATGTTCACCAAACCATAGCGAACCAGCAGCTAGTGCTGACTGAAAGGGACCCTAAGCTCACTGTCATTTTCATTTCCCAACCATATTCAGTGTACATTATACCAAATTCTCTCATTCTTCTTCCTACTGACAACACTCAGGAAATTTGTACAACAGGGCTATGGTTGGAAGTACTCTTATCTGGACTCTGGCTTTGCATATCTATACAAACACCATTTGTCATAGTGTTTTTAGAGCCAGACAGTTTTTAGAGCTAGTCAGGCTGATGGTGTCCACTCTACTGAGCCTAGCAAAACACACATCACTGACTGTGCTGAGTTGAATGTAAGGTTTCTGGACGTACCGTAAAGTCTGTTCCATCACTACCAGCAAACCCAGATCCCTGACTACGCAGAACTAATTGTGAAGTTCCTGGACGCACTAGTGGACACCTACCTGCCGGGCATTGAGGAGGAGGCAAGTGAGGAGGCGTCACGGACACCCACCTCGCCGTACCCACCAGCTGTGCAGAGCCAGCTTAGCATCGCCGCCAACCTCAACCTCTCTAACTCCATGACCTCACTCGCCACGTCCCAGCATGCACCAGGTCAGAGGTCAAAGTGCAACCGAGCACACGCACAAGCATACACGCATACTACATCCTACCCTTTTTTCTTGTTCTTCTCTTTCTAACTCACTTCCTTTTGTGTGTGTGTGTGTGTGTGTGTGTGTGTTAGAATTAATAATCAGTTGTGTTTTTGTTGATATATTACCACGCAGATCCAGTGCAGTCACATGAAAAATGCATTTGGGTTTAACTATTTAAATGAACAATGCATTTGTATGTAACTATTTGGGTAAGCAGTGCCCATTTTCTACCACACAGTCTTATGTGCTCCATTCCAGAGCAAGCCCTAGTTGTTAAGCTATTACCTCTCACTGAACTCTGTTAAGATGCATATTCCCAGAATGCATCTGTGTGGTGTTCAGCCTCAGATAGGCTCAGTAGGGAAGCCTCTGCTGCTGTGTGTGAACAGCAGGGGATGAAGTAGCGCTGAGCAGAAGCATGTGGCGTGATTACTTTCACTTGTCTCATTTATCTTTCCCTCATCTCTAATCAACTTTCTTTTTGCCTCCATCTCTCCGTTTCTTACCCTTCCCTCGCTGCAGTCAATATAGCTATCCTTTGTTTTTCTGGAAGTGAGGTACTTTATAGATGACCCCATTCCCTCCCCCCTATATGTAATTGGCAAAGTAGCAGAAACTGTTTTAGAGGCTAAATCTGGACCTGTTTGCTGACCTGTGATAAGTGTAAGCCTTATGGATACAGTCCACCCAGAACTGATCCTATAGATCACTTTTCTTTTGAAATTAAGATGGTGTGAGAATTATTGAGTTTGTCAGTTTTGGGTGGTCTGTCCCCAGGGGTAAGGTAATGATGTAGTGTGTGTAGTGTGTGAGTTGTGTTTTGTACCCCTCCTACTGCCCAGTGAGTCCACTCCTGCCTTCCCTGGTGCTCTGGTAGTGAGAGTCTGCCCACTATGCAGTGACTTATCTCTCTATAACAACTCTATAAGTGCTACTGTACCTTTATAGCAACTCAATAAGCTCTGCTACACCATTTATAACAACTCTATAAGCGCTGCTCTACCTTTGTTGCAACTCTATAAGTCCTGCTATGCCTTAATAGCAACTCTGTAAACTCTCTTATAAATAACAATTCTGTCACCTTAGTTATACCTTTCTAGCACAAAGTTCTGCTATCTATTTAAAATATTATTATTACTCTTTTATTGCTTTATAGCAAGTAGCATTTACAAATTGATCAGTTCAGAGTGATTGCTTCCTTCTTCCTAAGCATCATTGCTCTCTACAATCCCACTGTTTTCGTACACACTTGCACATTTTCTATTTATTTAATTTACATTCAGTTATGTAATGGGTGTGTCATGATTTTTTTGGTCACCTGTTGAGTTTATTGTTGTTTTGATTTCTCTTTTTGGTTTGTTTTGGTTGATAATCATGTTGTTTTGTGTCACTCCTCTTTTTGGGTTGCCATGGTCACTCACTCGTGTCTCTTTCCCACTGTGTGTGTGAAGCCTCTCTGCCTTGCTCTAAGTCCGCCGTATTCGCCCCGCCCCTCGGCCGGCCAGGTACTTCAGAAACACCCATCCCTCCCCCACTCACACACACTTTACCGGAAACCTCTGTCAGAAGACACACACACACACACACACACACACGCACATACACAAACAGGATATTAGGATATTTGTGTGAATTCTCTAGTGTCTTTAGTGTCTTACACACATGGTCTCTGTGTGTCTCTATGCCAGTGTGTGTGTGTGTGTGTGGTGCATGTGCGTGTGTGTGTGTGTGTTTGTGTGTGTAGCAACTGAGTCATGGCTGGTCAATAAAATCTTTGCCTCTGTAATGTAGATCTTTTTTAGGATTGTGTTTGTAGAGGAGTTAATACAGGAGCGTGTGGCCAATGAGTGTCTCTTCTCTCCCCTCCTCTCCTCTGTACAGTGGCTAATATGTGAAATATAGTCCTCTGTACTATACTGTACTCTATAGTCCCCCTTTGGTAATTAGTTTGGCAGTCGCTAGAGTTACAGAGTAAGGCTGAACACAAATCTGGAATAAGAATGAGACTGTATAGTCATCTCACATCAGAGTTATATGCAATTTTATGTATTATTCTGAAATGGTATATATTATGTAGCCTTTCGTGGTATGTCTTGGTGTACTTTTATATTTCAGTGTGTGACTTTGTGTGTGTGTGTGTGATGGGCAGGAATTGACAAGGAGAATGTGGAGCTGTCTCCGACCGCGAGCCACGCCAGCAGCGGTGGAAGCCGGGCACGTCACGGATCAACCAGCCAGGTGCAGAAGCAGCGAAGTGCGGGCAGCTTCAAGCGGTCCAGCATCAAGAAGCTGGTGTGACCCTCGCCCCGCCGGACACCGGGACTGCGCTGACGACGACGCTGTCACACGGGGGCCTGGGTGCCCGTCTTAAATGTCAATCCTCTATGCCACGCCACACCAGTGGTCTAGCTAACCTGACGGGGCAGCCACCTGGTATTGCCAGTGATTGGGCTTTATTTGGTTCAAACTCTCCATCTCCTTGGTTAGATGTCCCGTCCTTAAGGCCTGATGATCAACGTTATATGGGAGAACAACCAGTGACAGATTCTTATGTTGTTTTTCCACAAGGGTTCAGTGTTCACTACGTTTTGGAATGAAACGGAAGCTCTTCTTTAGGGTGTGTGTGTGGGGGTGTGTGAGTGGGTAGGTAAAGACACACAAATGCGTGAACATGCGCACACACACACGTGTGTTATCTGACATAATCTAACTCTAAACAACTGCACTGAAATGTTTCAAAAGCGCCACAGATGACGCCATGGAGACAGCAGTCATTTTCTTTACCTTTTCTTCTGTTGTTGACTGTGTTCTGTTTTGGAACAGAATTATTCATCAATTTGCACATCAGTGATTTTTTTGTAATTGTTTTTTTTTTTTTTTTTAAATCACACATATTTTTAAAAACGGGAACTGTGTTCTCTCATGAGGAATTGACAGCAGCCAGTTGGACTGCGGATAGCAAGGCGGGACACAAGCAGATGTGAGGCCTTTAGACTCTTCTGATGAGATGGAGGAGGGTGAACCGGGTCATGACCTAGAAGTGTTTCATCTAACTGCACTCTGAGTGTATTGGACTGGCTGTGGTGGACCTGTCATTCCCACTGCAAACAGCACCACCACCACAACCCCTTCCATGTTCATGACCCATGTCCAACCACACGAGATGACACACAAGGAGGATGGGGTGGAGCAGATGGACCCTTTTTTTGTGACGTCCAATCACGTCTTTCATATCGCGAAGCTGGTGCCCGCCTCACGGCCTTCCTTCTGTGACGGAGCAGAGCAGGGCCTTGGTGTATCATCGGACACCTTAAGGTGCCTCAGTCCGCAGACTGTGGTCCTGACCAAAACCGACTCCAAGAGACTGGGCCTTGACCCTTGACCCTTTGAGTGAGTTCACTGAATGCTTCCATTCTGTTAAACATGTGCTGCAGGTGTTGTTGTGGGTAGTCGGAGCATGGCAGGAGCGGGTACCCCTCTGAGCTCTCAAGTGTGAGTGTCAGAGCGGGGAAGTGTGCACTACACACACTCGCCACATGTAAGACAGGGGAGGTCTTTTTCTAGGACTCCCTGTTGTTAGGTGAAATTTCTCTCTTAATGGCAGATTCACTTATTGTATCACACACATACACACACACACAGAAAGAGAGAGAGGCACACAACTATATTTAAACATACACTAAACACACACACACACACACACTATACTCATACATCACATACAAATGCACACACAGACATAGAGAGAAAGAGAGAGGCACACAACTGTATTCAAACACACACACACACACAAGATGTTTTTCATTCATTGTGTGCCTTTTCCAGGGTGTTCAGATGTTGTAAAAAGAAGAGAAGGAAACCTTCCCATGTGGTGTATGAAGTGGTACTACTTTGCATAAAATGTACATACAGCTGCTGAGTGTACAAAGAACCTATGATAGTCTCTTGTACAATCAGCAAATACACGCTGCCTGCATAAATCTCAGTATTTATACCAAACATTATAAACACATTGAATACCTCTTGAAGAAAAAAAAAAGAAAAAAAAAATCAAACAAAAATCAAGTACACTACATTATAACAATTTATTATGTATATAGTCATTGCCTTTAGCTGATTAATTGAAGTGGGGGGAAAACAACCCAAACTGCATTACCCAGAATCCTTTGGGTTTAAGTGTTGACTCCCCTGCACTTTGAACTGAAGGGTTAAAATGACAAGGGAGAGTTCTTGTCCGTCCTTCTAACTCCGTATTTCAGTGAAGAGCACTAGAAGGCAGCAAGGGGGCGATTTGGGGGAAGATGAGATGGGTTCAGCATGTATGCAAGACCGTGTACTTATTGCTCTGTATCAGGTCCGTCTTCCCTCAAAAGTCTGTCCACACACACACAGACACACACACACACTTGATGAGCATGAGGTTAAGGTTCAGTCCAGCAGTGTTAAACAGGAAGCCCAGTGATGCTGCACCAAAGACTAGGCTACACTAGTAACATATATATATATATTTTTTTTTAAATACACACACGCACACATACACACACCCAAAACTCTCCCACATGTAGAGCGAGCCGTGTTTGTTTTTCATTCATCTTAGCTATTCTATTTTCCTCTCCCTCTGTACATGTTTAAAACCCCAATAGGTAGATGTCCTTACATGGTCCAGAACACAGTAAGCAGAAGTTTGCTGTACTGAACAAAGGGCCTCATTCCCCTGGTTGCAGCAGCTAGCTTTAGACCGGGTCTAGCCCCAAGTGGTGAGTGTGTTGCATGGAGAAAACCCAAGATTTCCACCCGATTTCGTCAGTGCCAAACATCGGCTGCTCATAAATATGTAACGCCTGTGCCAATGACAGGAGCAATGTCTGTGTCTGGAGTTTTATTCTTCCTTGTATGTTTTGTTGTGGTGCCACTGCTGACGGTATGATATTCATACAAAGTAAGGTGTTCAAAGAGGGTCTTTCTCAACAAGACTGAAGACAGTATGAGATGAAAGAACAAAAGTGTATAAAGAAGCACTTTGTTATTTGTAAAATAACAAAAAAAAAAAAATAAATTAGAAGGCGAGAATTTGATTTGAAAACAAGGCACAGCCATAATATCAGTCGGTGACTCTTACACTAGACACTTCATAGTGTTTTAGTCAGAGTGCTCCAGATCTTTAGCGCTAAAAAATCCCCAGCACACTCAGTGTCTTCCCATTTCTTTACTCCCATGGGTGTACTCACATTTGTGTATGTGTGTTACGATCAAATGAACCGATCAAAATGTAGTTAAACCTGGCCTTCGTTTACACATTCTGTATGTAGTACTTGAACTGGGAAGCAACGTACATGTGAATACTAGTAGATAGTGCTACCCTTACAAAGAGGGCATGCGAAGGGAACTGTTTTGTTTTTTTCCCCCATTATATATATATATTTTTTTTCAGTAATGTCTAAATGAACAGAACTAAACTGATGAAGTATTAGTGAACTGATCCTGTTGGTAGTTCTGTAAACCAAAGCATAGGAACTTCTGTGGAGTGCTGGAAACTGCTAAGAACTCTGAACAGACAAACAAACAAAAACATGTGGATGTAGTGTTGTGTTGCACTGGTTTAGTAATCAATTTCAGTGACAAAACCACATGAACAAACATACATACATACATCATAAGTCATCTATACATTGATCTCCGAAGTGTGTGTGTGTGTGTGTATATATATACATCATCAGTATAAACCTAGGTAGTGGTTTCCAAGGCATACCTACTTTCTTAAAAGTATTAAAATAAAAAATGTAATTTGATTTATGGGCCAAATCCTTTGTCCCTGATGGCATAAAAGTGCTAAAACAGTGTGCAACAGTTCTACTGTTTCCACTAGCTTTTCATGGGGGAGCAGGTGATAAAAGGCCATTGCTCTTACCCATGTAGAACAAAGAAGGCTACACAGAAGAGCTGGGCCACTAGTTACTGTGTGCATGCCAAGAAGTCACCAAACAGTTTGACAGTATCTCTCTTCCATTCCCCTGAAGTGATCTGCTCCCATGATGACCAAAGATCAAAAGCAAAAAGGTGTAGAGAAGTTATTTCCCATGTGTGTGGCTCCAGTGGTATCTGTCAGTCCGTTTCGTTGCTAGGCTACATTCAAAGCGGCATACAAATTGAAGATATTCAAGCTTACTGTAGTTTTTGCAGAGTCTACCTTGCCGTGGAGGTAACGCCTAGTGCCAAGCCCTTGACAGAGACACACAGAGACAGACCAAACAAATAGTTCCACTTCCCTGCAAGGTGTCTTAAGGATTGTCTTCGGATGGTGTTATAATTTGTCATTAGCCAAGATAGCTAGTTAAAGTCATAGTTGAACATGACCGCTTCAGGGGTCCACAAAGAATGGGCCTTGAAACAGATGTGTGTTTACCGGATAATTTATCCATTCTGACAACACCGCATGGACAATATTACACTGACCTCATCTTCCTCTCTCCTTCTGTACAGAAGTATTTAAATCACATGTCACACATTTGTAGACTAAATGGGGTTAAATATTTGTTTGGATGACTGAAGGAAATGCTGATTCAGTTTCAGTTTACTTTTTCCCCGTTAAGGCAAGCTGCATGCATAGCTGGCCTTAGCCACGTGTTGCATTGGCTGTTTGTGTATGTGTGTAAAGTCTTCAAATGTGGCACATTTGAAGGTTATGCAAAACTTTATCTTATCTTTACTTCATTTTTTTTTCTCAGTTCTCATTTCCTTTTTTTTTTTTTGTTAAAAGTGTAAGCTTCACTTCTGTAAATATTTGTGTACAAATCAAATATATTTACTACTCTGTACATACATGTGATGATATATTGTATTATTTTGCTTTTCGTAAAGCAGCTAGTTGTTGTATATGTAAAACATACAAATCGAACTATTATTATTATTATTATTATTATTGTTATTATTAATAATAATAAAGTGTTGTTAATGATTGCAGTCATCACATCACTTCACTGTGCTATTAACCAATGCCGAAGAACAGTCATTTTAATATGAAGTATCCAGCAGTGAATTCTCTTTGTATGATCTGTTGTCATTCTCTTCTTTTACATTCACAGATGTCACACTAATAAAAACAACTTCTGCCCACTTCATGTTTGACAAATGCGTTATTATATGCAAGGTCGCCCCCTATGTGTTCTGTTTTGATAAAAAGTTTTTTTCCCTGCAAACTTTAGTTTTATAATTTTGCCATGTCTTTCGAAGAATCAGCTTGAGTACGTTTATGGTTGTCATCCATCATCCTGTAGTTCTATATAATACCTTTATCTATCTGCATATTCTTGAAACACCACTAACAAAGTGATGTCTTTGCCATTTAAAAATACGGGCTAAATATGAATAAGAATCAGGCAATCAGCAAATGTCTCTGAAAAAACGTGTCCTTCCAGCTGTTTGTAAGCGTTTTATAACACAAGCTATTATCTTATGTCTTGTAGCTTAATTGTTGTTGTTTTCATTTTGTTTTACCTAGCCTACCGTGTCCGTGAATTGGAAGCCTGTTGTCTTTGACATCGCTGTCTAACAAATTCGAGATTTCGCCGTCAACCCAAGTATTTGCCATACAGGCAGACATCCAGCAGAGGTCGCATAGGCACAATAAATATTCACCTACATACCGAAGTCAGAGGACCCGCCGAATTTCTCAGACTTATGCATAGGATTACGACATCAAATGCAAGTGACTTTCAGTTCTTACGTGTACAGTAATTTGCAGTAATCAGGTCTGTACATTGAGCGGTGGCATTAACTACTAGCACAGGCCTACTTGAAACGACTCCGCATGATTCGTGCACTGAGGACCTGTGCAACATGTGAATGTCATTGAAATTCATTAATCTTTGACACGTTGTGATTTTAGGTGCTGTATTGACATTACTTGAATTATTTAAAATCAGCTTCCTCAAAGCCCATTCCACCATCTCTACAAAATATCTCGGGAAACCCACAAAAATGCATCCTATTCATCTCTAGCCTACCTTTAGTAAGTGGAATTAGAGTCGGGATTTCACGCAAAAAGAAACAAACCTCCGGCAAGATACGTGCTCGTCTAGAGGCAAAGGCAAATTGAAATACACTCTGAGAGCGCAAACGGAATCCAGAAAAAAATTTCCCCCAACTCCTTTCATGAGGGCTAAGCTGTGACGTAATGGAATTAGTACGAGCATCAGTGAGATGCTGCGTGGCTTTGTCGTGTCTAACTTCAGGACCGTGGACAGCGCTAAAAGCCGAATATTGTTGCCGCTTGTGGAGCCCACGTCCGGCTCCGATTCTGTGGATAGGCACAGCCTCAGTGTGTTTGCCTGGCACTGTGAAAACGGAGACGACCAGCTCCTGTTTTAAGATGAGAAAAGAGAAGAGGAGTTAATTTCATCATGTCTTCATTCACCCATACAAAGTAGCATGTAACTGATAGTTCTTATGTTAAGCACATCTCTTCAAATGCCCAGAAAAATTCAAACATTCAAAACATAAAAAATTCTTTGATTCAAAGAGAATATATGGAAAATGTGTGGGAAGTATTGTTTTTTGACGTCTGTGTTAAAGTTTGTGTAAACTCCCACTTAAAGATGCCCTTGCCTTTAGCCCTGACTCTCTCTCTCTCTCTCTCTCTCTATGCACCATCAGACTGATTTCCCCTAATGTTATTTCAAGGTAAAACGAACTGTGCAGCAGTGCGGCGGTGCTTTGAAGGAGAATGGCACCGTAGGGCCACACTGAGCCTCGTCCAGGGCCCTCGTAGATTAATGAAGTCACACTGAGTCATTTCACATTATCTCCTCAGCTCATAATAACGCCTCCCCCCACCCCTACCACCACTCCCACCCCCATCTGCACCCCCCCTCCACCCCCCAGGCTGTAGCCCTCCCCCTGGGCCCTGGCAGGTTGAGCTCAGCTACTGCAGAGGTCATGCACAAAATCAGCTAAATGTGAAGAAATGAGGGTTATTATTTTCCCCTGAAGCGCCGCTGTGTTTCATTAGACTGGAGCTGGATATCATTTCACAGAGAATCGCAGCCAAAAACTGCACAAAGAAATGCAATCCAACACAAATGAAAAAGACTTCTCTCATTTATAATTTACTGACAGACTTTGGAGTCACATATTGACGAATATGAAGAACATGTAAATATTTTAATATGACACAACACTAATGTGCAATACATGTGTAGTTCATATATTTTTCATATTTCAAATCACAGGGGTAAAGTCAAACATTACAGCATAACTCTTTGTAACAAAAGAGCTACAGTTTGTGTAAAAATCTAAACTATAATTGCTTAAGAAGGAATTTACTTTCTTGTATGTTGTGATGATGCTGTTTAATGAAGTTTCTTTTTTTACTTGAGGATAGTTACAGCGGAAATAATGAGAAGGAGAGGGGCGAATGAATAGGCCACAAGTGGCGTGGCCACTCAGGACTCCTAGGATTGGCTAAATATAGATGGAAGTGTGACGAATGCGTACGACAGTAAACAACTAATGTCATTAAACAGTGGTCAGGGTCAACCAGACATGAAATTATGCAACACTTTCGCTATGGCTGTCACTAAGCCCTATGCCATCAATCTGTTCTTGTGGACTCACTGCTGTCAACAAGGGATGTTAGTGACAGCTGCAGATGACAGTGATGTCCCTAGGTTTCCCTTTAACATACATAACTCTCTCTCTCTCTCTCTGTCTCTCTGTCTCTCTGTCAGCCTGTCACCCACATACACATACAAACACACACACACACACTTATACACACATATATGCACACACATGGACACGCACACTGAACCTTTGCCTCTTCCAAGTCATACACCACCATTTTTTTCAATAACAATGTACAAGCTTAAGCCTACAGTATAAAGCTTAGATGTGTTCTCACAGTTGATTCTGGCTAGTTCTTGATAACATCAGTTTGACCTACCAGGGTACATTAAGGGTGTATGTACACTACCTTGTCTATGTGACTGAATATCCATTATCTACCATATCAGGCCCTGTCTTTTCTCTCCAAACTGGCTATTTGTGGAATAACAACATGGCCATATGCACACTGACATGCTCATATGTTTCTCCTCAACATCAAGTGATGTTGGCAGTGCTTCAGAGCATCACACAGTTCTTGGAAGGTCAGCCATACATTTATATAAGTACAAGAGCTCCTTATTGATCTTATTGCGTCGTCTAACAGATGTAGGACATTAAAAATGAAATCTGCTTTTAAATACTTCATGCGTTCATTAATCAAACACAGATGTCATTGTGACTTGGAGGCATGATGGCAAATATGTCGCCGACACCAAACGATAGCAAACAGTTTGCTCTTGGTTTTTCAGCATGGAATCTTCTGCTTTAGATATTGACTTACTAAACACTCATCAGAAGACACATTAATGTTTAGCCGTGGAGTCCACAAGCTTTTGTGTGTCTAATTACCAAGCGAGCATTGATTGCATTAATATGCGTTGAGCGATAAAATCATATTATACACTGGAGAAAAGTGAACACAGCTGGTGGCAATGGCAAGAGGAATCGTTTCTCACCGCTGTTTGGAAGGCTAGATTGCATTTTAAGCAATGTGGCAGTGGTAAACACTGTAAGCTGTCCAGATTAAAGAGAATACACAGATAAACCTTAAGCAAGTGATTTTCAAGTGATCTTATTTCTGCCACTGCTGCAAGCAGAATGATGATACGCTCATTGTGATATTTGCTGAAGAGCTCAAGGCTGTAGTTATTTCTAGGCCCGAGGGTGCAAGTGTGTCTGTATGCCATGGTTACATACACACACACACACACACACACAAATGAATCAAGAGGAGAGATTGAAAAATAGAAACAAAAATTTAACTCACAAAAAAACACAAACCTGCACGTAGACTGCATTTGAATAGTATACAGTTTGGAAACTTAACTTTTTGCATTTCTTGAAAACTTAAGTTTCATAAGAGAGGATGTAGCTCAAAGTGTACATTTGCAAGTCTCTCCTTCTCACTGCATAATCATTCAATGTACAGACTGAATATCAAGTCAGCACAAACTAAGTATTTGCATTCAGAGCAACATGTCAAATTTGGATACATTCTGAGATGTTCTCATATTTTACCCCCAAAGGTCTATTTTACCACTTTCACAATGCAACATTAAAATGTTTTTAAAGACGCTGTGAAATTCTCTTTTTCAGCTCTTAATTTTGCTCTTTTTGAGTGGCACTGATCAGATTGTAGAGACCACTGACATTTTATTCCTGGATGCGTCCAGGACATTGTCAGTTTGCCTATGAGTTGCTTATCTTGTATATTCCCCTTGATGGCCTTCAACAAAGATTGAGAGGTACTTGGAAATGTTGTTTTAGTTTACATGTTTATGCAGAAATATACTTTTGGTGTCCCTAATTTAAGATTTTAGTAATTTAGTAATAAAGTATACATGACTGATCTGTGCTACCTGGCCTTTTGATGCAGTTTGTAAGTGGCTATAACCATAGTTAAAACACAAGTTATAATAACTTACTTTCAAAAAATATATTTATTACATAAATCCAAGTTTGATCATTTTATCAACCAGGCAACGCCAGCCATCAATCACCCTCATCAGAACAAGCGACTCCTCAGAGCCAGAACACAACTTCCTTGTCAGTCATTGTGTTAAGCTGTTTTCGGGTCAGGGGCTTCTAAAATACAATCTGATTAGCATACCTGGCTTTTTCTGCTTCTGCCCCTTCAGTCTGGTTATTCATAGAGCAGGCCTGAGAGGGTCTGACACTCAGAGGGCTGAGATGAACACTTGCCCTTGGCTTTGCCCTCTGACCTTGCCACCTCGAGAGGGGATGAATATGATGTGATTATCAATGACCTTCTTTGCCAAAAGGCACTTCATGCTCGTAGCAAGAAGAATTCAAGAGCATTATGTGGAAAAAGTAAAAAATACTGTCGTTTAGAAACAGTGATTTGAATGTGCTACTTCGTATACTACATGTATGCTAAAGCTACATCGTAGTCCCATTGTAATCAGTAGTAACACTGTTATCATCAGTGATTTGTCAAAGAGGGCTTTTAAAAAATGTAATGAAAAATCTAAAAAAAAAAGACTTCAAAATGTCCATGATCTGAAATGTTCTGTTCAAATTATTATTCTCTGTAATGCAACCAGTACAGCCTTAATAACAGAAGGAGTGATAGAGAAGACTGAAGCCATTTGTTTAATCCATGTTTTTTTTTTTCAATCATTTAATTTGTATATTGCGGAGAGAAGAAAATGATCAGCAGGTGAATAGATGGCCCCACCATCAAATCTCATAATAATCAATAACAATATCACTGGAAGTGGCATTGATTATGTAAAATTTGATCTGTGTCTATAAGGACACCTGCATGATCAGCCAAATGTGTGTCTGTGTGTGTGTTTAGCCATATCAATAACAGCTAGTCTCAATCTGTTTTTATTAGAGTGCAGAGGTAGGCTACACTATAAAATAAATATATTCTAATGGAAAAAAAAACAAAAACAATGTCGTTCATTCAGTTATTTACAGTAGTATGGATCGACCAGTAGAGGGCGTGGTTTATACTTAATGGGCGTATTCTTCGCCATGACGTCAATTGGATTGGTTAGGTGACGAACTTCAGCACCGCCCCACTCGGGGCATGAGAGGGGAGGGAAGAGGCTGTTCTGATCCCACGTGTGACGCTTGCATTCCCGGTTCAGTAATATTCTCATAGCGGGGCTTCGCTTTGCTTTTGCCGTGTTTGTGTGTGTTTGTTAGTTTTCTGCCTGTAGTTTGATTAGCAATGGAAGGAGACGGGAGCCAAGCCACCTCTGGAAACTCAAACGATTCGCAGCATGACCCGGGGTAAGCCGATGCATGTGTGGACACTTTTTTGTTTATGCGAAACATTTTCATATGCTGACATTCTGTACTGGAAAGGTACAGCTGGTTGAAGAACACTGTAAGCGCTCCAGCGTTTGTCCTCTCTTCCGGATGCAGTTAGGCAGCTAGCAGAGGCAATGGATTTGTGTTGTCTGGGTTAATGTTATGCAAGGCAGCACCGGCCTCTTGCACAGTACATGTTAGATTTTAACCAGACAACGAACTGACAGTTCATAATGCTCTCTTTTTGCTGTCTCGCTTTTTGTAAGTACTAAAACGTCAAAATGGCCGATCTGACATCTGGACTCACTTCTAGTATGTTTTCTTCTTACAGTAAAATGTTTATCGGGGGCCTCAGCTGGCAAACATCACCAGGTGAGACGGACGTGTTTTGTTCGCTTTGTTTTTAGTTGTTTGGTTCTTGATTGTCCACGCTCGGACGAGTTGCGGTTTGTCCGAGTGCGTTCGTGTGTGTGTGTGCGTGCGTGTGTGCAGCGCTATATGGGATGCGTGATGTGTGTACCTTGGTGCGCGAAAGGTTATTTTGATTTCCAGTAAATTCAAGTCCTCTATTCGACCCCTATGTGTGCCATGGTGAATTAATGCGTTCTACATTTATAGTCTGGGGACATGAATTTTACACGAATTATCTGTACGTAACATGGAATCCCTCTCTTCTTGTCCACAGACAGCCTTAGAGACTATTTTAGTAAATTCGGGGAAATTAGAGAATGTATGGTGATGAGAGATCCCACGACAAAACGATCCAGGTAAAACAATTTACTTTTCCCTAATGCCGTATGATTGTGTGTGTCATGTAGCTTGCAGTTTGTACAGAGCACACGTTTGCCGACGAGGACATTATAACGGCAGGTAGCAGAGTAAATGTGCGAGTTAATGGAATTTGACATTGACATGGGAGCCTGCCGCAACACTACTACCTAAGCTCCAGTTCAGATTGGCATAACGTGATATGACGAATTGTTTAAGAGTTTAAATTAGATGTAATATTTCTTGTCTTGTTTGTCTTTCGATTTAGCTGCATGTCTCTTAGGACTAATAGAATGTTGTTGCTTACCAGAAATAATGCATCATCCAACTACCATATCTGTGTTTTTTCTGTTGTTCTGCAGAGGGTTTGGATTCGTTACGTTCGCAGATGCCGCCAGCGTAGATAAAGTCTTAGCGCAAACACACCACGAATTAGACTCAAAGACGGTAGGTCACCATTCCTTTATTTTTCTTTTCAGCTCTAGTTTCTCTTATTTGTTATCGAGCGCATCACTGAAATTATATTAGAAAATACATATTCACATTGGCATAAGTCATTCCTTGACACTTCTGTCCATAACCGTGTCCATAGAGATAGATAACACCCTCAAACAGCTGTCCACTTATGTGGCTTCATAATGATCTATCTGCTATGATTTGCTGTTTAACACTATTGACGTGACTGCGCACACACGCATGCATTCACACGCACATTCACCCCCCCCCCCCCCCACACACAAACTTGCAGAGTTCACAATCAAACTGTGATCTGCTATTGATTCAACCCCAAAGGAAACCCTTTCAAATGATTTTTCTCATAAATGCCCAGTGGGATTATGCCTAGACAACTTTAAAAAAGAGACCAATTCCCCTGTTCTGTCTTTAAGGCTGCAAAAGTGTAACCAATTAGTTGTCAAATATTAAATCAATTCACAACTGTTTTGGTAACTGATTAATCACTTTAGGAAATGTATAAGTAAAATACTTCAAAAGTCTCTGTTTGCAACTAAATGTAAAAATGTTACCTTCTGTTTTGCATCTATGAGAGTAAGCTACATGGCTGGCATTTGGATTTGGAAACAGTAATTTCTTCATAATTTTCAGACATTTCACTGATCAAACAAATCATCAGTTAATTGATAAAATAATCAATATATGAATTGACTAATAGTCATTAATTGCCTCTTCGTATCACACATTTCTCCCCCCACACACACACTCTCAAAGATAGACAGACAGACAGAAACAGATAGATACACACACACACACACAGAGGGGGGGGGGGGGGGGGACAGATTTAATATTAATTGCATAAATAGCTCTCATCACTTGTCAGGGTGTGCTGTAAATCTGAAGAAGTGTGTGTATGTGTTTATGTGTTTGTGTGTGTGTATGTGTGCATGTGTGTGCATGTGTAACACTGGAAGATGTCAGGGGGAGGTCTGGCAGAGTCACATTTGTCTGAAGTTGGCACCTAGTGGGGGGTCTGGGTGTAGCGGAGTCTTGTTCACTTGCCTTGCTTGGCGGAATTGTGCATTTTGAAGAAAAAAATTATAAAAAATAAAGGCTTTGATTGCTGCCTCACCACTGGGGAGATTCAGCTTCAGATGCTGGAGAATATGTCTGTCAGATATATTTGGAAAGAGAAACACATTGTTTTCCTGTAGCCAGGGCTCTCTCTCTCTCTCTGTGTGTGTGTGTGTGTGTGTGTGTGTGTGTGTGTGTGGCTCTTGTTCTCAGGGCCAGTCAGGCCTGATTGGTGCTGTGCTGGAGGGTGGGTGGTGGTGGTGGGGGGCAGGGAGGGGTTGGTGTTTGCCTTTGCTCTTGAAAGTGAAAGATAGTGGTGTCTTGATTTGCATGCGTTGAGGGACTGGCAGCACCTGTAACTACTGTTTGTGTGTCACAAGCAAGAGAGAGGATGCAAAAGCAGTTTGCAAACAAGTGCGAGCATGCACACTGACACACACACACACACACACACACACACATTTACATGTAAAAAGCAATTTATGCAAATCTTCTTTTCAAGCTCTTAGCCTCCATGTTTGTAACACGTACACAGTGCATGTGTACCAGCACATACTAGACATGTCAATGTTATTACTGTGCACGGCCTGACGCACAGCACATAGGGAAGCCCTATAGTGGATAGAGAGACATGCACACAGGTGTAGACATATCAGAGAAGTGCAGTGTTGTGTGAATGGTCTTTGGTGACATAATCATTCACCAGATAAGTGATCCGAGTTACAGAGGGTCAGGAGGTATAACAGAAGGTGTTACATTAATAAATCATCTGCATTAAGAATTCAGAAGGGGCCGCATTATACCCTTTGCATTTTGATGATACAGAGCATTTGATTCATCCCTGCGTTGCATATGCAAGACTACAGATCAGCTGACACTCTCTGTTTGTCCTGATAGGAAACAGGAACTGCAGGCCTTGAGGTTATATACTGATAGCCCAAGTGCACACCAGAGACAATGAAAATGAAACAGAATGTAAGTTACTGTGCCCCATTCAGTTAGAGTTAGGTGCTGGTTCACTGTTCAGTCTATGTTGTATCAAATTCTCTCATTCTTTTTCCTACTGCCAGAACTCGGTGACCTTGAACAACAGAGGTATAGATTGATTTGATTGATCCTCCTTTAACACATAATTGGTTGGAATTAGGTATAGATTGATTTCTCCTTTAACACATATTTGGTTGGAATTAGTTTATATTTACAACAGTAATCTAGATCTAATCTAGTAAGATAGCATTTTGAGTTTCAGAGTTGGGTGTGAATACCCTTGGGAGTGCTTGAGTTGGGGTACAAAACATACAGCGGTGGGTTCTAAATCCAAACAGTACCACACTGTGGTGAGCTGAAGCCTTCTATTGGAATTACTGGCTGCCCTGGCTCATGTAGTATGGCATGCATATTTTAACATTTTGTTCATGCAGAAGAAATATTAAGAATAATAATTATAGTGAGCAGTGCAGATGCTGGATTATTTAGTCCAACACACACCATTTGGGAGCTATGGATCTAAGAGATAAGGACACCTGGAAATCATTAGGTTTATCATTAGACTAATTATAATCTTCCAATTAGTCATTTTGACAATTAGCATGTCATTTGGTCTTGTTCTAAGTCTTGCAGTTGCTCCTTCAAAACCTCTGATCATAAACTAAAGCCGAACTCATAAATGTGTGTTTTAATGAAAGGCAATCATGCTGAGTTCAGATGGGCTTTGATTATAGTGGGATCTACAGTGATGGCAACAGCAGCAGTGTGTGATGGTTTGGAAATGTGTTTTATTCTGAGAGAAGTGACATTTGATACAGCACTGGGAAAGTGTGTCGTGTCAATGCGTTGAGTGCCTAAGGGGAATATATTTTACATATATACATTTCTGGCTGATAATGTCAGGAAGGAGAATAATACCGTAATGATGTAATATCATGGCCAGGGCTATATTTTTGCAGCTACTCATTAAGAACAGTTTATCTTGACCAATGTGACCAGCATGTATCATATTGCAGAAATGTATGTGTGTATGTGTCACATACTGTACACATTAAGAGTGGTCTTCAAAAGAGATGGAGAAATTCTTTGTGCCATTCAGAAAAAGAGAGATCAGATGAAGAGAGACATCTTAACAATTCAGCGGGAGAGGAGGAAGACAGTGAGGGAGGAGAGAGAAAGAGAGCCAAAGAGAGAGAGAGAGAGAGAGAGAGAGAGGAAGAAAGAGTGTGAGAGAGGGAGGGAGCAAGGGAGTTTACCACAAGGCAGCAATAATGTATGAAATCTGGCTGCCGGATCTGAACTAAGAATGTAAGCAATTGCCTCTTGCCCTGATCTCTCTCCTGGCCCCGCACAGTGAGCATGCCCAAGGAGAGGCTGTTGCAAGAGTCTAAAACAAGATGAAAGGAGAAAGAAAAACGAGACTGATATCTCTTTTTTTCTCACTCTCTCTCCTCCTTTCATGTAATAACTGTTTGACCTGCCGGCTTTGGAGGTGGGACAGTGGGATGGGCGGACTGGCGGGTGGGTTAGTGCACACACACACACACACACACACACACACACACACACACACACACACACACACACACACACAGTGGGTGGCTGGTTTAGTGGATGGAGTCGATTACTGTAAGGTTCAGCCAGAGTAGAGTAGAGCAGAGCATTGTTCATTGAATACACACCAATAAATATGAAAATATTTCAGCTTTCAGTGTTGTGATCAATTCAACACACTCAACAATTCTGAGATAATACTGATAATCATGATGCACCAAGTTCATTATTCCTTGAAGGTTGTTATCCCACTTATCACACAGTTGCCACATTTAATTTTTATATTTATTTAATTATTTTCTTAATTATTTTAATTATTAAAGAGCATTGATATGGAATGGTGATTAAACTGTACTACCAGATCTACATCACAGGTGTCCCTGTATCAGGCATTATCACCCGGAGAAACAAAATACTGTTTTCTGTTTGGCTGACAGAGTGTCTGTTATTCCCCAATAACAGGACATCTATGATGCACATCTGGTAAAAAAGTTCACTGTTCCATATCAATGCTCTTTAGAGTGGTAACATAGGAAAACAGCACTTCACCTTTAGTGTTGTGCTGTTCTTCACCCCGCCTCATCCATTATACCCCTATATTGGTACACCTTATCCTCTGTTATCCTTAACGTAACAGACACCCTGTCAGCCAATTAGAAAACGGTATTGGTGATAACTGGGAAATGGCAGACCGCTGGAGAACTGGCAAGCAAAAACGGCAGTGAAGCGCCAGCCTCTTGCTCTCTAGGATCCCACAGTCAGTTATGCTTCCCACTTCCTAGTCAGACATGACTGAAGCCAATAAATTACAGAAGCGAATAACTTACTGTCCCACATGTATTGTTTGCTGGTTCACTATATCTGTGCTGTAGTTCACTGTGGTGTAAATCTTTCCGGATGGGCGCACTTTGAGTTTGGGCTCCATGTGAGTTGAAAAAAAAACAGCATTCCTTCCTGTTCTTTGGCACGAGCACTTCCTGTTCTGTAAGCTTGAGCTTCCTATCGCACTTGTCTTTTCTTTCCTAAAGCATATTGAAAGCTTGTCAGAGCCATAAATCTTGTTTTGTTGAAGTTTTAGTTTCTGACAGCTGTGATTATACAGTCAATGAATCTTGAGTTGTCAGTTTTATTTCTTCTATAGTACGTGGCGGCTGTGAAGAATCAGGGAAGACAGGTTATTTCACTAGGGCTCTGTATTTAGCCAGCAGAGTTCAGTTTCTATAGACAAAGCATGCACTAAAGGTCATGAAGAGATGCTTTCTAAATGTGGAGCACAAGAGAAACAGAAGAATGCCAAGGTTAGACCAGCCCCGTGCACTTCAATATAAACTAACCCACATGCCTGTCTCTATTCAATTCAATTCTATTTCATTCCAGTCTATTATGTAAGTGAACGTATCTGCACATTTATATTTGAAGCATGAAAAATGGTTTTGCACAAATATGCAGAGTTTTCACAGAGTAATTGAGGTTGAATTGGTGTAGCCTAAGGCTAATTGGTAAAACAAATCATACATGCAATTCATTATGAGAGATGGTTAGCACTCTCAGGTATCTCTGAACTCTTGAGCAACACTACCAAACAGTGTGTGTTTCTGTGGTGAAATGTGTTCCAATTTTACCTATGGGAGCAAATCAAGTCACCTGTGTCTGAATCAACATGGTGATGAGCATGGTTTCAGCAGACTGGACCAAAAGATAAAAAAAGAAGTCTTGAAGAGCACCAGCACATTCACTTCAACACTGTCCCATTTGCTGTGTGTGTGTGTGTGTGTAAGTGCCCTGGCCCATTCACCTCAACACCTTCTCTTTTTGTGTGTGTGTGTGTGTGTAAGTGCCCTGGCCCATTCACCTCAACACCTTCTCTTTTTGTGTGTGTGTGTGTGTGTGTAAGTGCCCTGGCCCATTCACCTCAACACCTTCTCTTTTTGTGTGTGTGTGTGTGTGTGTGTGTAAGTGCCCTGGCCCATTCACCTCAACACCTTCTCTTTCTGTGTGTGTGTGTGTGTGTGTGTGTGTGTGTGTGTAAGTGCCCTGGCCCATTCACCTCAACACCTTCTCTTTCTGTGTGTGTGTGTGTATAAGTGCTCCAACACGATCACCTCAACGGCATCTTAAGCCAGGAGTGATGGAGCCCTTCAGTGGAGTAACCTTTCCAAAGATACTGTTTTTTTTTCTTCTTTTCAAATGCGCGGAAGTGACCGACGTGTCAGAATGACCTGAACTCAGTCCGTCCGTCTGTCTGTCTGAGTGGCCCGCCTTCAGTGCACCGCTCAGCGCTGGGCTGCACAGCCCCCTCACTCACTCATCCTCCATGTGCCATTTCAGCTCCCCTTAGGGGAGCTGCCGAGACTATTATCATTGTCCAAAGTAGAGCGAATTCATCCTTGTATTATCTTCCTGTATGGAGCGGCAGTAGCCGCCCAGCCTTCAATTGCACCCCAATCTCACGGCGGTCCATTTCGCTTCCTCTCATTCCTGACTTCGTTTTTTCTTCCTTTTTTTTCATCCATTTTTTTCTCTCTGTCTCTCTCTCTCTCTCTCTCTCTGTCTCGCTCCCTTAGAAGGCATTGGAGTCATGCAGGTTGAATGTGAAGACTGTTTGAATCTATAATGGCACCATACTGATCATAATGCACACCCTGCAGGCAAACTTTCAAATCCATACAAAGAAATATGCATCAATGTAAAGCCTTTTTGCCTCGCCCCAACACGAGCAAGTCATTTTCTGCAAGAGAACGATTTCGATCTGTTTACAGCGCTCCCCTTGACTATGTCGCCGTGGATGAGATTGTTAGAAGCTTCTTTTTAGGAGCCGTGTAAAACGTGGTGGAAGGCTGCAGAACCGTGGTGCATGAAATAGTTTCTCTTCGTTTCAAATGCAAGATTGATAAGGCTCTTACAGAACAATGGTTAAACAAAAGAAAACAGCAACAACAACAAAAACATATTTATATTAGCACTCACATTCACCATTAACTAGCTGTTTTTTAATATGCATATAATTAATAGACATTCCTTTTATGACATATTACATTAATAGTCATTACAAATCACTTATTAATACCTTACCCTGCATGACCTTATTCTCCCCATAGTATACCATTAACTAGGAATTTCCCCAATATAGACTTCTAATTATTGTTTATTTGCAGTAAGTTGTTGTATATGAATTATGATCTCAATGTGCTTTGCTCAGTATGGGGCTTATAAGGCGGTATAAAAACAGGGACAGTTATTCTCCTCCAATAATATTTAGGAAAGCTGGTCTATTCATAGCAACAAAACACAAAACTACAAGTGCTAATAGTGCCCAAATAAACTCCTAATTACGTATTTTTAATCGAGATTGACCGAATGCAAATGTATATTCATTTATCCAACCTTTGGATGTATACTAAAGGCATTTCTACATTCTCTTACACACTCACAAACATGTACAAGATACATGTTCTGTATTTTATATAAATTCGACAGTGTGGTAAAATGTCTGGATGGACAGTTTGTACTGAACCGTATCCCTTTTTCCCCATCCTACAGATTGACCCAAAAGTTGCCTTTCCTCGACGCACTCAACCTAAGGTAAGATGACTCCAGCTCTTTATACACTTACTGGCTCCCCTCTTTACTCTGTGAGGCTACTGGTTCCATGCTATTGGTGGCATGACCCTGTGTTAGCCAATGAGAGAATTTACCTTACCTCTGTTTGTACTATAACAGGTGATTTCATAGACCGTTTGGAAATGTAGCCTTTTTTCACGCAAAAATAGTTTGACTCTTTCCCATGTTAAGAAAAATCAATGGGTGCTGGCTTTTGTGTTTTGAGCCTGAAAATCAAAGCCTCTTTATTTGGCGTTACTCACTTGTAAGTTCAACTTGCGGGGAAAGTCTTCTTCTCTTCTCTGTGGCATGGCGTGGCATGGAGGTCTTTGGATACCTGGCTGGCTGGCTTGGTCGATAATGGATTTCTTCCTGGGCATGAGGGCTGTGGAGAGAGGTGCTGTGATTGAATACCGACGGTTTTAAGTGGGGAAACTCGTCGTGAAAGTTTTTAAAGCCAGAGCACATGGTGCCTTTAGGGTATCGACATATGGCTGAAAAACTGCTTTTTCTTTCTTTCTCTCTTTTTTTAAAAATACCTCATCTGCCTGTTAATCATGTTAACCTTTTCTTTTCCAGAAGAGTGGAAAATGAATGTAAGAAAGAAGCTGACATATAAAGCACCCAGTACTGCCATGTAATATACACATCTCTATAAATATCTGTATTTCAGGGGCAGGGATTTGTTGTGGTACAGTTGTTTTATTTATGTTCTTTGATTTATTTACATTTACGTTTGTTCTGTTGGTTGTCAGAAGACGGCGACAGCTGTAGAGTGGTGTGTGGGGAAAAGCACACTCGTCTGCCTGGAAATGGTAGGCAGAAGGGCAAGCTCATTAGGGAGGAAAAGAGGGTTTATTTGTTTCTGCATGAAGCAGAGAATGTGGATTTCAAAGGATCTTGGAGCAACAGGATTAAGGCAGATAGATTAGCATTACACAGCTTTTTCCCTTCATGTAAAATTGATTTGGGGTCGGGTGGTGTGTGTGTGTGTGTGTGTGTGTTTGGGGCGGGGGGTCCTCCATAAGCACTTGGAGTCACTCTTAGGCTGCTGATAGCAGTGTGGGGTCTCTTTCTTTCTTTCTTTCTTTCTTTCTTTCTCTCTCTCTCTCTCCCCCCCCCACCCCCACCCTCTCTTTTTCATTCTGAGTTTCCCTCCTGCCGGTGCCCTCTATGGCTTCCTGTGTGCTCCAGAGCTGATAAGGATGGAGCGGCAGAGGGTACCTGGGTGACGGGGTGGCACAATGGGTGATGAGAGGGTGGGTGGCAGGAGGCCGATGCACACTTGGTGGCCTCCAGGTGATATTTATTTATTTATTTATTTATTTTTGCAGCACACTTCAGGTGTGTTTTTTTTGTATTGGAGCTGTTTGGTGTGTGTGTATATGTGTTCTGTGTGTGTGTGTGTGTGCTTGTGTGTGTGTAAGGTTGTTAACAGCGAAGGAGTAAACTGTAGTTTCCATGAGACTGAAAGCAAACTAAGTTTGCTTAGTAGTAAACAACCCCTGCAGGTCTAGTGTTCATGTTGTCATCACACATTTAATATTCACGTTTGCAGGTTTTATTTTCATACATTAAACCTAGTATCACATTAACATAAACCCCAGTATACATTAAATCTGGGGTTGCTCAGTTAGCGTTACCTGCTGGTTCACTATTCGGCCTATATTGTACCAAATTTTAATCATTCTTTTTCCTACAGACAGTACTCATGACTTTGAACAACAGGGCTATTGGTTGAAATGCTCTGGAATATCCCTTAGATGCACAGAAAATCACCACAGTGTTTATGTGTGCTGTTTATTTGTATACCTTGCATTAGGTTTAGTCATACTTCTCCCCTCATGATTCCCTGTGATCTAAGGGGATCAGTGGTGATGATTGTCCATGCTGTTGGAATGTTGTCTGGCTACAGCTCAGTATGACTGCTGACCTTGTGGGACATGGCCCACGGGCAGAGACACACACACAGACAGAGAGAGAGAGAGAGAGAGAGAGAGAGAGAGAGAGAGAGAATCAGAGTGTCAGAGGCAGCTTGTCAGAGACTAGGCTTTATCACAGAGGAGGCAGCAGGAGAGCCTTCTCTCTCTCTCGCTCTCTCTTTCTTGGTGGCTTTGGGACAACATGAAAGCTGAGACTAGATGCGCATCTTCCTCGTAACCGAGGGGACTGTCGCCAGCAACAACGAAGACGACGACGGCGACGACGATGATGTCCCTGCTGGTGTTTGTGCTGTTTGCTGTTTGCTGCTGTTGTTTTTTTTGTTGTTGTCGCCAAGGCTACTACTTTGTACAGTGCTATCACAACACTTGCATGTCCAGACATGATTTTAATTGCCACTGGGATTGTGGCCACTTCAGTGGAGGGGTGTGTGTGTGTGTGTGTGTGTGTGGATGGGGTGCACGAACACGGCTTGTTATGGAAATGAAAAGGCGAGAGGCACGACCGCAAACAAAAAGAGCGAGCAAATAAGTGAGCGCTTGGTTCATGCAGGGGGTTCACCTGCTCCTTTAACCCCTTCATCTTGTCTCCACGGCCGCCTCTCTCTCTCTCTCTTTTTTTCTTTCTCTCTCTCTCTCTCTCTCATGTGCACGCGCGCGCGTGCTGTGCAATCTCGCCTCGTTAAGTTTAACTGGCTGAGAGTGGCCTCCACACCCCGTCACGCTGTGTCGCACAGCTCAGTTCAACACACACACACACACACACACACACACACACACACACACACACACACACACACACACACTCACACACACACAGTCCACACATTGTTGCATACATAAAAGAGGCCTAAATGGCCAGACAAGATGGAGCTTGCTGCCTGAAAGGGAGAACATGCATTTAATAGAATGGCTGCTCTATGGTAATTTTATAGGCACAGTGGAAGTGCACTGAGTGTTACTGTGTGGGCATGGAGGTGGAGACATGGGAGGCTGTAGTTCAGTAATGCAGTCACAAACAAGGGCCAACCAATAGGGTTAGCAGTACGGATGTGGGACACTATGACAATATCTGATGGGGGATATGGCGGAACTGCATTACTGCCCAATGAATGTGTGTGTGTGTGTGTGTGTGTGTGTGTGTGTGTGTGTGTGTGTGTGTGTGTGTGTGTGTGTGTGTGTGTGTTGGGTATACCAATGTAAAAATGAATGAAGAATGTTACTTCATATAATGCAAACCAACAGCACCCCCCCCCCCTTTGCTGGTGCTGCTGGGATATGGGATGTGCTGAGTCACTGCCACTGAGTCACACTGAGTTTGGGTGCCTGTTTGCTTTGGAGTTTAATGGAGGAAGAGTTTGGAAGTTTCTCAGAGTCATTTTCTCTCCTCTCCCTTAGGACACGTGTGTGTGTGTGTGTGTGTGTGTGTGTGTGTGTGTGTGTGTGAGTTTGTACTTCCACTCAGGGCTCTATTTCTGCTTTAAATGTTTCAGTCCCATGGTGCTGAAATTGTGTGTGTGTGTGTGTGTGTGTGTGTGTGTGTGTGTGTGTGTGTGTGTGTGTCTCAGAGTGTGAAAACTCCAAGTCAAGTTTTGAATTGAATTGAAGTCCAAGGGTGCTAGTCTCTGGGGAATGGTCCACTGGCATAACACACTCACTCACACACACACACACACACACACACACACACACACACACACACACACACACACTTCACTCACACTTCACACACACTTCTTTACAAAGCCTACCTATGGAGCCCCACAACTCCCATGACCAATCAGATGCCAGTATCAAGCTCTCCCACAGCTCCAGTGTCCAATCAAACATCAGCTTCAGGTAGTGTCACTCCTGAAGGCAGGCTCATGCCTGCTTCCTGCTCTGGAAGAGAGAGAGACAGTCTAACATGACTCAGCATTCTGTGATCTAACATGACGCTCCATTTTGTGATCTATCATGACTGCATTCTGTGACCAAACATGGGTCTCTATTCTGTGATCTAACACGACTTGTGTTTCGGGCCAGTTAGTGTAGTTGGTCATCCACCACTCACACTCTTTCCCTTCACTTCACTCTGCCAAACTCTACCAATCTCTACCTCCTCTTCACCCCCCCCCCAACTCTGTCTCTCTCTGTCTGTCTCACTTTCTCTCTCTCTCTGACTATCTTTTTGTAGACTCTCCATCATCACTCTCCCAACTCCTCTCTTAGTCTCTCTGTCATTCTCTGTCTTCTTCACCTCACACCCCCCCTTCCCCATTTTGTCTTTCCTCTCCCTCTCTCTGTCCCCAAATCAAACACGACTGGTCCCTCTTTCCTGGGGAGAGAGCCTGCTGCTTGCCGTAGTGGAGTCGTCAGCATGTGGTCCAGTCATATTCATTTTCATTGGAACAGACTGAGACAGATCTGCCTGCCATCTCCTTCTTGGCAAAAAAGGCTCAACTGTTCATATTCATTTATTCGTAATGGGGGCCTCTCTCATGCACACACTCACACACAAAGACACACACACACACACACACACACATACACACACACTCAGAAGTTAAGATCCTCTTGCTGTCTAAACAACAAGTTCAAGTGGCAAGTTGAGTTTTTTGAAAAGTCAGACAACATAACAGGATAATCTCATGGGCTGGTCAAAGGCAGTCGACTTAAATAACTTTGATTGCTTTTTTGTGTACTGTACGTCTTGTTTGCTGGGTGACATGTTCTGAAAAGAAATGCACTTTTGAAGTGAGTGAAGTTTAAACCACGGACTGGAAACGTATCGACTTTCCGCTGAAAACAAGAAACAATCCAATAGCTGGCAAGGCTAACTTGGATCATTGTGTGTGTGTGTGTGTGTGTGTGTGTGGTGGGTGGGGGGCTATGTGTGTGTGTATGTGTGTGTGTGTGTGTGTGTGTGCAGTAGAAAGTCGATCAATCAGCGCAGAGTTGATGGGATTGCTTTATCGTCACCTCACTTTCACCCAGGGGTGAGGAAGGTTCTCGTGGGAGGCAAGCACACCCTGTAGGCCTAAAGTGAGAGAGGTAGAGAGAGAGAGCACTTAGGAAGTAAGAGTTGGATCAAAGGCTCTGGGACAGAATAACCCCTTTCCCTTGTTTCTCATTCCAAGAGTGAAAAGAAATAAAGTGGAGAGAAAAAAAGAAAATAAACAAAATGTGAACCTTAGAAGAACACTGACAGCAATTGTGTGATCACATCCACTCTGTATAGTAATCTGTTCTTCCTAGAGGATATCGGATAGAGTGCATTTTTAGTTACAGGGCTCAGGCTGAAGTGTGTTTTTGTTTCTAATACCAATATTATGAGCAAAATGGCGCTAAAATTAGACAAATGGTCTTGAGCGCAAATTGAGTTGGAGGATTGGCTGCAGAGATAAGTACCTCATACATGACTGTAAATTCAATATCCTGCTTATGCTTTCATACCATATATGGCACCCTCCTACATAGCCTGAGGAGTGTGTCATAGGCCACTTTCCTGTGTGTGTGTGTTTGCATTTGCACAGGTCATATTTCATTGTGTAGGGTTTCCGCAGACACGTGCTTATCATTGTCAACAGCAGCAATGTATATAGACAATGAAAGGACAATGTATATATTTAGGAGGCAGTTAATGCAAAACTATATATTTTGGTCTCAAACTAGTAAGGTGAGCATGCATACAGTAGGGAGGGTATGTCCTGGGTCAGTAGAGTTAACTCAGGACCAGACAGAGCCGCATCCCAGACTGTTATAGCTGCAGGACGTGGGTGCAGAGTCAGACATGTGCACTAATATGGCCACAGACACAAAGCAGGACACGCATACTGACCCGCTTTGAACGCTCTTTGCTGGAAAGGAAAAGCTCTTATTAGTCCTATGGTGCTGGAGCTGTGTGAGTGTGTGTGTGTGTGTGTGTGT